>VWZO01000062.1:527433-589039 GCA_013396975.1 Bucco capensis | reverse complement strand
ATTCCAAATGCTCTCTCACATAGAGAGCAACTCCACCTCCTCACCCTGCCAGCCTATCTCTCCTAAAAAGGACATAGCCATCCATGACAGTGTTCCAGTCATGTGAGCTGTCTCAGTGATTGCAATGAGATCATGCTCCTGAGATCGCACACAGATCTTAAGTTCATCCTGTTTGTTCCCCATACTGCGTACATTAGTGTGCAGGCACTTGAGCGAGTAACCACTGTTAGAGCACCACCTGACCGGCACATCCCCTGAGGTAACAGCAGAGCTGGCACAGCACCCCACAAACATCACAGGCTTGTTCTCTACAAGCCAGATTTTTCCCCCTCCCCCCCTTTGAATCTAGTTTAAAGCACAGTTAATGAGCCCAGCCAACTCCCGTGATAAAATCCTTCTCCCCCTTTGAGAGAGATGCACCCCATCTGCTGCCAGTAGGCCTGGCATCCTGTAAGTTGACCCATGGTCAAAAAACCCATGTGTTGAGGATGAAGGCAGACACTTTTATTCTCTTCTAGATTTGCACCAGGCATATATTTTTCTCGGTTGCTATGGTGAAAAATACAAAGATTAAATTCACTATCTGGTCTAGAAACACACTAATATTTCGTGTTTTAGTATTTCTCACAGCCATCCTACTTTTGTACATAGTCACAAAAATATTTTAAACATACATTCTGGTTTATGACAGAGGATTTTTGGTTACTTTTTCCAACGTTTCTATATAAATTGAAGAAAAAATGGATTGTTCTTTTTGTTCCATCAGCCAAGCAGATTAACTTTGAATTCAAAATTAAAATTTTTGAAGGGTATGTATTGTTTTAATAGGCTGAATTTTAGTGAAAATTTTACAGAGTACAGCCTTTAGTCCATTGTGCTCTGCAGTTGAGAGTCATACTGAAAATGTCAGTACAGACATTCTACATGCTGCAGATCTTTCATTCGTATTATTGTTAAGCTATTGAAGAAGAATATAACATTTTTTACATGACACAAGCTGCACAGATTTTAGCTATCTCCAAGACCAAGGTTTTTCCTAGATAAATTACGTTTTCCTTCTGTCATCAGCATTATTTATCATTGAAATAGACAACTATTTTTAATTCAGCACTCAGCAGTACTGTGGAAATATTGATCTGCAATCAACCGCTGACAAAGTTATTTTGCTTAAGCTGCATGTTTACTGAACTGCAAACACAGCACTATTAAAAGCATATACAGGAATCCTTTCTACCACACAAAAAAAGTCCTAGAAAACATTTCATCTAAATGGCCTTGCCTGTTTTTTATTTTAACTTTGATTTGAAACAAAGGTAGTTATGAAATTTTCCTCCACTAAGCACATTAAATTTTCCTTTAAGTAGGATAAACTGATTAATAAAATTGAAATTTTTCTTAAGAGTTATTCCCATTCTCTTGAAGAGATATTACAAAGACACTCTTTTTGTTAAGACACGAAATTTGCAGAACAAGACATTTGCAAGACATTTAGTATCAGTGGCAGTAAACGTCAAAAGCACTTCAAATTTTGTCATCAAAGCAGGTAACCCTACTTTGTAATTTAACTGGGAATAACAAAATATGAATCTCCAAAGTCCTAGTAAAAGGGCTGACTTTCAAAGATGTGACTAATAATTGAATATCTTATTCCCCAAAGTCAAGTTTGCAAATGACTTCTTATCGTTCTTGTCAAGGATCTCTGCACAAAGAATGATTCTGTTAATTGTTTCTACACACACAGATAAACCCAAATTGTTTTCTGCATACAAAACTAACTTATAATCCAAATTTTTTTCTCACGTGCAGAGATAAATCTCTTTATGTATTAAACTGAGTCTTTGTCAGGCTGCTTGGTCAGTAACTAGTTCTTAACAGTAAATATGCATAAGAACATCATTTCAGTATGCACATAGCAAGCTCAAATGGCAAATTACTTGATGATTAGGCTAATTCAAGTAGAGTGTATTAGAATTAATGGAGTGGCATAATATGTAAAGGAAGAGGGTCTTCCATGTATATCTAGGCTCTGCAGGGAGGACAGTGCTGTCACTTCACTATCTAATGCAACCCATATATTAAAGATGGTATTAAGTCCAAAATAAAAGTTTAGTAGGTCTGTCTAAACACAGCTGTGTTGGGTGTAGGTGTCAAAGCTTTGGAAACAAGGCAGGGACTGCAGGGGTGCCAGCAAGTGAAGGGGCCAAGGCTGCCCCATGCCAGATACAGACAATTCCAACTAACTTGTGTGTTTGTGTATTTGCACTGAAGAATTAGCCAATATAATGAATGCAGCTGACTTAAGGAATATTGCAAAAAAATTATTAAGAAATTTTTATACTCACTCTCTAGAACATTAATACAAATTGAACATCATAAAGACATGATTGTTCAACAAGTCTGTGTAAACGTTCTAGTTTTTCTAATCTTAGTTATATTATGATTAATATTGTAAAAATGCCAATAGTCAGTAATATCAGTACCAATAAATGGAAATACCAATATCATATGAAACAAATAGAAGTGTACCCTAATCTTTCCTGAGGTTAAGGTGGTTTAGTTATTTTCTAAATTAAAACCAACCAATACTGTTGGATTTGGTACAGGGATCTTGCCACTCAGAGAAGCTAATGTGCACATTTTTATTCATTTTCTTTAACAATATTCTTTATCTTCCATCTCAGAGTCATTGAATATAAAATACAATTGCATAACTTTCTGTTTCATAAAATATTTTAACACCTGTGCTTATCAGTAAGTACAAAACCATGAATTGTAGACACCTAAAATACTTTGAAGACTCTTTTAAGTTCTGCTCCCCCAAAAACCTAAAAAACTTCGCTGCATAAAGTGCAAATAAAATAGTATTTCAGCAGCTAAATCCAAGATTGCAATTTCAGAAAATAACTGCTTAAGAATGTATGTATACATTGCAGATAATTTTATTAAACTTTGAACTCTGGTTTCTGTAGTTTTCCACGAAGTTGTAGCAATATCATAATGCTGACAGATCTAAGCTTCCAAGCCTTTCAAACCTCAGGCTGTTTTGGCACTCATAAATCAGGCACACACTACACTGACAGGCTCAGGCTTATCTGATTTCTCAAAAATATCTGACATGCATGTATCATCCATACAAGAAAAACCCAGCAGCCTCAAAGCCACTTTCATGCAAAATGACAGCAAGAGAGGGAGGTGATTCCCTTTAAATAACAGCCTAATGCCTAGAGTGGAACAGAAAGTGAGGATCACTTCTAACCTTAGTCAGTAAAGTTCAAATTTGCCATCTTCTGAAGGAAGGCTTTATCCTCCAGGCTGGAACACAAAAGCTACAAAGTCATAGAGGAAGCCTGAAAACAACGCGAATACAACTGTACAATCTCTTGAAGTTTTATACCTTTACCAGCTAGTAGGAATCACAGTCCAAGGTACCTAATTATCACCGCACACTTTGTTAATGAGCAATGATAATCAGTTCATATTAATTTGTTCCTATCTGGAAAACATTTAAAATCTGTCTTCAGTTGAATTAATATTTCCTTCTCAGCCTTTTCCAATCCACAAGTCTCGTTATTTCATCCAAACTATAACAAAGACATTTTATTTGTATCTGACAAAGGACTCAAATATTGTGATCTCTCTCCAACTAATGTTGATGTTTGCATTGAAATAGCTTGGATGCAGTGATTTCCTTGTAAGATTGGTGGAAATTTTGATTCTTACATTTTTGATATTGTCCCTTCTTCAGAAAACACTTTTCTATTGTGAAGTAAGTCAGAATCATCTTTGCAATGATCATAGGAGCATGTCACAGGAGGTTATAATGAGAGTAGGAAAAAGTAGGTAATGCAGTTTGGGAATTAAACACTGCATATGGAAGGTGACTAAGTAAAAGGAGGTGAGTTAAAACTATAAACCAGTCAAAAATTTGTCAAAATAAAATGCAAGTCTTAAAATTTGATGCTTTGCTTCTTATTTGGATAAAAGTTATATTTTCCTAAAACTACTGCAGCAATTTTTTTCTAATCTGTGAGGTTTCAGAATATTATCTCAGGAACTCTGTATTGATTTTAGATTGAAAATAATGTAAGTTGGCTGAAAATTCAGCATATCCTGTTATATTCTATGAATTACAACTCTCAAATGAAATCAGAAATCGCTTCAACCTGTATTTATTGACTATGTCTGTGTTAGATATATATCCCCAAAATTTAGAAAGTATGGCTGAAAAACTAATATCTGTTCTGTGATGTAGTTATATTATGTAGTATATAAACTACTACTGTTAAGGCCTCTGTAAATGCAAAAGAGCAATGACAAGCCTCTGTAAATGCAAAAGAGCAATGACAAGACATATTTTAGCTATGAACTATGTTGATATAAACAATACAAATACAAAATAAAATGAGTAATATCATTAGAGAATCAAAGATTCTCAAAGTTTTATGACTTAACGTTCATGGGTGAAACAAATCAGGCAAGGAAATTTCATCCCCAATATTGCCTTCACAAATTCCCTGCAAATGTTTTCACTCTGAGAGAAGCTATGACATCAGGAGCTAATAATTTGAAGTATAAAAAAATACATTCAATAAGACTGAATGAGATTTTTTTTAAGCTATCAAGTTTTGATCTGCATAACAGCTTCTAAGAATTAATTCTTGTTTTAAGTACATCAGTCTTCAGTGTCTGACTAGAGCTGATGAAGATGGAAAGTCCCTTATAAGGTCTTTTAAAATGTTTCAGATGAATGTTCTGCATAGCATTTTCTGTTGATGATACAAACATATTTTTAGATTATTTTCAGCTTTAATTGTCCTACTTTGCCCTTCTACTTTCAGATTTCTTATTGTCTGAAATTTAATCACCTCATACAAATAGTCTTTTGATTAAAAAGATTGAACTCCTACAGTCTTTCTCACAAGCCTGTAATATTTTTGAACTTCTAATTTACTACAATTTCCATCCTTATTTTCTTGTGAAATATAAAAGCAGGTGCAGTGATGATTACACAAGGGGTAAATGTTATAAGTTAAAGAACATCTCAACTATTTCTAACATGTTTGCTTATGGGTTCCTCTTTTTGTGTATTCAAAAATCACATTGACTTTCCTCGCAAAAATTGATCATAATTCATATTAACCTATTACCTATTGCAATGTCTTAGACAGTAAGGACTCTGTTCCTCCATTCTTGATGTATGATTTTATTTTGATAGATTGCAATCTACAACAGAAAGTTTTCCAAGCATTCCAGATTACTCTGTCTTTCTCATAATTACTCATTCCTCTAATCTGTATATAATATTTTGTCTACTTATGTATGGCAATAGACTCATCATTCTCCAAGTAAACTATATTAAAATAGGATATTGATTGATACAGAATTTACTTAAACATCTAGAAATCCCATTGATGTCAATGTGTTAGCCTCTCCTTAAGAAAATGCTCTGGTTAACTTAATGGATGATAAGACAGAAATGATGCACTATAATTTATGCGTCTCAGCTTTAAATTGTCAAGGGAGTTTTACATACAACTCTGGAAAGTCTTTTCCCATTTGAACTAAGAAAGCTACTATGGCTGTGTTTCTCTGTACATGGCAGTATTTTTCTCTTGATCTTCACATGTGGATGACCATATATCTTTTGGGGTTTGTTTGTTTTTTTGTTTGGTTGGTTTCAGGGGCTTTCACCTGCAAGTGCCAGCATCACTTGTAATGGCAAGTTCCTGTTCAAAATGCCAATATACACAGGGCTGAGGTACTTTATTGCAGATTTGATCAAAGCTGGGGGCTGGTAATCCATAAAAAAAGCCCATTCCATCACAAAAACTGTGGGTATTTATTTTGTTGTGGAAAGGTCCTCTTCTCCTACCGAATGCATCTTCATTTTCTATCTGTGAGGGCAGTACTAATCAGAAGAATAGTTCAGAACAAGATCTGCCAGTCATTATCTTAGTCCTTTGCTGGAATGGTCCACTTCTTGTCTTAATATCCCTGTGAGGTGTGAGAATCCTTATTAATGCTCCTCTTATCTTAATATCCCTGTGAGGTGCTGGAATCCTGATTAATGGTCCTCTTATCTTAATATCCCTGTGAGGTGTGAGACTCTTGATTAATGGTCCTCTTCTTATCTTAACCACTCTGCATCCCTGTAAGGTGTGGAAGTCCCACTTTACAGACATCAAAGTGACTGTCACTGGCAGGAGAACCAACTCTTTTCTCTCCAATTTTCCTACCAATTTTTTGTGGCTATTTGTTAATATCAGAGAACCCAATGACATCATATTAAGCAGGAACAACTACAGCAAGTATGAGTAGGTTCTGATCAAAGCTACATAGTTACTGTGTGAAATGTGTTATGCAGGAACAGCTGCTGCACTGGAGAGGATAATGGCAGTAAGGCATACTCATCTGGGGATATGTGTTGGCTTGGCCAAGGAAAGGTGGTTTCTCTTTATCTTTCTACTCTTCTACTCTTATTTTTTCAAAAAATTAGCTTTCACTTAAAGAGAATACATGCCATCAGCTACAGACTCTATTTATAAATCTTTGCATGTAAACTTGTCTCAACATCCACTGTGCAACAGAAAAACTTTCCAAAATAAAGAACAAAGAAATGATCCTAGAAAACAAGAAACAGAAAGAGTGGTAAATATGACAAAACTAAAGCCACCTGTTTCAAATTATTTACCGTGCAAATAAACATGAAAAGAACTTACTGATATGGAAGAGAAGAAAAAAAGTAACTTCTGTTGAAGCATGAGTGGGCAACTTGGTATGGCAGATACAGCTTTCCCCACAGAAATATTAACAGCACAATAGCCAGAGGTATGCCTGAAATAAAGGGGCCAATGCCTGCAGGAGGCAAGTGCCTAGTGACACCCAGGGTGGGGGTTGTAATATAAACCCTTTCCGGAGGAGCTGGGCACCCTGCAGTGAGCAGTGTCTTCATGTCTGGGCTTGTTTTTATTGTTGACCATAAGTCTACTTCAGCCTATGGTATAAAATGAAGGCTTGTGTGAACAGGGGCAAAAGAACAGAACTGGCTGTCACGCAGAGCTGTTGCAGCCAGGAAAATCCTCCACTCAGCTTGGGATGCCATTAGGGGATACTCCTGCAGATTAAGCGAGCCCTCACCCTCTTAGTTATGGTGAGTGATCTGAGAACCCATGGAAGGAGGTTTTTCCCAAGTGCATGAAAATTGTGGTTTATCTTCCCAGGAGTAAGAATATTTGTAGCTAAAGAATTGGTAGTGCTGCTGTATCCCTCCAACTCACATCCAAAGTTTTAATAGAATTTGTCAAAAATATTGCTGATTAGTCTTGTTTGCAATAATTCTGTTTTGGTTATCTATTGCTGTCCTTTTTGTGTGTGCCTCTGTGACACTGATGACAATTTTTACTGTGCTGAAATACCAAAGACCATAGAAAAAGAACAGTGATACTGTCTCTCGTGCTCTGTGCAAACAATATTTGTAAACAGAGGTAGATTTTTTATTAATTTCATTACTGCTTGTCCCACATTGGAGTACAGCGCAAAATTAGTATTCTGCTAAGGTTCATGCAGTACATCTACAATCAATTCTGAATACATTTACTAGAGGGAGGGAATCCTTAAGACCATGAGGTCATGGATTTACTTGTGCCCATACTGCAAGCCACATACTAGCACATATCATAATACTTGACCTTGTGTCTCCTCTAGGATTACATATTTCCCTTTTGTTATTAAGATAAAAAGACTGTTTTTTCAATATGTATTTAATTAAGTAAAACTATCTCAAAACATGTGAGGAGTGTTTTATAAAGTACCAGGAACTGAACAATGTCATTTCCATCATCATGGACTTCAAATAGGAATTCTGTAACATTAAAATGTTCTCTGCTAATTCAACATTACTATTACATAAGAGTCTTTCAGACACTGTGCAAAGGGAATCCTAGGCAATCTTAAGGTAGAAGGAAATGTATACTGCATCTTCTCCAAGGAAACCTATACTGCATCTTCTCCAAAATTATCATTAATACAAAAATAAGTCAAATCATGCTGTCTTAAAAGGATAAAGGAAAAGTCACTTTGATTGATATACACAATTAAAGTGTCTCTGTGTTTAAACTGGAAGGAATATTTTACTGAGGACAGGACCACAACGGAGAACTAGAGAGAACACAGTTCATTTAGTTACTAAGTCTTCATCTTATTAACAGACTGAGACAGATGGTCCCAGAGATATTTGTGTTATTCATAAGTATAGCAACAAAGGCAATGTAACATCTGAGAGCAATGGCCTTGCAAAAATTTAGACAATTGTACTATACTCTTTCTTTAACAGAAATAAAAACGATAGACTGGTAAATAAAATAAAGAATTTATCGGATTACTTCCTTATTTTGTCTGATTTCCACCTCAGCTGAAAAAGAGAAAGTTAAAAGTGCAAATCTCTATTCTGAGAAAAGATGAACTATACAGGATCTATTTTGCTCATGAAATTTAAAATTAACACTATGGGCAATGTTCTCTACATTTTTCATTTATCATTTCTATATGAAAAAAATTACTTTTTCTATAAGTAGAATATCCTGCAGGAAGTAGTTTAGTGTATCACAATAATATCCTGAAGACATGACAATTTTTTCCTTGTCAATAAGGAAAAGGTCGGTGAATACTTAATGCTTTAATATATTCATTGTTGCCCCTGGTTTAATAGTGAATAGAGCTTTTTTCTTCTAATATGTTATAAAGTATTCCTTTAATCTTGTTCAAACTACAAGACTTGGAAATCTTCCTTTTGGAAAATATTTTCCTGCAGAATAGAAGTCAGTAGTAGTCACCACCACTAACAAATGCTAGCTTTGTATGTCAATTTTTTTTGTAAATTGCAAGTATTTGACAAGGTTTCAAAAACACAGCTATTAGATTTAACAAAGATTAGCAACATGATATTTTAAATTTGGTAATTTTTTTCTGCATCATTATTCTAATTTATTATTAATAATATTATTTAGCTGAAGTGTTTGGGGTTTTTATTTTTGTTTTGTATTGGTTTGTTTTTTTTCCCCCAGGATTAACTATACTTTTGAAGTCTATTGACTTCAGAAATACTTTGAAGAGTAAATTTGAAGCAAGCATTAAGAAAGAGTCTAATTCCTTGATCTTCTTGTTGTAACCTCTATGGCTTACATCTTGAAACTTACAACCAAAAAGCTTCCATGTGGATAATAGAAATAAAAAATCCAATATAAGAGGCATTTTTTATATGTATAATGTGTGTGTGTACATATATATTGCAAACATCAGCAAGATTTCTAGTAAAGGTTGTTTATTCTGTTTATTACAATAGACAAGGCATGTCATCTTCTGTCAACATATAGTAACATACACTTTCAAAAGACTAACACATAATTTTTGTAGGATACCTAAAGTAGCTGGATGAAAAGGCTTGCAGTAATGATTGTAGATGGAAATTCCACAACATTGTTGAAGTTCAAAGTAAATTTTATATATATATATATACTTTACAAAAGCAGTAGAAGGCAAGTTTATTCAAATTATATAGAAGTCTCCCAACACACTTGGTCAAATAAGTTGGCAAATGAAGCATAGATATTTGGTCACAAGGAATGACTTACTTAAGCAACCTAACTTAGTCAAAACATCACCTAGATGGAGAACTATCTGAACAAAACAACAAATAGAAAAAAATCTGGATGGAGGGTCAACTGTCTGTTGTAGACAAGACAAAGCTCCTGACTGGGCAAAAGGTATGATTGCTACATGGGATTTAGGAACTTCTGATGAGTGACTGGTGTGGATAACAGAGAAAAACAGTTTTTTATCTAATACCATCAAGAAACGGTATCAGGTTCAAAACTCAGTATCAACCCAAGCCCTCCATTTATTATGCTCAAAATATTATTTCTGAGCATAGAGGAACCACACCTTCTGTATGGGTAAGGTCAAAGTATATATGTAATTTATTAGATAAAATCAAATTTTATATTAGAATTATAATTGAGAGTTTAATTACTATTAGTCACAGAATCATAGAGTAGTTGAGACTGGAAGGGAGTTCTGGAGGGACATCTGGTCCACTACTCCTTGCTCAAGAAGGACCACCCTAGAGCTGGTTGCCCATAACTGTGTCTAAATGGCTTTTGAAAATCTCCAAGGATGGAGATTCCACAATCTCCCTGGGCAACCTGTTCTGGTTCTCAGTCACCCTCACAGTAAAAAAATATTGTCTCCTGATGTTCAGAAGGATCCTGTTGGTTTTTGTTCTCATAACACTTGTGCTCTAGACCCTTCATCAGCTTCATTGCCTTTGTATGGATATGCTCCGGCAACTGAATGTCCTCCTTGTAATGAGGGGCCGAAAACCGAACACAGTATTCAAGGTATGGCCTCACTAGTGCTGCGTACAGGATGACAATCACTTCCCTTGTCCTGCTTGGCACAGTATTTCAGATATATGCTGGCTCATGTTCAGACAGCTGTCTAGCAGCACCTTCAGGTCCTTTTCTTCTGGAAAGCTTTCAAGTAACTCTTCCCCAAGTCTGTAGTGTTGCATGGAGTTGTTGTGCCCTAGTGCAGAACCCGGCACTTGGCCTTGTTGAAACTCATCTCATTGGCCTCAGTCCTTTGATCCAATATGTCCAGATCTCTCTGCAAAGCCTCCATACTGTCAAGGAAATCAGCATCCTTGACCAACTTGGTGTCATCTGCAAACTACTGAGAATTCTCCATTCCCTTGTCTAGATCATTGATAAAGCTATCAAACAGGACTGGCCCTGAAACTGAGCCCTGGGGGACACCACTTGGCTTTCTGTACTACTGCAGAGTGTTAGCTCTATTAAACAGCATTTTAAATGTACCTTACTAAGTCTAATTGCCTTTCTACTGGGATCATTATGAACCCACACCTCCTGGTGCAAAACAAATCCTAAGCCCTTTTCTTCAGAGGTTGTTTAACATAGCTGGTATTAATGAGACATAACTATCCCTGCAGTGCAAGTCTGACATTTTCCTGTGAACTTAGATATGCACAGATGTAAAACTAAGTTCATGTAACAGCATAGGTACTAGGTCTTAGCCCACAGGAAACACCAGATAATTAAAGTTTGCTTACACATCTTCCTTTGAGGCATTCCTTTTGTTCCTGCCTGTATGTTGATCATTTTATTCCTTTTATCTTTTCTTCTGAAGCATCTAATTATTCTTGATTTAATCCTACCTCTGTAGGTATCAGCCTTATGCCTTTTTCATAAACCTTGTTGCACAGTGATAATACTCGTTTATAACGATCCTTAGGTTGGCTTGATGCCAACTCTGATCCTATTGCTCAGAAGGCAGATTGAGGCTATGCAATCCCTTCTTTTGGAAGCAGAGTGTTTGTGAGTATCACATCTCCTCTTTGAAAATGAGGTGATATTATGTGAGGTACTGGCTATCAGATGGTTAGATTGAGATAGCCCTGTAACCAAGGGCAAGTAGGTGAACAACTTGAAAACCTGCAGTCAGGATGAAGATAGCAGAATTGGAGAAGTGAGATGTCAGAAGAAGTGTAAGGCTCAGAACTTTGTATTTGGCTACTGAAAGGATAACATAGGTTGATCCTTAGATAATGTACATCTGTGTAGTGGAATAATAGAATAAATGTGATGGACATGCACATAGCAATTTTAAAGACACACTGCTGAAGATGCTGTAAGTGCAGTAGGACAGACACTATCTGCTAGAACACTCCACGTCACGTCATGTAGGTGTAAAGAAGACAATATGGTGCTTGGAGTTTTTTCCTGGACAAAATGGTATAAAACATATAGCCATTGAGATTTAGGCTGTAAATAAAACATAAAACCTGAAACAAATTTTAAAATTCCATTTACTAGAACTTCACAAAACTTGACCTTTTACTGTGAAATTGAGGAAATGGCCCTAAGTTGCACCACAGGAGGTTTAGATTGGATGTTAGGAAAAATTTCTGCACTGAAAGGGTTGTTAGGCATTGAATGAACAGGCTGCTCAGGGAAGTGGTGGGGTCACTGTCCATGGAGGCCTTTAAAAAACATATAGATGTGGTACTTAAAGACATGGTTTAGTGGGCATGGTGGTGATATTTAGATGTTTGGACTTGGTCTTAGAAGTCTCCTCCAACCTTAATAATTCTGTGATTCTATGAAATTTTGTTTATTCTCTGAGGTTTAAAATATTTTCTAAAAAGTATCACTACCCTTATAAAGTTAGACAAAAGAGTTATTATAATATTAGATATAAACTGGAGGTCTGTCTTGAATTATTTTTGAAATAATACATACCATTTCCAAGAAGGTACCGAAGTATTCCAGTCGTGTGCTTTATGTTGTGAAATAATTTCAAGTCCATTCATGTTCCATTCATTTGCCATGCTCACAAAAACAAGGTCTGTGCCTTGTGCTGTGTGCTTTCTCCTGGTTTGTTGTCTCTCTCATTTTGGCTGCCTGCAATACATCTATTATTTTAGACTTGTTCTGACACTTGGCTTTATCTAGCAGCAAGAATGCTGTCTCCAGGGGCAGAATCTCTGCCTCTTTCATAGACTGTCTTATCATTTAAAATTTAACAGTCAAGAATATCTTCCAAGAATAAAATGTAGTTTTTCACTTCATTGCATAGTTCATCATGAAAATCTTGACTTGGGGGATTTTCTCAGGCTATTGTAAATATAGTCTTGAAAGGTCTTCAGAGTGAAAGTTTTTATCTTGGAATTGCAAGATGCTGTTTTGTTGTCTTCTAAAGTAAGTTTCTAACTCCTGTAATAGTAGCTGTGATACAAGCGTTACCAAAGGATGCTTAAGACTTCATTCCTTATACTGTCTTTCTCTGCTTCAGGGTATCTTCTGATGTGTGCTGCTTCTTTTGTTTGCTATTTCTTCTCTCTTTTTACTGATGGGAGGCCGTTTCAGAAATAATCTCATAAAGGGAAAATAGGTAGCTACAGCTGGGCAAGTACAAACAACTAAATTTGTAGAGAACCTTTACTGGTGAAAAACAATAAATAGATCTAAAAGAAGGCAATCTTTCCTAGACAGAGGACAATTGTTATAGTTAGATGAGAAAGACAGTTAGTAAAAGGAGGGACAGTAGACTGAAAGACAAAGCTTGAATTATGGCAAAATTGCATACTCAGTCTCCAACATCACTGGCTCATAAAAGATACAGCTGCTGTAATGGACTAACAAAGAGTTAATGCATACACTCTGCAAAACGCTTTGTAGCCTTTTCCAGTCTGGGATATTCCACCAATACTGGGAGAGAACAACAATGCTGGAATTAAATAGTAAGAATGCAGCCCATACCATTTTGTAATCCAATCTGTTGAACTGAAATGGAATGATAAAATATCTGAACACTTTGGTGTAGTCAGGGAGCATCTCTCCTAAAATAAATCTTCCAAGTTTTTTAAGTTTGAACTTCACTTCTTTTTCAGCATTGTTGCAACAAAACACATATACAAATACTTACATATATATGTGTATAAATACACATATATATAAATTAGAGAACTGGAGATCATCATGATGAGCGGGTTTAGAAGACCAAGAAATATGGCCAGCTTTAACTCTTCTTATAGTCCTGAACAGTTGTCTTCAGCATAATCCTTCTGTTCGCCTTCACTACCTTAACACAACCTTATGAATGTCCTGAACCCATATGCAGTATATCTTTATTTTTGCTATTGTCCAGATTTTTTTTCCTTTTGCCTACATGGAGATTCTACAAGAAAAAAAAATATTTTTTTTAACCCTGCTCCTTACAGCCCAGCTCTGCTGTTCATTTGCTATATCTAGATGATGGGTATTCCCTGAGAAGAAAATGAAAATTTCTGCTCAAAGCACAGATGGAATTCCCATGAACTACCTCTCCATGTAATCTTGTACCAGTACTATATGAAGGAGCCAGGGTTAGAAGAAAAAAAATTGTAGCACCTTGACATGTCATTCACAACAAATTTTCAGCTCCTTGGTGTCTTGTACTCCATTTTTATGTTTCAAAGTAATATTTTGCTTTTCTGCTATGGGTAACACAGAGATATTCACAACTTATATTGGGTTTTGGACACTATTTAACAAGCAATAAAAGATTTTAACCTAACAGTTTGGGGGTTCTTTCACACATCCACTCACTCCCCTACAGTCATCAATGCTCAGTCTCAGTTACCCTTGTGATCAAAGACATTGCTAGTTTGTGAAAGTTGAGCAGAAAGTCGTGTTTGTTTTGTGCTGTACAGCTACTTACTGTTCCAAGTCTTGGATATATCCAACCCTGTCCTTAAGGATTCCCATGCATTTGTAAAACATTTCCAAGGATCTTTGTCTCAGTTCAGTAGTTCTCCTTTTCCAGACTATATATCATTTTTTATTTGAAGATTTTTATATTTGAAGATTTTATAAGGAGAAGCACAATGTGGTGGTTTTTTCCACATTGGTTATCTAGGTCCTTCTTCAAATAGGTTATTGCACCCCATGCATAGTGCATTATTATCTTCCTAAAAGGTTGTTACTCCCGACTCAGTTCATCTCACTGGAAGCAGCACCTCTTATAAAGGCCAAGCTACAGATATTTGCCATCTATATTGTTTCCAAAACTTTCTTTTGGATTGGGACTCTCCGCACAGAGTACAGACACACAGTTATTATCTCTTCCTGGTATAGTATGAAACTACCCTGAAAAAATTAAGACTTCTTCACTTCAGCTGAATACTTATATTACTTCCATTATAGATTATTTCTCTGTTTTTACAGAAGATACCTGGGAAGGCTGGCTTCAGCCTGTTTTGGTTTTTTAATTTTATTTTACTGCTGGCAGTTTTCACCATTCTAACTTTCATCCTGCCCAGATAAACTCTGTACCTTATACTTTTTTATGCACTAATGAACAGAATATGTTGCTTACAGACTTTCTATGGCATCAGATTTCTACTCAGTGAAACAAAAACAAATACCTAATTTAAGTGTTTCTATCTAGAGGCCACAGAACACATATCCAGTGAGGATCCTTTTCATCTCACTCGAAACTACACAGAGGGCAGAATCAAGCTGCGAGTGATAAAGGAGGGAACAAGACTCTTCAAAGTAGTTTGTTTTTTTTTTTAAATTTAACTGGTCACATTGTACTGCCAAAAAGTAGTAATAAGGAGAGAGAGGGAAGAGTGATATTGTGAAATAGAGTTGTGGTGATAGCTTTTATATTGTAATAAAATCTATCATTTTATTTTTCTTGATATTCTTATGATCTTGATGGAACTTAAAAGTCTACGGAAAGACATGATACAGCCATGGAAAAGGAGTTTAAATGTTCTTAACCATAAATGTAGAACCATTACATCACAGTGTTGCTTCACTGAACAATATGACGAAGGCATTCTGAAAGCCTTAACCAAGACACTAGTTATATGGATAGTCATATGGAAATTAAACTGATGAAAAGTATAGCATTACTTAAATTACATTTAACATTTTCCTAATAATTATCTGTCAAAGAGTGTATGTTTTGAAATTCTAGTACATCTGCCAAAGTAAAAGCTCGTATTGTATACCAAATTTGTAATAATTTTGTAATCAATCCCAAACACTATAATAGACTGGAATGATAGGATTAGTGGTGCTATAACTGTTTACCTGTTATATAACTATAACTGTTTACCTGACGGGAAACTTTCTTTTTCCCCCTTTAAAAATAAAATAAATAAATAAAAAATTCAATGATTTTAGGCTTGGATTTCGTTTTTTTTTTCTCCCTATTGTTTTTGTCACTCATTTTGAAGCATGTTTATCTGATCTTTTAAAGCATCCTGCAGAGTGAGTATGTTAAGAATGCTATACAAATGAGATGTTGTTGCACAGAATAACATTTCATGCTTATTTATAACAGAAATTCTTGGTAAGTAGTTTGTTTCTCCTATAATAAACCTCTTAAATAGTAAAATAATGTTTTCTCAAAAGATGCCATTTAATGTTATTTAAGAAATAGCTAAAAAAAGTTGATTCTATAGTGATATATTTATTTTTTTGTAGAATTATAATTCTATAACCTTATTCTTACTATTTCATTCTAAATAGTTATGATTAAAGTATAACAACTGTCAAAGCTCATGATGTATATTTTCATGAATATATGTGAAAACATTAGAGCTAAATGAGTTGAAAAGGGTATTAGGTATATTCTTAAGCACACTAGTGTGTCAAGGGATATTTATCTAAACAAAACCAATTCAGAATATTTTATTTTACACTGTGAATTTGGTACTGCAGCTGAGCAGGACAATCAGGAGGGTGCAATTTTGATTACAAATAGCTAAGAATCTTCCTGAACTGAAAAGGAAATTAAAATTCTTATTTCACATGGTTATTTAGAAAGGAAAATAACAGGAGCATCATAGGATATAAAAAGCTAATACAAGTAAACACATTACAACCTTTTAGGTTTAGTAGTTGACCTGTATTTAAAGACATACAAGATGTTTCTGAGGGGGAAGGTGACTTCTTCAGAGCCCTGCTTTCTGAGAGTGGTAGAAGAAAGAACAGGAGAGTGCTTTGTAGCTTCTACCTTTTGCCCAGCCTCCAGTGCACTCAGGAAGCTTTCTGCTTTGGATGGCTTTCTCACAGCTGTTCGTTTAACACCACATAGAATCATATGCTATACTGCTCCTTGCATGCCTGTCCCTGACTGAGACGCAAAACAAACTGCCAGAGTTTGCTGACAGAATTTGCAGACAGAAACCACCCAATCCTCCTCCTATGACAGCATTATCATGAACAGGAACCATCTGGAAAGTATTTGATATTAGTAGAAAGCTTGACATTCTAGTCATCCTTTGCTTATTCTTTATTTTAACAGCCTTAATCTTTTGCAGTTATGCATAATTTATGTATCATTACAAGCTTTACTCAACCTGAGTATTGTCAAAATTGAAGATTTTATGATTTGTCTTCTAAATGAAACTGCCTGCTTGGATTTGATCCAATACATACTTTGTTCCACCCCCAGTTCCAGCCATAAAAATAGTAGTTTTAAGCATTCACATAATTTTTTGCAGATGTTTAAAATTTAGATATGAATGCCTTGATTCAATTCACAGAATCACAGAATCTTAGAATCACAGTTCACTAATAGCAAGAGAGACAATCATATCTATCAGATGTTAAACTTTAAATATCCATTTTTTGCCAAGGTATTTTTGCTTTAAGTGACACTCAACACTTACACAAATATTATACAACACAAGCTACAACACACACAGTATCCTAAAATGATGAAATCTCTAGACTGACCCCAAAAGCCATAAGCTTTCCTACCATTGACACCCAACTATTTAACCTTCTTTACCTACTTGTCTTCAGCCTTTTCCTCAGAGACCTTGTTCTTCCAGAAACACGATTGCAAATACTCTTCTCTTCTTGCTGCACACAGATTAGGATGTGGCAATCAACGTGTCTCTCCTCAATGAGCTGTATTCTGCCCTTTTGACCTTACAGAGCTTCCAGTCAGCTACTCAGTCAGCTGGCATACCTTGTTATCTTGACATGTTCCACATTCACATGCTTTTTTTCAGGTGCACTTCAGTTCTGTACTCACCTTTCGTTGACTTTCAGATTGGCATTGCTTCACTGTTTAGCACTTTGTTTTCCACAGAGTTGACTTGAAGTGCCATTTCGCTCCAGGAATCTGTTCTCATATAGATACTGCACAATGAGAAGCTTAACCTTATTTAGTGTGTGCCCTTTGAAGTGTCATTTTGTCCTCAAGTATCAGTCTTCCTGAACACAGCTAACTGTGAAATATTTTGTCTTCTGAGGAGAAATATATTTATTATATTCAAAAACAGAAGTCTGTAGCACATATTGAAAATTAATTCACGGATTTGATCTTTGAGTATTTCTTTTTCCTTTATTATTTTATATTAATTTATCCAGTGCATCAGAAAATCGGAAATCTAAAACTGTCCAGCCACAGATTCCCTAGGTAATATATCCATTCTCAAACCACAATGTAACTGTATGGAAAGTACTTCTAGGGAGTTCATGAGAACAAATCCTTCCAGCCAGTATGAAGACTTTATTTGAATCAAGTAACATTTAGTCTGTTTCTGCAGGCAGCTTCTAATCACAGGAACTGGCATCTGGGTATATAAGCTTCAGCCCCCTGAAGGAAGAAGCAATGAATCATAAAAGCAGCAGAGATCAGGGCACCTGATTTCTGCTTTTGGTTGGGAAGTGAAGGTGTACCACTAGGAACGATAAAGATTGATGTTAGCCCATGTATTAGAGCTGAAGCAGCACGTGGTGACATCAAAGCCTGGCAAAAGATGTCAGAATCCTTACAGAGTGCTGGAACCTTTTTAAACCTCTCCCTCATGCATCCTCCAAGTGGTTTGAAGCTTGAAATGCAGTAATATCTGTAATATTAGTATCAGAACTGAAGGGAAAAGGAGTCAGAACTCTGACCTCTTTGCCAGGCATTGATCAATCATTGTTTCAATAAATAGCACAAAATGAAAAGCATTAGAATTGGCACACAAAATGGTCTAAAGCTCATATAGCATCTCCCCACAAATGTCACATTACATGTTTGCCTGTTTCCATTAACTACATGTCTTTGAGTGCTCTACTAACTTTATTCTTTCAAAGACTCTAGATCAAAATGCTCAAATTATTTTGAATAGAGAATAGGTAACTGTTACTTGCATAAAAGGTTGTATAAACCTTTCATCTTCCTTCCTCACAGCATGCTGAAAAAACTGGCATCAAAATGAAACTACTACCAAAATAAATTGAGAGCAAATATGTATACACTACTGCAGCCTCATTAAAGTTCCTAAAAGTCTCTGTCTGCAGAAAGGAGCTGACTTTATCCTGAAAGCAAAATAGTTCCTATATTTTCTTGCCTTTGTCTCCCCCCCCACTTTATTGTAAATCCACTTACCTGGGATACAAAAGGAAAAAAGTTACCTTAATCTGGGATAAAGAAAAAAGCATTATGAGTCTATAGTAAGCACAAAAACGAATACAAAAAAGGTAAAAGATATGGAAAAGTAGTTTTATAATTAATTTTTCAAATAATAAGTGAATAAATTCAATAATTGGAGTAATTAAAAGATAAATCAACAATATTTAATTATTGATGTACTAAATAAAAACTGTTATACTACTGAACAGTTCTCTGGATATACAAGGAAGAGCAATGCTGTGTAACTTCATAATGGAAAAGGAAAGTCTCCTGTTGAGGAGGGGGAGTGAGTGAGCTCCTGGATGGCCTCTACCTGCTGCTCAAGTTAACCCACTACTCCTATAAAATCATATTACAGGAAAGTCTAGAGATAGTAATAAATTCATAGTCTTATTAATATCTTTTATTACCCATGTTTATACCCACATAGAATTTATTCATCACTTAGTGTGCAATATCCAAGTCTAATTAGGTATGCTCCAACCAATGTCAACAGAATCGTAAACAGAAAATAAAACTGTGACATAATGCTCCTCCATAAATTATTTGCAGCTAAAAGTGTGCTATTCCTGAATAGTCAGGAGTGAAAGGATGAGTAAAGAAATCAATTTTTATTTGAAGATTAGTTTAGACAATAAGCATAAGGATTTATTTTTTTCCCTTACAGTTGTGGTCTGAGTTGAACATAGCCTTTATACTTCACGTTTATACTTCACATTTAGATTCAGTCTGGCTGTCTAGAAGATTGTTAACAGATTAAAGAAACCAAACCAACCAACCAACCAAATAAAGACCTCAAAACCTACTCAGGCCATATTTTAACTTTTCACAGAATATTTAAGTCACTGTTTCAATCAAAAACTATATTAAAATATGTGTGATTTGTAAGAACACCTTTGGAAATAAAACTACAGCTAAAACAAGAAAACAATAATGAAAATAATCTCTTGAAAAATGAACAAGATAATGAATAGGTAAAAAAATCCACAGAGCAATGCCGTAATGAGGTAACTACATATCACAATATAATATGAATACATTTTGATGACCAAAGATACTATTTTGAAACATGCAATACAGGGATATTAGTTAACCAAGAATGTGGAATACAGACATGATGTAAATATTGGAGGTATTTTGAGATCTGAATCATAAAAGAAAATGTGACCAGGAAAATATAGTCTAACCCAAGAACCTACCAGTGTTCATAAATACTAGATTATAAGAAACAAAATTTTCAACCTTGCCTGATAATCAGTTTTGTATCTGAAGTGGAGGACTATAACTTGTGCAATGAAGATTCTTTTTACAGCAAGGCAAATTAAGCAAGATAGAAATCCAAGAATCCTTAAATAAAAAAATCCAATTCCAAGCTTTCATGTGTTTTTCAGTGATCCATTTATGTACCACATGAATGTTACTGGTTAGAGTGCTTTTATTGAGTCCTGATAAGATAGATAAGAAAAATTATGTATTTTTGAACTAGAAGAACGTCTTTCACTCTGAGGAACATAGATATATGATGCCTTAATTTTCTCATTGTACTTTTTGCAACTAGGCTGTAATTTCTTTGGAAATCCAAGATCTCCTATCCTTTCAGATGGCCTCTGCTCTGAATCATTCAGTCTGTCAATCTGTTTTGCAGATACCTTCCGTTCTCTTAGCTTCTTCCTCATGCATTTTAGAAAGACGTCCTTGGGACAGAAGTATTTATGTTTTTTCATTTCTATGTAATCTCTCTTCTTCTGACTTTTGATATACTCATTTGAACATATTATTTCTTTCTTCTGAGAAACCTGCCATTTGCTAGATCACAAGATTGTGCAGAGAATTTGTAGAAAATCCTGTTTTTTTCTGTAGTCTTCAGTCATACCACTGTACTGGCCTAGTCCTGACTGAGTAGAAATCATCAGATGCGTTGTCAGTCTGGAGCTTTTAGTAGAAGGGGCCTGGTATGGGAACTTAAGATAATTAAAGTGTACTCAACAGAATAAAAAATGGCATTAGCTGTCTATGCATGAACAGCTGAATGAGTTCAAGGGGTTCTCGTTAGGAAGAGCTGAACTGCTCCCTAGATTTCATTGCTGTGTTCTCCAGGCATTCAATTCAGTTTCCCAAATATAGGTTCCTAGTATCAAATGAAGCACCCCAGGGTATCTCTCCTGTTCTCCAGCTGTTATTCCAGAACAGTCCCATTCTTCCATTTATTTCCCAGCTATTGCATCAGCCTTTGATATATTCCTTCTGCAGTTGCTGTTTCAGCAATATCCAATTATTTAGTCAAACATCTGTTTTTAAACTGTGATTCCTGCAATGTTAAAAAATATTTCTATATCTTTTCTTCATAGCTTAAGGACTGATTTTTAGTATTAAGGCATTAAAAAAAAACAACCCTCTACTTCTGAATGCATTCAGTCCATTGCCTCATTGGCTTTCTCTGTCTATATCATGCTATTAATTTCTTGACTAGCTCTCTCCATTTTTCCTATGTGATTTGAAAAGTACTGAAAACCTCAAATCTGTACTGTTATTCACATTTCACATAGAGTAATTTGAAACACTCCTAGTTTTTTAAATGTCATATGGCAATAAAAAAGAGGAGCAGAAGGTTGATAGCCTTAGGAATCAGTTTCAAAAATAAATCAATCTTCTTTATATCCCTCCTTTTTTTTGTTTAAATATTGTCAGCACAGTGGCATTTTTCGAAAATTCATGTATCTCTAATTGTTCTCTATTTTCAAGAATGAGAAAACTGTAAAACTAGTTATAGATTTGTTTTTCCTCTTTGAACTTGAGCAATAGAGCTTAAAGATCTGTGAGATTTGGCTGTCTTCACTCCTTGTTTCTCATATTTTATAAATGGTAAATTAGAAACTAGGAAGAAAAACAAAATGAAAGAGTTTCAAGTAAAGAAAAAAGAAAGACGTACGTCTAGCTGATATAAGCTGTAGTTCTACATGGCTGAACTAAAGAGAAGTGAGAGAAAGAAAACAATTCAGCTTAAATTTTTATCCACTATCAACTGGAGTATATCCGAAACCAACTGAACAATGATATCAATGTAGGTCAAAAGCCAAAAAAAAGCTATTACACACATATTACTAGCAATTATTTCCAGAATAAATTCTGGACTAGGAATAGGTTCAGAGAAGAATTTGAAGCAGAGCATGAAGGTTCAAACAGTAATATCCTGTAAATCTGGATTTTATATTCTGGGTGCTCAGTGTTTAATAGGACATCAGCATTCCTACATGCTGTGAAGCCCAATTTTACACCTGTCAAGTCTCTGCATGTATTCATGAACTATTTGAGATTACTGAGCTGAGGTATGAAAATGCAAATTTTTGGAAGCAACATTTTCTGGAGGACAGAAGGAAGCCTGGCAAAGCATGTTTTGGAAATGACTTCAGTATTACAAGCCCAAGACTTCTTATTACCAGTCAGGTGGAAAAAAAAAGTAGAACTGGATATAAATAAAAATGTCTGATTTAAAAATTGTGTAAATGACTAGAACAATTTCCCTTTGGAGTCAAGATATAAAAGGCTGAATATAAATGGAGCTTTAATGATATATTGAAAGCATCTTTCTAGTATCTCTTATAATACAATTATCAATGATAATAATTTATTTTATTCAAAATTGCAGATAACTAATAGAAATAGCAGAACTTAGGTGACATGCATACTTATGCATGGCACGTTGGCTGCTTATGCCTGCTAATTTTATTTTGGTCCTCTTTATAAGTGAAATAATACTAAAAAAAAAATCCCACCAAAAATCCCAGCTATTTTCTGTACATACTGAGGGGCACACTCCATAGTGCTCCGTTTATAACTCAAGATGTTTTGAGCCACCTGTGAGCAGCAGCAAGCATGGACTTCTCCATGAGAGCAAAGGACCTGAGAGCTGAGGGGAGGGTGAGGCTGACAGGGCAGCCATTCATCAACATCACAAAGCCTTGGTACAAGGACAGGGATGGTAATGGTGACTGGGGTCAGCTGAATGCCCAGCGATCACCAGGTAAATCCACAGTTACCAGGCAGGTCTGAGGCCTAAATGAGAACTCAAGTCACAATTGTAAGACTGAGGCCAGCACGAAATAAGGTCCAGAACAACATGCCTCTGATACGAGCTCAGGCTAGGCTGAAGGCTTAAACATAAATACAGTGTGTAGGTGAATAAGCAAAAGTAGCACAGATCAAGGCCTAGAGGAAGAATCTGACATCTTTCCTGTAGTATATCATCTTCTACTTCTCCTTGACCTTTCTGGAAATTTATCTGTATTTATAGAGGTCTGATCCAAGGTCACACAGCTGCACTATAGCATAGCTGTCTTTCAACACAAGCAGACAAACCCAGAGGAACAGGCTACAAATAAATATGGTAAAAGGCAGTTGTAGACTGGGCAGGTCAGCTAGAGCCTCTTGGTGCACTTAGGACTCTGACTAATAACTTATTATCAAAAAAACAGAGGGTTATGCATTTTTCTTCAATGTTTCTTCAAGGAGATTCTTAGAAATACATAAGAGAAAATCTACTGAAATTTTGATTTAATCCATTACTTCAGAAAATTTTAGCCTCAAGAAACTACTCAAATTTGATTCTAGGTTTTCTTGCATACTTAATTTCCCTACAGTTGCCATCATTTTGGTAGATGAATATTTCAGCACAAATATATTTCTCCAGGAAGCTATTTTTTTCATATCTTTCACCTGATTCTCAGGTTACCTCTTTATTTGTATCTTCATCTCTATGCCAGATGCCTCCGTCATTACCAAGGCTCAGAGATATACTCTGTTCTTGCCATGAGTCTATCATTCACTGCACAAGCAATACACAATGGGTTTATCCAGAAAATGTAACTCTGTTCAAATTTAATTCTTGAGTACTGAGGAAATCTCATTTTGTCTTCAGCGAAAGTCTTGTGGAGAAGCCCTATTGAGCCTTAGGATTTCCAGAGAAACTTGTGTGCAAGTCTTGTCTAAAACCAGAATTAGTCACAGTTTAGTTTTCTAAACTAAAATACTGTCAATGTGATGGTTCGCTTAGTCTTGGTGACCAAAACTGTGTTCATACACAGCAAACAAGCACAAGTTTGTATTTTAGTGTGACTGATCAATCTGTACAAAGAGAAAATCTCAAACAAGCTATGTAAATAATTTGATTGTGTAACAGTAAGTAAGAGATTTAAAGGCTAATAATGTTTGCAAGTGTGTAACCTGCATTTGAAAAAACAAACTGTTGCTCTGTAAAGCCCTCCATTGCAATTATATTGAGCTGAGCTCTGTGTGTATCTAAAAAGTATGAAGAGACAATGAAAGTCATAATCTATGTGGAGTATCCAGAGATCAAAGAGGACACTGAGACTCATTCCCCTGAAGAAATTAAGCCAAACTGGCTCTCGTAGTAAAACTGCCTGCTACATTACATAGCCCTAGAGGGTTACATAATTTTACTACATAACCGTTAGCTATAATTCACTGAAAAATATTTTCAATAAAGGTGTTTATGTGGTGTACTACACAACTTCTCGAAGTCCTTGACCTACAAGATTGTAATGGAATTAACAAGAGTTATAACCCTGCTCTAAATTCCTTCTGATAGGAAATATGAGATTCAAGACACTGCAGGGCACATACACAAATATTTTTAGAAGGAGACAAGTTAATACAAATAGAAGCTTTGTATTTATTTCAAAATATATAACTTTATTTCTTTTAAGAACAGATGAAAATACCTAGAGAAAAAAAAATTCTTCCAAATAAATAACTTTGTAAAACCCAGATCTAATAAAATATTTGAAGCCATGATAAATTTATTTCAACAATGAAAACAGTGTGAATAAGGCTGGTTGGAAACTGCCTTCAGTGTTGAACTGTCAGTGAAAGGCAGAGGTCCATATTTATCAACTACTACATGCCTCTTCCATTTTTAAAAGGACTTTGTTGTTGCTATAAGGAGACACAGTATATACATATATATGCTTAACTGTATCCTTTTCTCTTAACTCAGTTTTTTCATCTAACCATGACTGAAATGTTCTGGAGGTAACATATCTGATTTATCAGGATTCTCTCTGAAAAAGAAAACTTCCATGAAATATCTATTTACAGTACTATGTGGTACTATCAAAGGCTTTTTCAAGCACTGATCTCTCCAAACATTGTACATATAGGCACATATCTACCCTACAACTATAACACTCTTTGTCTTGTAATAGCATGACACACAAACACTACATATATTACATGCAAGGAGAGGGGAAAAAAAAAAAGGAAATATTCTTTTTGAAGAACAGTCTCAGAAATGTGTGAACAAAATGTGACTGTTTAAATGAAGTCTGAGTGAATCAAATTGCTATTGATCATGGGTGTTTCATATATTTACAATGTGCCAATAACTCAAAAAAAACCCAAACCCTACATGTTGAAAGAAGCTGTCTGTGATGATAAATATATCAATACAACATGTTAAGTATAATTAGAAAGTTTTTTCCTGTGTCTGTAATCAGCACAGGAAATTTCATAGAATCACAGAATAACCGGAGCTGGAAGGAACCCTCAAGGATCATCAAGTCCAACTCCCATTTAGGCACAGGACAACCCCAAGGTCACACGAGGTGACTAAGGGCATTGTCTAATCGTCTCTCAAACTCCACAACATTTGGACCCATGACCACCTCACTGGGAAGCCTGTTCCAGTGCTCCACCACCCTCTGGGTAAAAACTTTTTCCTAACATACAGCCTGAATTTCCTTCGGGACAGCTTCACACCATTCCCTCATGTCCTGTCACTGTTCACTAAAGAGAAGAGTTCAGCCCGCACTCCTCCCTCTCTGGTGAGGAAGTTATAAACTGCAATGAGATCCCCCCTCAGTCTTATCTTCTCCAGACTGAACAGACCAAGTGATTTCAGCCTTTCTTCATATGATTTCCCCTCCAAGTCTTTAACCATCTTTGTTGCCCTCCTCTGGATGCTCTTCAGCAACTTCATGTCCCTCCTGTATTGTGAAGCCCAGAACTGCATGCAATAGTCCAGGTGAGGCCGCACCAGTGCCAAGTAAAGTGGGACTACCACTTCTCTCATTTGGCTAGCGATGGAGTGCTTGATGCACCCCAGGATCCAGTTGGCTCTCTTGGCTGCTGAGGCACACTGCTGACTCATCTTCATTTTACTATCTATTAATACTCCCAGATGCCTCTCGGCAATGCTGCATTCTAGTCTAACATTCCCCAGTAGGTAGGTGGTTTTTGGGTTACCCCTCCCCAAGTGCAAAACCCGGCACTTGCTCTTGTTAAATTTCATTTGATTTGTGACTGCCCAGACCTCCAATCTATCCAAATCTTTCTGCAGAGCCTCATATCGTCCAATGGGGTCTACAGCACCCACCAATTTAGTATCATCTGCAAACTTACTTACTAGTCCTTCAAGTCCTACATCCAAGTCATTTATAAAGATATTGAATAGTATTGGCCCTAAGATGGATCCCTGTGGTACCCTCCTTGTCACCTGCCTCCAGACCAAAGTAACTCCATTTACCACAACCATTTGGGCTCTATCACTCAGCCAGTTGTATACCCACCTAATGATATTTTTATCTAGCTTAATGCTTGACATTTTATCTAAAAGGGTACTACAGAAGACAGTATCAAAAGCTTTACTAAAGTCCAAGAAGATGATATCATCTGGTCTCCCTTGATCAACTAGATAGGTACTCTTATTGTAAAAGGAAATCAAGTTTGTCAAGCATGACTTTGGGGAAGAAAAAGCTAATATTTGGAAATTTAAAAGTCACATATTGGAAATACAGCTGGTAGACTTCAATAAAGCAATGGAAAAATTTCTCCATTCCTGTCTATTGCTGTTTAAAAATCAGAAGATTTGTTATGCAGGGGGATTTAATCTGCTGGAGCTTACATCTCCCTAAATTTTATGTTGAGATTCAGATGTGAACATTTAATTCAAGACCAGTGAGTCTGAAGGAATAAATTTTTGCATAGATAAAATAGGTAAAATTGTTCAAAGCTTAGAAGTCACAAATTACTCCTGAGTTGTTCAGTAGTTCTGTGAAAGTGGATAAAGACAGACCTTAGAGTTGTGTTGGATCTTAATGTACCCCCAGTACAAGAAAGACATTGATACTCACTGAGGCAAGTTCAGCAGAGGGCTGCTAGAATGGTTGGACTATAGCACTTGCTGTGTTAGGAAAGCTTGAGGGACCAGGATTTGCTTAGACTGCAGAAGAGACAAATTTGGAGGGAACTAACAGCTCCCCAGTGCATATGGGGATCTAATGAAGGACCCACAGAAAGACTTTTCACAGCAGTGTGTAGTTGGAGGATGACAGATAATAGGCGTAAGTAGGTACAAGATAGAGTTGGATTGAATTTAAATAAAAGTTTTTTCCCCATGAGAAGTCTAGTGGGAAAAATGTTGCCTGGTGAGACTGTGTAGTCTTTGTCCTTGGAGGTTTTCATGACCTGACTGGACAAAGCCCTGAGCAACCTGGTCTGACCTGACTCCTGCCTTTGTTTTGAGTAGAATTAGAACAGTTCTGAGGTCCTTTTCCACCTGAATTATTCTACAGTCCTACAGTTTCAAAGCACTGCAGTTCCTTAGTAAATTTCTGTGAAAACCACAGGAAGATTTAAAACCTCTTTTGTCAGTGTCTAGCTCATGTGGAGGATGAAGTCACCTTTAGCAGTGAAACTAGTTGTCTGTATAGTAGAAGACTGTACATCTTCTCATGGTCCTTTTCCAGGGGAGAGAGTAAGTTAATTTAGAGCAAAAATACTCTCATCTTTTTAGATGACTACATTAGGAGAAGTTGAATTGCAAAAAAGGAATTGTACTTATTTGTCTCCAATAGCTTTACAGAAACCTGGGAGAACTAGCTTGCATATAAAGATTTACATCTGAACACCACATGCCTGTAAGGTCCTTTTCTAGTAAACGTGTTAATATTTCGAGGAAAACTGATATAGACATACAAGTGCCTCAAAGACAAATACATTGTTATATATTTTATGCAAGTAGATGGCCAGTTAGAGAACAGACATTATAGTTGATGGATTTATTCTTTCAAATATACAAGGCTGGCATGCTGTCACCAGAATTCTCTCTTCATGCTGATAGCATTACTTCTCAGTATAACTTTATTAATTCAATAGTGTACAAATTTAAAATGTGGCTAAGTCATAAAACTCAAGAGGTTGGGTTTTTTGTTTATTAAGTCTATTTAGCCTTCTGAAACTCCTTTATCTTTTCTCAATTGGCAAGGTTCCTTGATCAAATAATGAGAAAATATTTTCATTGATCCAACCACTTATTTCAAGGACTTCAAATGTCAATAAATCTATGAAACTATTACAGTCAGAGTGTATCCTCAAGTATACTTTTGCCCTTTTTTTAAGACTGGATTAAATATATTACCTGAGAAGACATTAGTTACTTCTTTATCATTACTTAACTTTTATTATTAGTTGAATCTAAAAGAGCATCAAGTATCTAAAAATTTTGCACATATATATATCCACAGGTCAGTATGACATGAAATCCATTGTGTTAAGGGAATTAGTTAATGAACTTGCTGAACCACTTGCAGTTGTATAGGAGGCTTTAAGGAGCTACAAGAATATATCAAATTATTTCAGTAACAAAGAGCAATAGCAGTGAACTCTCTAATTAGACTTCTGTCTAGCATCCTAGAGGAAATAGAAATTTCTCTGCCTGTACAAATTAAATCTCAACTTGAGAGAAACTGAAATTTAGAGTCAAAAGCAAATTATAGTGAAGTTAATGAGATGATGGAAACAACTTGTTTTGATTTCAGTAAGTTTGATATCAAGCCCACCTTGCAAAAATTATGCTGTATTTTAAAGAGATGGAGAGGGAGACATATTGGTATGACCAGAGTGATTTTTGCTTGCTTATTCTCTGACTCTCAAAACAAAAAAGGGAGATGGTGCAGAAATCCAGCAACTCTTTAGTGATCCTCTGACAGATGTAGAGCAAACACAGAAAAAAATCCCAGTTGCATTTTTACTAAGAGTAAGAGTCACACTTTCAATCAGAGGCAAGAATAGGATGTAACTGAAGTTTCTTCTACAGTAAACTACTTTGAGAACTCTAATGATTTCCTTTTCTCCAAGGAAAATTAACTGAAATGACATCAAAATAGATGGATTTCCATAGGCTTCAGGTTCATTACGACTTCTAAGATTTATAACTGTCATTCCAGAAAAGGAAAGGCAGTAGAAGGTATGAGAAACATGAACTAATGGTTTATGTGCTTATTAGCCATCTCGATACACAAGATTCCTCATAATACTGCTGAGGTGGTTCTGACTTTTTGTCTCTGACAGTGAGGCATCTTCTACCAGAGTTCGTTTTAATCCAAAAGGATGCTTTTGTGTTACAGAAAGTACTGGAAGAAAAAATTTGGCTAGAACTGGCTGGTAATTGCTTGTTTATATGAAGATATTAGGATGGCAATTGGAGAAGAAATTTTCAGTTGGAATAGACCAAAATCACTAAAGTTAGAGCACTTAAAAGAGAGAAAATAAAACAAGAGAAAAATGAAGTAGGTGTAGATGAAAACAACAGAAATTTAGAACTGGAAGATACTTATTAAACAGGAAATCTTAAGATGCCAAAATCATAGTTTGGGAATAATTGGATGAAGTACATGTCATAAAGCAGGAAAAATAAAAGGAACATTGTAGTAAATCAACTGAAAAAATGAATTACTGAAATCCTCTATATAATGCACTGCCTCCTATAATTATTTGTCCTAAGGATCAGTGATGTTTTGGTTTTTATTTCAAATTTATTGAGAAATGTGTTCACGGTTCTTTAATAAGTCCCCTTTAAAAAGGATATTTGAAGGGGTTTTTTTCATTTCTTGTTTTCATTACAGGAAAACAGAGTGAGAAATCTACTGCTTTATTTTCAGAAGTATTAGTCAGTAACCTCAGAGTATTTCTTCCATTTCAGAGCAGTACATAAAGAAATTTCCCTCAGCCTCTCAAATGTCAAGCTCATTTCACCCTCTAGACCTCTCAGTAGACGAAACAATTGAACACCATGCTCCAGTTCTTCATCTGAAAATTGTTCCTTTTTTCCCCTCCCTCCTCTTCAGCTGTGGGAGGGAAAGGATTGTCTTTTATAATTACAGGTATGTGAACTAAGGAATTTTGGCTTTTCTAACAGTTTTTTAGAGTGAAAAAAATACTGTAATTGGATAGGAACAAGGATTTTCACTCAGACAACTTCAATCTTCTTAAATAATAAGAAAAACAATAATAAAAATTGAATCAAAATGAAAGCTCTCAAACATTTTGTCTGGCATATAAAAATGAAACATTAAGTTTAAATAAATTTTACTGTAATACTTTGGTAAATCATGCACCAAAATTTTCCATGACTGCTTTAAAGGAATCATTTTTAAGTAAATCCCTTCAGTCATCATGATATGTTATTTTTAATTGTTAATGACTTTTTTGTTTCTTTATGATGAAAGGTATCTAGAAACTGTAAGTCTCTATTGCTTTTACTTTAACATACAGCAGAATAAAAATAGAAGCTCTAAAATAGATATTTACATTTCCATTTATATTTACATTTACAAAAATGTGTATTTTTTAAAACTTATAAATGCACAAACATCTTCATAAATCCATGCATATAAACTCTATTAATCCTCAATTAGAGTTCAAAATACAGCTTAAAACCAGTGGAAAATACTGAAATTATGATCAGACAACACAGGAGAGACTGTGAAAGGTGAAAGCATCATTTTCCCACACTGAGAAAAATTTCAAAGGTAAGATTTTAATTACAGAATGCACATTGTGAGTGCTCAGGCTCACAATACACAGGGTATCCAAAGCTCAGAAAAGAAATCCCCAGATCCTAAGTAATATTTGAGAATGTTCTGTTTGAAATACATGTCAAATCATTTAAAATGCTTTACGAGCTGCAATTTTTCTATTATAGTGAAGGGTTTCTAGGAATAAAAAGGGTTTCATTGCCTTTTTTTTTTTTTTTTCTGGAAAAAATAAGCTGGGATAGAAATAGGAGAAGATGAATTTTTTTCTGCCTTCTTAGATACTGTTTCCTTGTAGTCAGAAGCTGCAAGACACAAATCAAAGGGTAGTAGCTAGATATAAGAAGAGAGTTAGGTGAGTTTGCAGGCAGCAGGAGCAATAACAATGTTGGGAGTTAAAAGGTTCAACTATGACAACATCTTCCTGTGGTTTTAAACAAGTACATGCAAAAGGTTTCGTTTCATGTCCTCATTTAAAGTTTGACCCAGAAGTCATAGTGTGCCAAGTGTGCTATTTTCTGGTGTACTACACATCTGTAAAAGGCAGAGGTATATAATAGCATGTATCTGTGTCAATACATAGTAAGAATAAACGTGTGTGGTGTTTGTGTTGGTATTTTGGGTTTTTTATGGTGTTTGCTTTGGGGTTTTGGTTTTGGTTCATTTATTGTTGGTAATTACTTCAGAAACAATTTATTTGTTTACATAGTCATGGTATGGTGTCTTGTTTCTAAACAAATCTAAAGAGAAGTCTTTGCAAAATCTAATGGCCAAACTCACCCCTGCAGTGTCTGATAAATTGCACCTTTTTAGGTGAGAGATTATTATGCTCAGAGTAGATAAAAATAGTACAGATTTAGCATTGTGCTCCAGCTTACAGTCAATGACTGTACAGTATAAATACAAGCATGTTGAGTGTAGTCTCCAGAGTTCCTTACTAGTGGAAACAAAAGTTAGGTGAAATGACATGTGCACATCATATATTTTCATTCTCTTTCCCTTGAACTTGAGATCATCTAGAACTATAGAGAATACAAGGTAATGAATAACTGAATTACGCAGCAAAACAGTACAAATAGAACAGGCATTGAAATGCTTTCTATTATATGATCTCTAGCATTTTATTCCTCTAAATCACTTGAAATGCAAATAAACAAACAGCTGAGGCAGTTGATAGCTGTTAACAGGAGATAAAACTTTCTTTTTATATTATGTTATTATTGTTCCCTATATTTTTGTGGAACTTACCATGTTTTATGTAAGTTTTAAAACAATGATTTAAAAAGATAGAGTGTGAGTGTAATTGGTGATACTATATTAAACAAATTAACTTCTTCAGCTCCTGCTTATTTAAAGGAGCTGTTTTTTAAAGGACTTGTGTGTTGGTACTAGTTGAACTCTTTTTATGACCATAGTACTGAAACTTGTGATCTCTGTTGCCCAGTTCTGGAAATAATTTTTACCTGCTCTTAATTCTCATGCCTATGCTTTAACTGAATTAAAGTAGCAACATGAATAGAGTGGTCTGGTGATGGAGAGCACCATGCTGAAAGGGATCTTATTTTAAAAATGTAAATCGAAACATAACACTCTATAATTTTTGACAACTTGCTCGGTGAGCAGGAAGATGTGCCATTACCAGGGAGCTAATTTCAAGCATCTTATTTTGGAAAGCAAAGACATCATTTGCATTTCAACTGTTAGATACATTTAATTAGGAGAAAGATGTGAGCTAAGCTATTCTATGTTTTGAGCTTTGGGCAGCTTCAATATCATTGTCACTTACTGGCAATAAAAAGGAGACATATATCAATGTCCTGTGAAGAGTAAGCAAACTATCATTTAAATAGAGAAGCCTATGTAAAGGCTACTGAAGTGAACCAAGGGCAAAATAAGGTGGGTGCTTTGTTTAGTCTATAGCTCTTTAAAGGTCTTGCTATCTGAGTGACTGAGTAGATATTGTGGAAGCACTGAACAGTGCATTGCACAGCTGGGGGTGGCAGTTAGATGTCCTCCTCAAACTACAGAGAACATTTATGAAAATCTTACTTGCACTGAATAAGTTTTTAACCAATATATAACCAAAGTAGGTGGGAAGGGTGTTCCCTTAGAATTTGGAAGAGGATCTGATGGGTTATCTGTGTTTTTCAACCCCATTTAACAGAGAGTGAATGAGTATGGTGCAGCATGGGATAAGGAAGGTAGAAGAGGCTAGCAATATAGCTGTGCTTCAGTAGTAGGGGCTAGCAGTATTAGAGAAAAAATATACATAGCAATATGGTTGTGCATCAAGAATGAAGCTTAATGCTTAGAAGTAGAGTGGAAATATTAAAAAGTGCTTGAATAAAAATTGTGAATTTATAACTACTGATTTTTCTTGTTTATGCTCTCCATCAGTTCCTCTAGCAAAATGTATTTTTGTTTTGTGCTTTAATGTTAGATTGGAAAGTAGTGTCAAGTGTGCTTAGAAAAGTTCAGATTTCTGGGTGTTCAAGTTGTATATGGAAGGTCAAGTGGCTCAAAATGTAGTTATCTGTGTTTTCAGAACAAACTACAATTAACCCTTCTCACTGACAACTCACTTCCATCTCCCTTCTCCAAAAGCCTGTGGGAGTTGCATGAAAAGGAGGTTTTTGTCAGCAAATCATTTCTTCAGTTAAGGTCAAGCCTTGCAAAATTTATGAAACATTTTAATAATCATTGTGGATCTTTGCCATGGATTTTATGAGTGTAAAATTAAGTTTCAAAGTGAACTGAGCTTCAAAAGTGGGGCATGAAGAGTGAAAATCATGCCATAAATGAGCAACTACCTGGAATGAAGAGAGCAGATGAAAATCCAGTGCTCTTGATGCAGACTTTTTCTTATGGAGGTAAGAAACCAATTGAATACGTGGTCTGGTCACAGAAGAGTACATCTACAAGGTTAAATTATAAATTATAAAAATCTTTTTTAATGAGATACACTACAGCATATACATATTAATGTGATGTATATGTGTACACTGTCATAAACTTTCTAAAAGTGTAGACCTTTTCAGGATGCTATTAGTATAATTTAGGAGAATCAACACAATTATTTTGGATTAGGTAATGGAAATTGGCATGATAAATAAATGTTAGAAGGCTCTTGGGGATATGAAGCTCTATTATTAAATTAGAACTTCGGCTAAAATGATAAGGTCTGGTGATTACATTTTCATTAGTTGTACATTCTGTGGTGTCACATAATTGCTTTGTTGATTGTGCATAATTTACAATGCTTTCAAATGTAACACAATCACGTGCTTCTTTAAAATAATATTGTCACACTGGGGAATAAAAAATGGATAGGGCTGCATGAAACATTTTGAAGCTAGTTGGAAAAACTGCAACTCTCATTTAGAGTAAGCATGTGAGACATATTTCACATGAAAACTAATATTTTCACCAATTGGAATAGCTATCCAAAGGAAAAATACTACAGAAAATGTCGAGGCAGAAAATATTAGTATTTAGCTAGAAAGCACTTGTTAAATTACTGTCAAATAATGTGAGAATCTGAGGAAGCAAGATATTGCAAGAGAATTAGGTAGAGAAGAACAAAAACGAAAATAACAGCATGATAGCATAATAATGAAAAACAAAGATGAGAGAAGAAACTCTAATCTAAAACTAAAATAGAAACTAAAAGGCAATTGTGGCTATGGGTATGAGTCTTTTAGTTTTTGAACCTGGTGTGTTTAGGGGATTACAGTTGTATTTTCTTGTAGCTGGTGCCTAAAGATTTAGTATGTTTTGTAGATATTTAGAACTTTTAGAACTATGTAAGCTTCCTGGATTGTTTGCATATTAGACACCACTGGGTACATTCTTAAAGCACTATCTCAGAATTTCTCAAGCCTCACCAAGGATATGATGTTATGAGAGGAGCCTGCCAACAGCTTGAAGACCAAAAAAAAGAAGAGGGCCAAGGACCCAAGGATCGGAAGACCACTAGGGGTGGGGTACAAGAGAGAATCAGTGCCCAGGGTTGGCTATAGATATCTTATATGTTAATTGCTAGAAGGATATAAAAATGGTAACCCCTTAGAATTGGGTGCGCGTCCATGTACAGAATTCTGATGATGTGGAAGCTTCCAATTAAAGGTAACTCTGTCTTTCTCCATTAATATCTTGCTGAGTGTCTATTTTCTAGGAAATTAGGCATCATAGTGAATCTACAGTTTTGCCAGCATAAAATATTTTACTTCATCACAAATTTTTAAATCTAGATCTCAGGTGGACTAAACCGCACAAAATGGAATAACCAATAATAACCACAAAACAAATTTCTTCCTGTAGTTTAATTATTTTGAAATTACTACTACACTGATTTTATTATTAAATATTGTTTTATTATTAAATGTATATTGGAAACTATATTTTATAAGTGATGAATAACTATGATCAAAATGATGACTTTCTTAAATATTTTTAAACTTACTTTTTCAATATTATTTATAAATTCTCCTTATTAAATAGTGATAATTTTTCTTTCTAGGCACCTGATTCATCTGAGAGTATTCTTCCAAGAGTATCATAACAGTAAGCCTCAAGCCATGTGTCTGTTCTAATTTTTATTTTTCCTTATTTTTTTTACTTCACCTCCCTCTACTTATGTTTTTGTTTTAAGCATCTATGCCTACTGAAGAAAATAGGGAAAAAAATGTATCAGGCATAGCAGCTGTGGTTTAGAAACTGATATTATTTTAAATCTTTATTTGTTTTTTGGTCCAGCCAAGTGACAGGCTGTGACTCTTCTCCAGAGCAGTTGTTCCTTTCAAATTTTAAGAAGACCTGATCAGTATAGAAGGGAAGATATTGTCTGGGCACAGTGTGAGTCAATGGCTCCATGGGACGAGAGTGCTGGGAGCTGTGACCTCTTGCATTGGAGCTATCAGGGCAGGGCCCATCCCTCTGCAGGATGGGCAGCTGGGTGCACCAAGTCACCTAGCCCAGACACTGGGCACCTCCTTCAGGATGGGCATAGGCTGGAATCTGGACAGGATGTTGTCACAGAGTACAGGATCACAGTAGGCACAGTCTGAAAATCACTTGGGGTCTGCTGTGGCCCCTGGTGCGATAACTGTGCTGACAGCAGAGGGAGNGACGACGACGACGACGACGACAGGATCACAAGGTAGGGCCAAGAGGACATCATTCAGTGAACCCGAATGCATTGGTCAGATGACAGCTGCAGTTGACTGTGACCAAGGCACAACCTGGGCAGCAAGGAAAGTGCTTGGCATAGCACATGTCTTAGTGTTGCATCCAAAATGCAAACAGGCCTTGAGGGCAGGATTTTAGACTAAATACAAGGGTAGAATATGTACTTTGATGATAACAAAGTAATGCTAAGCTTTGTATCAATAAAGAAAATGAGTGATTGATTTTGCTTGCCTGATGCTGGAAAGCTTGAACATCTTAGTTGTGTGAGTTTCAATTTTATATACATAATTTACAGGCAATCCACTTGTGCAATTAGTTATGGTCCACTGATGCATTCTCTCCATGGTTAAGTTTTTTGATCCTTATATAATAGTTAATTGTTTTTTCCACTGGAGGTTATTTTACTCTTCAGTTTGTTAATATAACCATTCCTTGGATCATCCATCAAAGTGTACTTCTTAGTTAGCCTAGTCACCTATAGTAGCATAGCTAATTATCTTTTAAGTAGCATTAAAACACAGCATCTTAATGAATACTGGAGGATGCTTTTCCATTAACAGTTCAAAATAATTTAACACATTCTTTGTCATAAGTTATAGGAAGTTTTAGAAATTGCATTCTTTAAAACTAGTCCATTTGTTGATGATCCAAGTGTCTTACCACTTCATTAAGTACATTTACTTTGATTTTGATGCCATTAATGTATTTACTAGTCTATAGAAATGTTTATAACTGTGCTATCCCCAACATTTTGAGCTTTTAATCTTGAAAAAGAAGTGAAGGCCTAGTTTTTCTGAAGATTACTGGTTTGTAGATGGTCTTCTCAGAAGTTACCTAATGCCTGTGTTGAAGCTGCTGAAGAAAGCCTAGATGTCAGGTTGTTGAACCTAATAGGCCTATTCAAAAGCTATGCAAAATTGAACATCAAAACAGACACCATCATAAATGTGTAATTTTTTTAAAACTCATCTGAAAGTATAGACTCTGAAAATACCTTTAACAAAGTGCTTAAACTGGTGGATTTTCCAACAAAATTTCCCATCCAAATATCCCTGAACTGTGAAAACCTAAAATGTATTTTTACCTCTTTGTAGCGCTCTGCAGTAACTGTACTCACACTAAACAGAACCCAGTAGTAATTAGAGAAAAAATAGACTGTGACACTCAGGACTGAGAAGCAGAGTGAATAGAAGTGCAAGAAGAGAGACAGATTGAAAAAACTTCCCATCTTAGAGTGGAAAAGATTGACTACATTTAGCAAACAAATACTATTTTTATTTAACTATCAAGATATCTCTGTGCTCAGATATTGTGTATTAATTTCACTTAGTTATGAGCTTACAACTGAGGAAAACAGTAGAAGCGTACTTAAAGCATGTTATCTGGATTTTATATATCTTAAATGAAACAGATCTTGTGGAAATCTCAGAATTTCGTGTTCAAAATAACAGTAAATTTTGTGGTCTATGCATTAGTAAGCCTGAAAAGTCCATTAATTTTTTTTTCATGATGAGAATTATAGACACGATTAAAATTACAATAGTGGAACAATTCTTTCATCTACTTATGCTGCATGGTTGTAAATTCTTATTTCATGGGATTTGTCACCTGCTGATTAACATTTAAAGAAGATACAGTACATTTAAAAATAAGGTTTAAGCATATTTTGTAAATAAATTTAACAAGGATCAAAAATGCATTCATGGAAAATCCATTAATAAACTTCACTAATAATTAATATCACTATCAATCAAGTACCTGTGCAGTAATCAAAACTCCTGTTACTCATTCAAGTGAAACATATGTAATTCTTTCCCTGACAGACCATATTCTTAATTATATAAATCTAGACTCTTACATTTTAATGTCTAATTGATGCACTTTTCTATGTTTCAAATCATAAACCTTTGGTTCTTTACAAAGGACCTTCACAGGTTATTAACCATTATTTGTCTGCCATATTCTCAGATTGTTTTAATTTCAATCTTCATACATAATTCTGAAGAATCATGTTGAAATTCATTCTAAACAGCAGCAATATGAAATATACCCCAAACACTTTACTTGTGAAAACATACTGAACTGTGATTCAATGTTCTATAGAGCACCTGAAGTATATTCAATAACCATAGAACTCCTTCAAAACAAGAAAACTAACAGAAATAAAAATAATTATTGATGGGATTATTAGCTCACCAGCTACAGTTTTTATCCACTAGCAGTCAGTTCTGCTACTATTATGGACTGCATCACAGTTCTTGTCCTGGTTTGAGTTACAACAGAACTGATTCTGTTCTGTGATTGTACTTTTCAGCTAAAGCTCTTCTAATTAGCTGCACTTTCCGAAATTAACTGCATGTTTTTGCAGACAGTGCCTGCTTCATCTAAAATTAACAAGATAACTTTGTAGAGAAGATGATCTTCAGGAAGGTGAGTATATTTTTTACATATCAATCAGGAATAGCTTTGTCTTTCACTTGTTTTTTATGTAGTCTTATATACAACTTTTTATTTTATAGATACATGTTTTTGCTTGACATCATTATATTTTTACAATTAAAATGTTTTATGAAGTAGCCAGTTTATTTTTTGTGGCATTTTCTTTCCTTGTTGATGGCAATTGTGTAACAATTAAGTTATATGCAAGGTTTAGAAAAAAATAACTTTAAATTCTTTTTTTTTCTTATTTATCTTACTATGCATAATTATTTATCATTCATCAATGTATTCATTTCTTTATAGTTAAGTAGTAATCCTCTGAGGAATCTTTTCAGTTCAACATTCTTTGCCCTACACATTTTTTTTTTTTAAAAAGAGCTTGCAAAGTAATTTAGAACTGTAAGCCTTATACCCATAATTCTATCTTTTCACAACCACCAAGCTGCTAAGTTTTCATAATATGAATAAAGTTCAGTGTATCTTTCAGGTTTATTTCAAGGAAACAAGAAAGTTGGTTGAATACTTGTTCACTGCTAGTCATTAGCACAACACTCAGTAATCTTTGCAAAAACACACAATTCTGTTGGCAGCAAGTCAAAAGCTACCATTGTTGCTGAAGTGATAAGACATTGAGCCAATTTAATTGTTAGGCATCAGCAGTTCCTGGAAACTCCAAACCTTTTTATAAAAGCAGGTTTTTTTTATAAAAGCATTTTGAAAATGGTATTTTAGGAGACAGTTAAAAGGTTGCTAAGGAATGCCCTTGTAAATCAGCATCAAAGGCTCAGAGGGTCGCTGGAGATTCTAACATTTGAACCTTGCTTTGGCTGTAACTTTGTGCATTTGGATTCAAAATTCAGAACATAATTCATCTTACCTAAAGTTACATGTCTAACATTTGATCTAAACTATTAATTTAAGATCTCCCAAGAGTCATGACACAATTGTTTCTCAAGATGATTCATCATATTTTCCTTCAACAAATATTACACTTTCCTAGAAATGCTTGTTTAATTTCACTGGCTATTAAGAAAAGCTACATAGCAAATTTAGATTCCATGCCCAACTTTAAGATGGTTGATTCCATTCATAGTAGCTGAATCAACTTTCTATTATGTAAAATTAATAAATTGGTTTGATTTGCTTTTGGTTTGAAAATATATTTGCTTTGCTTTTATTTTTATTTAAGCTGAGCATCTTACATCCTTTATTTCCCCTCAAGTAAATGTGTAACTGGTGTAAAATTTCAAAAGGATTTTCTGTATTAAAATATCAATTGAAAAAAAATGGGGAAATCTTCAACGCATTCATTTCTATTCTTACTGGTCTTAAATGCTGCCTGCCAATTGATGAGTAGGCAAAGAGTTTCTTTCTGTAGTTGTGGATGTCATTAGAACACAGAAAACTTAAGGAGAAGCAGCAAGGCAGAGTCCTCTGTCTTTGACACAAAGTAGATTTACACAGGTGTAACACCACACTTGATGTAGTTTTCACTCGGGCCATGAGTTCAAAATGCTTATACATGCTTGAATGGTTTTGGGCTATCTATCTACTCGAGTTTCCTGTACACAATCTTCTTATATTTGAGAATTCACACAATCTTATTATTTTTTTTTCCTTTTCATGTTGTTACCACAACCAACTTCAATTCAGGAGGGTTTTCAAAACATGTAATCACTGCATAAACAGTAGTTGATTATCAGCAATGGTTCATGCCTTTTAACAGTGGATATACTTATAAAAGTAAAGTACCTACCTCCTACATGCCTAAAGAGATAGAATATGAAAAACCAGGCCAGTTCATCTCTAGTAGCAGTAAATACAAACACAGCTACATTTGACTTCCAAATGCTTTGCTTCGTATTTTCTGAAGCAAAGTGACTGAGTTTGGTGCAAAAGTCCTCTTTGAAAAGCTTCTTACTACAAAAGTCTCTTAGAAATGAAACACTTTGTTTTTTGAGTTCTCAGTTATATACATAACCATTGCAAGTAACTTCAAAACTCTTCAAAACCAAATGTCACAACTTTGTATCTGTACAAATAATCATGACTCATCCGTGATTTTACCTGAAAAGAAAACAAGAATCACATGATGTTTTGCCATTCTCAGAGTTCAGCTGTGTAGTGCTTATAGTTTTCAACTAACCCTTTAGAAATATAACTGAATAAATACATGTAGAATTAAAGGACATTGCTAAGAGATTTTCACCGAAGACACAGAAATTGATAGAATACCAGGCAGGTTTTTTTCTAGAGAGAGATTGTGCCTACTATTATGAAACTCTGTTTTATAGAGGGGATTGGAAGGTGAGGCAAAACAGAAAGCTGATAGAGCAAATATTTCGGCTTATATAGCACTATGAATGCTGTTAGACTTTATGGGTTGTGTGAACAGCAGCAAATTTTGCAGACAAAACATCTGGCCTCACACAAAATCTGAGCAGTCAAGCACTGTGTTGTCCCTAAGCTGCTGAAGAACAATGTGAAATACCTACAGAAAAATGGTTGAGGAGTTTCTCAAGAAAAAAAATGTTGGGATTTCATTTAATATTATTTATATTAAGCCTCCAAATGAACTTTTTATTATATTTGTTCTACATCAGATAAGATTGTGGATAAAGACACAAAACTTATTCCACATGGATTTATCATTAAGTAAACAAAGAAAATTATTTACTCTGTTAATAGAAAGAAGAAATAGCAAAATATCAAGTCTCTATTTACAGAAATAGGACTAAACTGGTCTCTTCTGTAGCTACATTGTTTTTCTTGAATATTAACCATAAGTTAAATCCCTTTCGCAGTAATATTTACAGATTATTTCTGTTTTTACCTCACTAGAGTTGCACATCTCCTTTAACAATATGACTTTACATAACAGTTTTAATATCTCTAAGGAACCCCAACACTCAACAGGGAAAACCTGGATGAGTATAAGAAGAATGTGTAGTGAAAGGATAAGCAACTAATCTGTGAATGGCAAACAATTGCCATAAATTAATGATTTTGTCCAATAATTTGTATCCTTAACAGTTTGTGATCCCATTTTAATGAAGTTGTACTGTTTTCCCCCCATTAATGTATATTAGAAAGAAGAAATTAAAAATATTAGCATAGGAACTTATTTCTAGGAGATTCCAGATTTATTGAAACAAAAAGGATAAGAGCTGTTTGCCTTACAAACACAGCAGAAGTCAAAGAAAACAAATATTGATGACCTATACCACACATTAGAGATGTTCTGCAAGGGATATTCTGAGTTTGTAAAACCAAAAAGCCTTATGTTTATACTGTGGGAACTGAATAAATTATATTTTATATGTTAGAGAGAAGTAAATCCGAGATGTGTAATTTAAGAACACTTTCTGCATAGCTGATAAGCTACCAAGGAAAAAAGTAATTTTGTTTTTCTTTCAGCAATATTTTCCCACCAGGTTTTTCTTTATTCATAAATTTGCTTCTGCAGATAGATGAGAAGACAATACTAAAACTGTGGATTTGGAGTCCAGGGAAGAAGGAGCTGAAGATTTTGGTTCGAGAAAAATCCTTGAATGAAGATCTACATGAAGACTGAAGTCAGGTGATGCCTAGAGACCTTGTCCAGTGACACCCAAGACTGCTAACTGCAAGCAATTCCATAGTAGAAAGTGGCACAACTTTCTGTCTGACTTTCTGGAGCAGTGCTGATATCTCTGCAGGGAGGGGAAATCAAGATCTAGTGAGTGTAATGGTGAGACAGGGAAAGAGAGCGAGACAGAATGATTTAATCAAGCAGAGAAACATTCTATTCTTGGTGATTCTTAATTAAACCTCAACTTTCAGATCCCCTACAGGTTTTTGTTTATTCTGTTTCTCTTGTGACAGCAACACAAATCACATTCTCAGTATAGTAGCATTTCTGAAACTAGTATGTCATTCTCAGAATATTTAGGAATGAATGAACAAACAAAAAATTTTAAAAAATGCACAGGAAATATCAACCATTGGTATAACTGGATCCTCAGGACATATATTTCGGTAACTTATTTGTCTTGATAATTAACAAGTTTTACACCTGCTTCTAGTTTCTATTTTATGTAATTTTTCTATTATGAGAACAAAGAAGTAAAAGAAAAGAGGAAATAGATGGTCTAATGGCCTTAGTCCAAAGAAGGGAAACAAAGCTGGTGAAAGGTCTAGAGTGCAAGTGTTGTGAGGAGCATCTGAGAGAAATGGGTTGTTTAGCCTGGAGAAAAGAGGCTGAGGAGCGACCTTGCTCTCTACAACTACCTCAAAGGAGATTGGATTGGGGTGGAGGGCAGTCTGTTCTCCCAAGTAACAAGTGATAGACCAAGGGGAAATGGCCTCAAGTTGTGCCAGGCGAGGTTTAGGTAGGATTTTAGGAAAAATTGTTTCACAGAAAGGGTTGTCATGCATCAGAACAGGCTGCCCAGGGAGGTGGTGGAGTCACCATCCCTAGAGGCTTTTAAGGGATGTGTAGATGTGGTGCTGAGGGACATGTTTTTTTGATGGACTTGGCAGTGTTAGGTTTACAGATGGACTTGACGATCTTAAAGGTCTTTTCCAACTAGAATGATTCTATGTTCTCGCAATTTTGTCATATTTCTCAACCTTACATCCATCTGTTTTTGCACCACCTGAGCAGATTTTCTTTCTTGCCAGATCTGATATAGATTCTCCATCCTGTATGACATAATTTAAAACAAAATTCAAAAAGTTTAAAATTAAAACGTTTATCAAAAAACCCTAACTAAATACACTTTAGATTTTAGCTCTAATGAAGCTGAGAAAACTCATATAACTATTCTAACTGCAATATAATGAACTTTCTCAGACAAAGAATGACTTACTTATGTAACTTATATGATAGTTTCCTTCCATACCCTTACCTTTTTGATGTAGAAACAACTCAATATTCCATTTTTTCTTCACTTCCTATCATGTTTCAAACTCAATTTTACACATTTAAACCTTATATACCATCTGCCAATCTTACTTTTGCATTTTCCTGCAACTTCATAGAACTTCACTCTGTGTAATTACTTCCTTAATTCATGTCACATTTATTAGATATATAGATTTTTCTCCATGCACTCTATTAAAAATGTATCATTCGTTTTTACTTAATATGAAAACATTATTTTATTTATATACAAATTATGTCATACCTTATGCTAAACAACAAAACCTTGAAATAATATAGTCATTATATTAAAAAAATAAGAAAAAAATGCAACGAAACACATACTACCATCCCCAAGCATTTAATTCATGGTGCATTACCATTGACCCATTTAGTGCTGGGAGGATACAACAAATCAATGTTTGTTAACATATGCCTAAGTAGAAAAAGGCAATTTCATGGGTCAGGCAACATAGTCATGAAACGCCTGTGAAGCAGTGGTGCATTGACTGTTGAGGACAAAGACAAAATGACAAAAATTCTTTGACTTTCATGAGCATTCAAAGTTCTTTTTTTCTATGATTTTTATCATATTCAGTTTTGTGTCCATAGGAACTGTTAGCAACATATCCATAAAAACACAAATAAGTGTTTAAAACAGTTAAAGCAGTATTTTTTAAGTGATTGAAGTGATGAAAAAAGAATAATAACAACATAAAATGCAATAAAGTGCACAGAATTTTGTTTCAGAAAGTTACATTCTAGGGCTAGATCTGAATCTTCACAGATTCAGAGAGAGAGTTTGCTTTCAAAGTCGGTTAAAATCTAGATCCAAAAAAGTGTATTATTTTGCAAAATTTGAGATCAGCTCTCACCTGGTTTCATTCAGGCAGAGAGTGAAACACTGTGAGTATATACATTAGTACCGTTAGATGTGACCACAAGATGTACACGTTCCTAAAGGACAAAATTAACCATAAAATGTGAGCCAGGAATTGAAGAAAAAATATGTCTGTGTTTTTAAAATAACCTCTTCTCTACTAGCTTAACTTCATTCAAGTCCAAAGCCTCTCTGAAATTTTTCCAGTGCTATGTTTCTAATAAGGCCCAAGTGACTCCTTAATTCATAATAGAAATTTCTTCAGCTAAAAGTATTAGACTTTTTATCCACCTACCTTGAACTCCACATTAGATTGTAAGGAATATGATAGTGAAAGCTGATGCTGAATTTTTATGAGACACCTTAGCATTTCCAGTTCTGTTAATTTAGAGGTGAACAAAGTTGTCAAGAAGTTACCTTTTTGTATTATTTAGAAAGAATGACTTACGCATTACTAAACTAAAGCACACCGTGAGAATTTTAAAAAAAGGAAAAAATAAAATAAAAAAAATCTTATGCATGTATGTTTTCAATGGTTTACCATTAAAAACATCAATTTCACTGTCCTTTTAGTAAAACAAACTAGCTAGATTTGCCTTCCTGAGTAGAAGGTATTTAGTTTCATCTCAGAGTTTTCAGTATTTAATGGATATTTAAAATGATAATGCCAAAGCTCTTCAATTTCTGGCCAAATGACTGATAGTTACATCTTACAAATTATAGTATAGTAGTACATGTATTATATAGAGAGCAGGAAAAAATGGAATAAATTATATACTACATTTTTGGAAGTTCCTTCTCTATGCTAGAAAAAACAAGCCAGCCAATTAACCAAGTAGAGCTGACTAGCCATACTAAAGGTCTCTTTCTTTAGGAAGATGCTTTTGTGTTGGTTTTACCCTTGAACACTGCATTACTTACAGGGCAGATAATCATTCTATTATATATTGGAATGTAAGGTAATACAGATTCCTTCAAAGAGCAGCATTAAGTAATTGAATGAGGTGAACAGTATCAATCTTCTGTCTCCTTTACTCGCTTTCTCAATTACTTTACCACCATCATTCTGTTTTAAGATGAACCACAGAAGAAATAGACGTAAAAGCAAAAATTCTAAAGACAAGAAGAAATCAATTTTATGTGAGCTAGTATCCAATTGTCTGCACATTTCATAATCAGGACATTACACTTTGAGATTCGATGAGCTATGCAATCTATGCAGGTAGCATACGATCTTGCTTCTAAAATGGTATAGAAAAAGGGTCTTACTAGACATCTGCCTCCATTTATATCATGTCACCACTTTCTTACCATCATGTCTTGCTTTATGAATATGTTGCAGATGTTTGTTCACAAATTAGTGGTAAGATTTATTCACATCTCACTGGGTAGAGATAAGATGGAAAAGAAGGAGCAGAACATTAGACTTTCAAACTCAGTACTTTGAAAGGTATAAAGGAAAGGACAATATCCTTCAGATGGTTAAGTAAGTTAGTCCTACTAGCTACTGTGCACACAATGATAATTTAAAGTATCAGCACACATCAATTTCTAATGTGTCAAGGCATATATACAGGAATATTTCTTGGTTTTCAGGGAGGCTACAGTGTTCTAATCTTGCATAAAATCAATAGTTCCATCAGAAGTAAGGACATTTAGGCTATTTTATCCATTTTATTTATTTTCTAGTGCATATTCTAAAATAGGTTCAATAAAAGGTAATTTAAAGTCTCACTTTAGATATAGATTGCAAAGAAATAAGACACAAACACTAGTCTGTAAACTCCATTTTTACAAAACAATTGCTTGCCTTCTGAAAACAAAAATGTGTATTAAGCAGTTAGGATTAACAGTACCTTAGTTATTCTTGAATAATATTACAGCTTGAGGGCATTGCACAAGGTGAAACGAAGCAGATGGTTTTTTGTGCTATTGAAGATCTGGTATTAATAGACTCTCTGGAGTTTCTAAGATAATAAATTAAAACTTGCAAAAGATAAATAAAAGTATAAACATATACTCATGCACGTATACTAACTGCACCATGTAAGAACTCAGTAGTATTAATTTAAGTAGTTCAAAATCTCTCTTACAAACATAATAATACTTGGTGTCATTAATCAGAATTGGCCTGTTGTCCCCAAAACCCTCCTCCCAAAACACCAAATTCCTATGGTTTTAGTATGTGCATGCATTATGATTTTACTTTTTGTACAAGACGGCTATTTGCATTCTAATGCTCTACTGCAGTTACTTCAACTTACGAATGCTGCTTCAAGTACAAACTCCCCACATTTTGTTTATATCTCTGTATATACATATATACAAGTATACATGTATACTTGTATGTGTATGTGCAAAAGCAAAGATTGAAGCCATAATTAATGTATCTTTTAATGAAATATATAGTTTAAGAAAAAAAGGAGAGGTGTTGTTCTGCAAGGGACCAGTGGAACTTTTAGCATGTCCTTCATATTAGAGTCAATCTTGACTATACCTAATTTTCTCTGTGTTAAAATTCTGTTCCAAAGTCCTTACGGTCTCTTTTTTTTTTTTTTTTTTGCTGGGANTTTTTTTTTTTTTTTTTTTTTTTGCTGGGAGGGAGGTGGGTTTGGTTTGGCTTGGTTTCTTATAAATCAGAGTATTCAAGATTAGAAGCCCTTTCAGTGTTTCTGACATGTTTACTTAAGACAGAGGAGCAGGCATACCCAGATTAAAGATATAGATAACTTACAGCCCCATCACAAAACTTGTGTGCCTATGATTAACAGCTGTGTGATAGTACAATGATTTTAATAAATATCATAATTACTGGAGCATACAAAGTGTGTTCTAACCAGAACAAAAATGGCTTGAAGCAGTATGCAGAAGAAAAGTTGAGCTCAATAGTTATGGAAACTTAAAGCCATATAAACTATATAACAACTGTATTTCTGTAGGTCCAAAAATTTAACGTAAGCAAGATTTTGTTATCTTGCAGTTTCTATTTTTTGCAGAGCATTAATGGAAGCTGGAAGACAAAACAGAGACTGGGAAAAAGAACTTTGAGTGTTTTTCTAATTACAAAGAACTCATGGCCAGCTGGAAGTCAGAGCTATGTGTGCTTAACTGCTCTGAATACTCTGTTTTACATGTAGTTGTCTGTGCATGCTTACTCAAGGGGAAATAATTACTGTTTATGAAAGACTAACCATTATTCCTCAATTTTTCTAATTCTATAATAGTGAAAATGTGGCTGCTATTCTGTACACTTTGAAAGAAACCCTTCCTTACTGATATGGTGTTCCATATATAATCCTAGTTATGTTATTCTTGCAAGGTGATGCATAAGCAAGGGGTCAAAATCCTCTGAATTTTTAAGTACATGTTGAATACTTATGAATTTCCTTCAAAAATTGTAATTGAACATGAGACAGTGTATGAATTGTAAGGATTTCATATTCAGTTGTGATTTTCTTTCTTCTTCCATAATCTATGGTTAGAAAAGATAGGAACACAAAAAGAAAAAATACCCGAAAGAGTGAAGTCTACTGCTCAGTTTCTGACCCAGAAACAAAGTAGACAAAGTTTCAACTTCTCTTTTGTCTTGGGAGGAATATATAAAAAATTGTATCTGTGCTTCACATCCCTATAGGACTGATGTCTGCATGGGTCTAGCTGATTTATTAAAGCAACTTTAGTGCTATTTACATTTCAGTAAGTCAAAGAGAGAGAGTTTATTCTATTCCTACTTTAATTGGTTACTTTAAAGTTTATATTAAAACTTAATTTAGCTGGTAGCATATACAGATTTGGAGCAAGGGAATTCAGCAATATACAAAATCTCTTGCTCCAAGAAAGATCTAACATAAAATATTTCTTAGTGATAACATTAAAAAATTGATAAAAAAAAACCCAACAAAGTCACTATACCATTATTCAAAGACAATGCTGCAAAAGCCTTGTATCTATTCTAAGATTTAATTAAAGATCAAAGACATCCCTCAGTTTCTACTAGGAATGTGTCCTAAATTCCCTAGATATTAATTTTCATTTTCCTAATGTTTGTCCTTCTTTATTTCACAGATAATAATATTTTAGCCCAAGATTTTGAACTCACCATAGGGTTGTGCCGTTTCCACTGAAGCTGTGTTTGTGGTCCATATAGACAAGAATATTTGTTCCTTGCCAAAAACAGAAGAAACACTGTTCCAAGTACGAATTGTCAATTGTACATTTTCAACATTTTTCTGTTCCTCTGAAAATATTATCTGGGTTTTCCTGTTTGATGAGTTTATGACCTGAGAGTGCCCAAATCACTTCTCATCTCTCCACTCTAACTTCACACTGTGTCCAGATTTGGAGTAAGACACAAATAGGTCAAGATCTGCACCTTCATTTCTACAGAAAAGGAGCCTGTTTATGCAAGTTGGATCACTCTCAGGGTACTGCATCCAGCCTGCTGGAAGTCTTAGTGTGCACTGACAGATCAATTAAGTTATATTTTAGAAGTCTTTCACTAACTGAAAAACTCAACCCAAAACAAAACAAAATCCCAACATGTTTTTAAGAAAAATATTGATATAAGTTTGAACTACTACATGTCTCCTGACAATTAAATAGCTATGGAGACAAGCAGTTGTATACAAGCATCAAATAAATTTCTGTAAAGTTTTCTTTTTAAGGAAAGAGAAATAGATTCACATTTTAAGAGTGGGTGACCCTAACCAGTTGCATAAAACACCACCAAGTAGCAGTTAGAGGCTTAATAGTATTTTATATTGTATTGATGTCATTCCATACAAATCCAGAAGGGAAGATACAGGTGTTAACCTCAGGCCTCTCAGGCCTCTCAGGCCTGCAAAATTGCACATCTCTATCTAAATTATTTTTACAAGGATTAATATATATTTTCTTTTTCTGGCATATGAAAAAAATTGGACTTAAAATCCAGATATGGAGCTTAAGAAGGGAAAAAAACAGTAACATCTTCCAGTTTATAACTGCGAAATATTTATTGTCTTATCTGAAAAGAGTAAAACATATATTATTTTTTCTATTCCTTTGGGCTATTTTACTGTTCAGAAGCAATTATTCCGTATATCTTTCTGTCTTGTTCTGTGATCACTCTAGGGCTTTCCATGCTGCATTTCTATGCCTGACACCAAATTTCTAAGGCTTTTTAATCTGTAGAAATGACCTGCATGTGATTCCCAAAGACAGATAGAAATAAATGTGATATAGCTATATAAACAGTACTTTGTCCATGGGAAGAGGTAAGTATTCCTAGCACATAAGGCCACTGCACTACAATTTTTCACTCCAGTGTTCCTGCATGTGCATTATCATCTGTGTTAGCAGTGTAAGAAAGACCTTACTTTCGAAATAAATTTCTATATTTATGTTTGTGAGTCAGTGTATCCTCCTTAAAATGAAGTGAGCTTAATTTTCCTTTTGGTTTTAAACAGTGTTTTTTGATTTCTGAAAAAAAAAAAAGAAGAAAAGCAGTATGGCAATGTTAAAAAAAGTCAAGCTAACTTAAAAGGACAAAGGGAGAAGAGTCTAGCGTCTGAGTGCTAGATATGTGTCTGAACTCTTTGGGGTCATGAAATCTATGCCAGCAGTGATATGTCCTTCGGCTGAACGCACAGCACACTACTTTAGTACTCTCTCTGAGTCTATTAAAAATCCAACTGTGAAAAAAGGTCAAATGAGAGCTGAGAAAATTACTCAGATGCTTCATTTGATGTTGCAGTTGTTTCTTTAGTTCAACTATCATTTTTATCACCTTGCTTTCATGGTCCGATTCTTTTGATAACAGTGGTAGAAAATAATAAGTATATCATAATACTAGGCTCATTTTTTAAACTCAGTGTGGGCTAAGTATACTACATTATACTAAAAACAGGATGAGAATACAGTTCCCTGAGTTTCAGATGCCTGAAGCCTGCTGGAATGACTAAAGGCAGAGCTCAAGCAGTACTGGCCTAGAACTTTATTAAGAACCTAAACTACTCCTTCTCCATTCGCTCCTTCGATGTACCCAATCCCAGTGCTGTTGCTTATTTTCAGAGTTTCTCAAAGGACATGAAATGTGGGTATTGGAGCCCTCCTAGCCCCACAGAAGACAAGTTGACAAACACCTCTTCTATATTCTCTCAAGGCACTTTGTAGACATCTGCCAGCTTCCTTTCCACATTGAGACTGAGAGTCCACTTCGGATTCTGCAAAATATGTACAGGCTGTCAATTTTAGAAAAGGCAAGAGATTCTAGTTACCATAACATTTTGGATCCCTTGCTGCACACAAATGAGGACAGTTATGCTCTCAAGTGCAATTTTATTTTTTTTCAGTTTTGCTGACATTGTTTTGCCTGGCAGAGAAATAGATAAGCATGTGATAATCAGACCGACTTATTGCAATGTGAATTCTTGCATTACCATTTTATAATTACATGAGTTATTCTGAAGTCTTTTTCTTTTACTATGTTTTTATTTTGTGTGAGTTTTCTTCATTATCTCTAAGTTGAAGCAGCTTGACTTTGGTAAACAAAATCATAAGCAAAGAGAACTGGAGACAAATGACATTATGACAGCCATGTTGCATATTCTTTTGTGCTTCTGCTCAGAAGCTAATTTGTCTCCCCAGTTTGTCCTGCAGCTGGCCATGCAACCCTGCAAGAACTTGCTGAGGCTGTGAACTTGTCCAGGTCTTACTCTGACCTTTAATCAATTTGTGGCCCAGGTAATTTCAGTCTTGGGAGCTGCAAAGCTCTTCCTACTCAATTATTCAGACACAGGCATGGACTTGAGCAGGTGGCTGAGGTTTCCTTGAGTTTTAGTATTCTTTCTTCTGACATAGTTTTATTTTAAATTCTTCATTCTGTTATAAAACCTGCTGAAATTAAAACGCAGTGGCAAATGTGTCAAGAGAGATAGGGTTTTTGTTGTTGGTTTTTGAGGGGTTTTGGTTTGGGTTTTTTTCAGTACTACGAGAGCACTGGCGCTGGCTCTCCCTTTCTCTCTCATTCTCCTATTTCCTGAGGGGTGGGGAAAAAAAAAAAAAAGCAAAGTAGTAGACTTGAATAATAAAAAGGATTGACTCGAGTGATCCAATGTACTGGTTTTTATGGAAATTAGCTGTCTCTTAAGTTTATTACATAGCTATTCAATAAAATGCCCAAATCTGTACAACAGGACCTATAACCACATTATAAGAAAACATGGCATTCTGCTAGTGATAAATTGTAGAATCTTTTTCTTGGCAGGCACTTTGATGTGTTGTCTCACAAGAAAGAAAGACTAGGATAAAAGTCTTCAGCCTTTTTGCAGCTGTGGGAGACTGATTTTCATCTCGTGGAAAAGTAGTTTTATGCTTCACAGGCCTTTTTCAACATAAACTGTAATGTCATGCAGTAAAAAGTTTTTATTTTTACTACATTAAAGCTGCCATTTTTTATTTTGCCTTGTTTAGGTTATCATCTTTCTAGTGTATTTTTCTATCAGTTTCAATACTAAAAGCAAAAGCTGCATTAATAACCACAGGATAAAATCAGCTATGCCATTCTGTCCTGGTTTTGGCTAGGATATAATTAATTTTCTTCCTAGTAGCTGGTACAGTGCTGTGGTTTGGATTAAGTATGAGAATGATGTTGATAATATGCTGATGGTTTAGTTGTTGCTAATAGTGCTTATCCTAAAGTGTTTTTCCATTTCCCATGCTCTGCCGGAGAGGAGGTGCACAAGAAGCTGGGAGGGAGCATAGCTAGGACAGCTGACTTCAACTAGCCAAAAGGATATTTTGTACCATAAACTGTCATGCTCAGCATATAAACTGGGGGGAATTGGCTGAGAGGGGTCAATCACTGCTGAGGAACTGACTGAGCATCAGTCAGAGGTTTTGAGGCATTGCATTATGCATCAGTTGTTTTTTCCTTGGGTTTTATTTCTTTCTCTTTTTCTTCTTTTTCATTACTACTATTATTAATGTTATTACTTTTTATTTTATTTTATTTTATTTTATTTCAATTATTAATCTGTTCTTATCTCTATTCAAAAGATTTACTTTTTTCAGCTCTTTTCCCTGTGCCATAGCAGGCAGTGAGAAGTGAGCAAGTGACTGCATGGCGCTTAACTGACAACTAGGGTTAAATCATGACAACTTCTTCACATGAGATGTTATTAAGCAATTGTAGCCAAACATAATTTGTATGAAGCCTAAAACATCTACATAGATGGGGCAATCTACAAAACAGTTGAAAGTGTCTGACCCTTCTTACAGACCTCTACTACAGTAGTTGCATAGAGTCAGAAGCTTAGTATTCATGGTTTGCCTGAAACATTTTTGAGTTTATTTTCTTCAAGCCAAATCAAAATATGTTTTTTATTTAACAGCTAATTGTAGAAGATCATTTCAGTGCAAGCCTGCTAGGAGACAAAATACAGCTGATACCACATCTTTAAAATACAAATATTTCAGGCTGAAATTTGAGAGATGTGGCTCATTTGTTTTGTCATATACTTCTTACTATACCCTGAGTAACTTCCTCAATTTATGATATATTTGCCCCATTAAATTTTGAAGGCAACAGCAACCATTTTCTGTACTTTTCCTTCCTCAGCATTCCAGTCTTCTTTATACAACTGCTTTCTGAATTATATTAGTATATTTTTCTACTTATATGAAAAACATTGGTCATTCAGTAATTTCTGTGCTCTCCTTTTCTTTGCTTCACCTCTGCACATGCACAGGCACAATCACATATGCTAATTTTCCTTTTCTAATGCTTCTTTGAATTTTCATCATAAATCTAATCCATAGTGAAAGTCATCATGTATAATTTGGAATAATATTCTCATTTTGGAGCTGTTAGTGTTGCAAAAAGGGAAACTAATAACAGATGACCTTGGCAATGAATCCAACGAACAGCTGTGCTAGTTTCTTGGAAGACATACGTTCAAATACTAGCAGGGAGCCTCATTCATAATATTAGATAGCTATGCTCAAGGAGCTACTTAAGCAGCAAACACATTTCTTTTCTAGGTAAATTTGAAACTAACTCGTTTCATACTATGATCCACTTTCTGCACTAACATCTCAAGCCTTCGAGCGCTGGATAACAATGGTACTATTTACCCATTTACAAATAATTGAGTCATAACCAAAACTGAAAGGTTGCCTCCTTCCCATTCATTGTTTTTCTCTCATTAATTTGCTGAGAAAATGTTACAAGTTTTTGTGTGCTGTGACTCTAAACTATTCAGTCTGAGATATCTATATGCATTTCTACTATATAGCACTGATTTCTGAAATTCATCTTATGTCAAATGAAGGTTACACACTCATATAGTAAAATAGCTATATTTATAGTAATAATAATAAGTTATTCTACCAATAATAACGTGGATGAAAAATGCAAATAACCCATCAGATCCTCCATATCAGAGCAGATGTCTCTCAACCACTCTGATAAGGCTTTATGATATGGACTACACATGCATTTCAGTCAGCACTTTAGCTTTGTAAAGTCTTATTGAATTTACATTTATTTAGCTAACCACAAATTGAAGAAAGTCTCCAATGTCAATGAGTGTAGATTTAGAAGTCAGTGAAGTCAGTGCAAATTGGATCATCCATATTTCCTCTAATTTGAACAACCAGGGAGAGTGGGATTTAAACAGGCAAGATGGTGTCCTTTGGGTTTGGTACACTCAGTCTGGCCTCATTGACCCCTTGCAGCCTGTTAACAGAGAGGGCATGGAAATGTGAGAGCTCATCTGCATCTGACTCCTGAGATAGGTACCCACAACTACCCGCATGGAACAATGAAGCAGATAAGCATCGAAGTCCCTCAGACTTGCCAAAAAAGAACTGCTAAAAAACAGATTTGTCTACTGCTATTCTCTTCCCCAGCAGTTCTCACACCCTGAAAAGGAGAAAATCACTGTTAAAGAAATCCTGGCTACTCTCAGAGTGTAAATGACTGCATCTCTGATTCTTTACAAGGGAAATATGAAGAAACTAAACAAATTGTGCGTTCTAGTGAAATTAAATAAGTGGAGCTGCCAGTTCACATAGGCAAGTGCATGAATCAGATATCACTGTGGAACACCATTCAAAATTTCTTTGATTCTGAGAATTTCCATTTCATTGTTTTTCAAGACAGCACTCTTCCATGGTGACCTCTGATTTTTAGTTAATTTTTCAAATGAATATATAATGTCTCTCTTTGTTTTGTTTGTTTTTTTTTTAACTGAAAAAATAGGTAATAGAAACCTCTTCCTGTGCAAGGTGTTCTAAAGCAAATGAAAGTCTAAATAGCTACAGTGCAGCTAATTTGGCTGATGTTTGGCACACTGTACCTCTGTTCAAAGTGTGAATGGATTTAATCTTGACAGAAGCCAGAGTACTTTGGAGAAGTCAACCAGTCTCATCACATTTACAGCATTAAATCATATGTGCATTCATATTTATTAGGAATCTTACATATAAGATACAGTTTGTGAACTCTGCTAGTTAAACTGAGTCAGAAATGAAGTGGACAAGCCAGGAGTTAACTGCATATTACCTTTGGTGGCATTCAAATTATTTCTGCATCATTAAGCATATTTCTAATTTCAATTGCTCTTTATTATTTAGAAGAAAAAGGAGCTAGACCTTATGTCCAAATGTTTTTCCATTTCACTTAGACCCAGCATCATTCTGTCTTTTTTTTTATCCATGATTCACTGGCATTTCAAGCATGAAATTACAAAGCTAAATGTACAGAAAACTTTTTTTTATGTCGAATATATTCCCCCCCAGCATGAATTGCTCTTTCTGAACTTCTTTTTGTTTGGTTACTTAGTATGAAATTCTGACACTTTTTATGTTGTAGAATGAATAGGTCATGGTTCACCCTGACTTATCCAAAATACTGAAGCTTCTCTCAAGATTAAATCCATTCACACTGTGAATTAAGTGAATCCAATTACCTCAGCAAGCTCTTATTTTTTACCCCCTTTTGTCACTGAGAAAAGGCAATTAGAGACACTTACCTAGTGTGCACTTTACTACAGAAATCCTTTATAAATTTGTTTAAAAGCTATTCATGGGCATAAGTAGCTAAACTTAACGAAATAAAATAATATTTTACAAGGTGACTTATTTCAAATGGCACAACTGTCGAATACCTTTCAAAAGATCTAGAGCCTATTCAATTACATTTCACTCCATATTTTCTGTAACTTCTGAGTTAGGTTAGTTCATGTTATCCTTCGCTGTCTTAAATGTGCACAGACACATAACAAGCCTGAGTAATTTTTTTTTTATTCTCTCATTGAGTACACTTTAGAGCCCTCTGTATTTAACTAACAACACTACCATTTTTTTCACAATCTCCTTGTGTTGTTCCTAAATTGGGATTCTTCATCCAGTGTGCAAGATGTCATTCACATACTTAGTCAAGATATTTGTCTTTATTTCTATTATGCAGAAGGGAGTGACAGGTATCTAATAACTTTTCATAAAACATGTTGAACTTTTTATACAAAATATTAACAAAGAAGCAGCTCCTCAAAACTAAATGATTACCTAAATGGTTACCTGTGTTTGCACAACAAAAATTCATTTATGCATGTCCTGACTTCTCTAACTCATTATTCTGAAGTGGTCCTATATTTCTATTTAATATCTCCTCCTAGGGGTGTTGAGTTTTAGTATTATAATTAGCTAAGGTAAGTACAGGTTACCTATCTCCATCCTATCCTAATGTATATATCTATAACTATCATTAAATAGATGTCTGCATGATATGATTTGTATCTCTTAGTGATCAACAATCAAAGCCGAAAAATCTAGCTCAAAATCTTCATCATTGTTCCTATTTTGCAAAATTCAGGTCATACCTTCATATGACAGCTTGTACATAGACTGAGAAAGAAAGGATACTAGAGAATATGAAGCACAGATATTTTCTTTGGACACACTCCAGCACATCAATGTCCTTCTTGTAATAAGGGGCTTTTGGTTAAACTTCATACTGTTCTTGCTAGCCCACTCTCCTTGTCTAGGTCTCTGTAAGATGCCTCTGCCTTCTGACATTTTCATCTCCTCACTCAATGTAATCAAAGGTGATCTCAGAGTCAGACTGTGGTTTATTCTGATTGTCTAAAATGATTGTTTTTTAAAGTAGAATTGGACAAAATCTGAAATAAGATATTTGTTGTTTTGCTTTACTTATAAGTAAGCAAGTAAGCAAGGCTTTCTTCCAGAAGGCTAGAACTGTTCCAGTATGACTCTCAAATTCACTTTAATTGTTGGTATCTATCATCTGTCATTCTCAAGGTAGAGATTAGTTGAAGAGTGTGTTTTATTGTAACATAAAAAACATTTTAAAAAGAAAAGTAGAATCAGAAGTAATGATTATAACCCATGGCAAAGAAAATGATAAATAATAACCTCCTGAAAAAAGATGTCTAGCCCTTTAGCATTGGGGATTAGGAACGCATAAGATTAGGAATAAGAAATTAAAAGGATTGTGACTCAAAACTGAAATATACTTCAATGACATGGAACTGAAGTTCTAGATGAAAAGGGTGGTTCTGAGTCCTCTGAGATGTTTAAGGGCATTTTGCACTAAAATGCCCCTTACAGTTGATACGTCTTTTGCTTTGACTCTAATTCCTATACCTCATTTTACAGTTTATTAATCAGTTTCTACACTATCAGTTCAGTCAAAAGATTACACATTTTCCTGCCCCATTTATTTACTAATGACAATTGGCACCATAGCTTTAATAAAATGGATATATATCTCTTTGCCCCACATAGCCTTCTGACAATACAGTCAGGGGAAAAAAATCTCTGAGCATGATTAAATACTGTGAGTAGTCCTTGCCTGTTTTACAAATTCTGTTCCTTGTATATTTTCTGGGTTTGCTCTTAAATATGCCAAAATTTAAGCAAAAGCTAAATAGCAAATTTGCAGTCTACTTTATTAATCTTCTTTATGTGGCAACTATTCACAAGAAGTTATGTATTTTTACACTAGCAGTGGTTAAAAAATGCTGATGCTCAAGTTCTATTCAACTTCAGTTTATATGAAAAAACAAGTACTTGATTCAATAAAGTGAAGTTCATTCAGGCAAAATGAAGCTTAATTGTTTTCATTATTAATGTATAGAGCAAAATTCCCATGGACCATGTCCTCTCACAATAGTAGAATCAAATGAATAAATCAATAAATAATGCATGAGAATATAACATTCAAAGTATTCTGAGATCATGGGATGAATTATTACATATGCATCCATACTTTACCATAAAATAGGTTTATCTGGGATGACTGCACTTAACATGATTTTGAAAGGCAATAGCCTATTAATGAGTGAATTCTATAGGTCCCAGCTAAACATGAAATCGATGTAGTTAGCAGAGATTAATGTGGATAATAGTTTTTTATAAATCTGACATTTATAAATCTGACATTTGGCACTATAATTTTAAAGTAGGAAGCAAAAATTTAATAGTTCTGATAGAATGTTATTGGTATAAATGACTGCTTGATTTATTTTTCCTGTTGTTTGTTAATGTTTACCTGTAGGTAAATTTCAAAGATGGTAAAAATAATATTTGGAAGAAATAGCAATTCACATTATTCCTGCAGTTATACGGAAACCAGATTTTATTTTATAGCCTTGAAGAGAATTAAAATAGAACTTCCTCCTCTTCCGTTTCTACTCTATGCTTTCTTTTTATTTCTTTCTATTTTCAGAATTACCTAACGAGGATTCTTTATCATATATAATTCTAACTTTGTTTGTGCATCCTATTCCGTTAATAATTTTCGATGTCATTATTTACACCTAAACTGGGAGACAGAAGAGCATTTTTCCCCTTCGTCCACACTGTGAGTTTCACCCTACATGCATTACTGCAAATGGGTCCTGTTAAATTTATTTTTAGCGAAAAGGTCTTTCAGATCTGCCCTTTATAGAAAATCACCCTCTCAACTCATTAGAAAGTCAAGCCCTTCTTTGTTCCTTCTCTATGACTGAATGCATTCTGAATTATTTTGTCTATGCAGCACTACACCTTCTTTAAGAGGAATATACAGTATTATATACTGTACCTATATAATATTACATATTTTATAATATATAATATTAGATATGTAATATTATATATTATAATAATAATAATAAATAATATTATAAATGTATATTATATATTATATACTCCATATATACAGTATTAGTTATTTATTATAGTGGGTTTATGTTTGAGGGTTTTTAATAATGAAATTTCTTCAGAAATATTTTCCTCTATTATTTACTTTCATGTCTGAAAAACATTACAATAATTTACTATACTTTTGTTGTCATTGTTATTAATGTGCTGTAGGCTGTAATGTAACGTTTTGTTTTGTAATATTAGATAATTTCAGGCACAGTCTGAAAATCACTTGGGGTCTTACGTGGCCCCTGGTGCGATAACTGTGCCGACAGCAGAGGAAGCATTAAACTCACTGCCCATGGTAAAATGTGGGGAGTGATACCCATGTTTCTATAATCCGTGTATGGGTAGGATGAGCTCATTAGCTTTCTGGCAGTCATCCTAGGAGAAGGACAACTCTGATTCCAAACCCGGGCAGATGGAGCTCGTTTAGCCCTGTAAGGCCTTCCATCTAAGAGAGGGACACTCTAATAAAACCTCCGTCCTAAGGACTTCGCTGCCAGCATCCAAGCTTACTAGGCCCTGGCAGATGAACTTTAGGACTGAAGGGTGGGTCCAGCTCTGCGCATGCTGTGTCTCACCTAAAAAAAATTCATTGTGCAGGCTGGAGGGTGCTATCCGCTATCCTCTTTTTATCAGCGCTCTTGGAAAAGGTGCTGATGAGGAGCGTGGATGGAGCCCTCCCTGGATCTTCGTTCATGAAGCCTAGCCATACATATATTAGATAATTTTGACCACTTTAAGAATGTAATGAAAATGATTTTTAGTGACGGATAATGTAAAAACAGCTATTAGCATGATGATGTTGTAAGACCAGGTTTAAGGTCATAGCATATTTTGAACAAGCTCTTCACATATTCTTCTGGTCAATAAGGTCAATATTGTTATAGGCTAGTTTAGAATTAGTAAGTGAGAGATGAAAGGCTCCCATCATTATCATACTCTTCTATCTTTCATCTATTATTCAGAGTGGTCTTTACATCTTCAAAAGGAAGATGCTGCAGCTGTTCAATATTCAGAATCTTTGAAACTACTTGATTTTACTCAATTCCTCACAGTTAATATTTTAATAAAACATTAAAATTCCTTCATATAATGTTTTCTAAACTCTATACAACTAAAAGTCCATAGGTATTCATATTTACTCCTCTGTCCAGAATAAGAAGAAAAAATTGCTTTGAAATACTGTTTTGAACAGAAAGTCCAACAATGGACACCAATAGGGTGTCATTTGAAGAACCTCTCAAATTCTGAGTGCAGTGAGAGCAACACAAGAGGGGACTATGTGGACTTGGAACAACTGCTCCATGCAAAATAGTCCTCAGAGTAGAAAACTGAAGCTTAACAGCTAAAAAATAATTCTTTGAAGTATATATGCTATGACCCATATTAAAAAGATATGAAAGAATTACTGTAGGAGGAATTAAAAAAAAATTCTGCTTGTAATAGAGTACATTAACTGTTCCCCTGGAGTTATTTTGGCTATATGTTAATCTTCAAGGAATATTAAAGCATTATTTTCCTAAATTATTTTGTCCCAGATGGGTTTTAATATTATGGAGGGAGATCCAAAATACAAACTAAACAGATTCAAAACTTGAATCCAGTATAGGAACTAGGCTCTCAAACATTATGTATTAGAAAATCTCTCTCTGCCTTGGGAAGTTGCGTACACTACAATCATAAGTGCATTATAACTCCAGAGGAGCAGCAGACAACTTGCTATACTTATTTACAGAAAGCCAGAAGCTGTGAAGACTTACTTAGGAGAGGTTTCAAGGAAATCTCAGAAAGTGATTCAAAGCTAAAGCACCTGGCTTCAGCTGTTTTTCTCTCCAGAAATCCTTATGAATAATTATTGGGAAACAGGGTAAAGACTTTTAACTTAAGAGGTAATGCTGATAGATTTATGTCAAAGGGTTGTGCTTATAGCAACCTCAGAAAGATGATATTTTAAAGAGAAGTTAGCTAAAATATATAAGCAAATACATGAGCAGGAATCTTGAATCCAGGAGTTCTACTTTTTTGACTTCATTGTGTAATTATTAAGTTAAATAATTACAGTTTCTTTCACTTGCTCTGATTCTGACTCTATGAAATCTTGTGTTCTTTCTCTTCATTACAGTTGACTGGAAAGGCTGGAAATTTCATGGTTCATAAAGATAAGCTTTCTCCCAAAGCATTTCTGATTGAAAGGAATTTAGGTTTGCACTTGATATGTAAAGACAAAATAGTGATAATCTCACCAGATTATTTTAGATATTCCTCATGTTGAGGGTTTAATGTTTAATACCAAATTTACTTACTTGAAGATATTTACATTACTCAGGTTTTTGATTTAGCAGTGCAATACAGAAATGTACTTAAATCACAATACAAACACAAATTATGCTTAGCAGAGCATAGCTATTACAATATGCATTTGACTTGCAATATAAATATGATTCATATTACTATCCTTTATTGCCATCACAATGACGTGTATCACCAAAATCTGGAAAGGAATATATGTGCTTAAATCAGTTTAAACCCACTGTTCTTTTTGTTTATTGTTCATTTTCTATACTGCACACTGAACTAAACCATGTATACAATCTCCCCCACCACAGTGGCTTGACTAACTGAGGAAGACATTTATAATCTTTTGGTTAACTCAAACAGTAACACAGCTGATTCACTCAGCTGATGCAACTGCTTGATTTGGTCAGCTATATTAGTTGACCAAATAGCTCTATTTGATCCACTCAATTGTTGTAGCCACTTATCTAAAAAAAATCCACAACACCCCAGTTCCCTTTGTGCTGAGATAATGTCAGCTTTATTTGCAACAGCTGTGGTCAGTCATTTACTGCAATTTTCCCTGAGCTTCATGAACATGTTGTCCTTGTCTGTCTGTTTTCCACTGTATCACACACACAGAATCACAGAATGTTAAGGGTGGGAAGGGAGCTCTGGAGATCATCTAGTCCAACCCCCCCTGCCAGAGCAGAAGAACCACAAGCAGGTTGCACAGAATGGTGTCCTGTCAGGTCCCCTTTCCCAACCTATTTTCTCACTCTTTTCACCCAAATCACAGAGCACCTAGGCTAAGTTGCAGACTCCTCCCCTCCCCACCCCCTCCCTCTCCAGGTGTAGCTCTTTGCCCTCCCACCCAATCCCCACCTCTCCCTCCCCAGGTGTAGCTCTTTGCCC
>VWZO01000062.1:204795-526995 GCA_013396975.1 Bucco capensis | reverse complement strand
TGAGTTTAATGCTCCCTCTGCTGTTGGCACAGTTATCGCACCAGGATCCACAGAAGACCCTAAGTGATTTTCAGACTGTGCTTGGCTGCCTGGGGATATGCTGATGGTATCTGCTCTCATGGCCAAGCAAAGATGGTTTATTTTTTTGGAAGGCTGGCTGGAGAAGGGCCAGATGTTTGAGCTGAAAAATGTACATTGCTGCCATAAGCTGCTTACAGTGGTGAGAGAAGCAGGGCCTGGCTCCTTGTGGGCAAGCAACAAAACCTGAATTACCTCCCTCAAACTTCCTTTGGGAACCCTCCTATAATATCCAGATTTATTTTCCTTTTCCAGCTTGCTGCTTCCCGTTCTCCATGCAGGAGGTGGGTGGTTGGATGGGAGGTGGCTAGGTGCCACCAGGATGTCACCATCACTGGGGGTAGCCAGGCTATGCTGTACAGCTCTACATGGGATAGCTTGGGTGTCCCACCAGGTAGCTGGGCTAAAAAGTTCTTCTGCTTTCAATGACTATATTCTCAGTAGCACATTCTTGATGCCGTTGCTTTTCAAGCCATAGTTGATTTTGCAAGCCTTCACACCAGCTAATTTGCCTCTTTTGGCTTCTTTCCTTAAGGTGTAGAGTTCCACACAGCAAGGATGTATCCACTTGATATCAGTGGACAACAACAGCGTTCCTCAGAGCAGCATCTCTGGCGCATCATAGCAGGACTTTTCTATTTCACTATGTGCTGAAAACCAACTGGTTTCTACTAATAAAACGCTAATCAAGGTCACCCATTCATTGTTGAGTGCTCTGCATTTGTTATGCTGTTGGCAGGAGGGCCTGCTCTGCTCTTGTGTGTTCAGAAAAAAAACAAACCAACCCCCCCCCCCCCCCCCCAAAAAAAAAAAAAAACCCCCCCCCCCCCTAAAATAAAAGTAAAATAGAAGAAATCATCTAATTATTTGCATAATTCCCCAGGCCATTTCCTATTCAACCACGGGAAATACTAACTTGGCTGAAATTTATGAAAAAAAATAATTAAAAATTGCCCATTTGAAGCCAACTATTCCAATAGGTAATTCTTCATATTTTATAACAAAGACCTCATAAGAACTACTTTCAGTTTTCACTGCCAGTAACACTGGCATTTTTCTAGAACAAAAGAAGGGAAATACCTGACATACATAGTTCCAAAATGAGTTCTATGAGAGATTTCAGGTGAAATCACACCATTTATTTCTTTCATGGCATGTTATCTTGGATATTTGTGTGGAAACAAAGATTCTACCTTGAGTCCTGTATAACACTGCCTTTCCTACTTACTATTTCCATTTTTCCAAGGATGCCAAGAGTTCTTAACACTTTTGTAAGTAAAAAGAACAAACTCTAAGTCACATTACCTAAAGCTTGCATCAAAGAACACGATTTGCTGTGCAGCTTTTGATTCCATGATTCTTTCACGATTGTTGCAAAATTTAAAAGCCATATAAAGAAAGATTTCATGTGACAGTGCCAAAGTTGTTTTTGATAAGAGTTCACCATATGGTTACAAAAGAGACTTCTGAAGTTCTTGCTTTTAACTCATAATTGAGCTAACAATTATAAATTAAGATCCAGTACTTTCAATGCCAAGGTATGAGTAAATGGTTTTGGAAATCATTAGTAGCTTAATATTAAGATATTTCACTATTACCATTAGTAAATACAGGTTACTATAGCTTAAGTAAATTAAACACTAGTGAGGGTAATATGTATCAATATGTAATATCAACCAAACAGGTGAAAAAGATGGGAATAACAACCTCAGGCATCCTAAAAAAAAATGTCTTTTTGAAAAATGCCACATTATTGTATCTAGAGGTAATATTTGCTCTGTGTTATAGAAAAGATTTATTTTTATTTGTTCTGTGACAGGGGACTTAAGAGAAGCAATCAGCCAAACATGGCATGTATATATTGAAGTGTCTGAAGGACAGTTTGATTTTAGGTGGGTGTCACAATTTTGATCTTGTATCTTCTTAAATCACAATGGTATTTTAAAAAAATCTTCCACACATGAGTCACTCCCCTACTTGTATACATACAGGAGCATACACTTTTTTTATCACAAATAGTGTGGTCAGCAGGACTAGATAAATAAGTTAATTTTAGATTATAATGTCTACATAGTATAAAGGAAAGTCTTTGAACTTTTAAAAAATATTCCAATATTGGTAATTTTATTTACTAGCTACTCATATTTCTCCCGTGGAGAAGCTGTCATACATCTTTGTGTGAATTCTTTTCAGCTATTCTTCATCTTTGAAGATATTCGAGAGTCAGATGGATTAGATCATAAGCAACCTACTTTTAACTTTAACTATGACACAGCTCTGCTTTGAGCAACATCTCTACGACCTCACTAAGGTCCCTTCAATCCTCAATTATTTTATGATTCTATCCTACTTGCATAACTGAAGTTATGAGTTTGAGCTAGCAGTTCATTACAAATCTTTGAATCAGTAGTTTGTGGTTCGACATGGTAAATTTCTTACCATGTAGGTATGACTATATACACAAAAATAACAAGTATTTATTTCACTAGCTTCTCTGAAAGGCTCTGAATAGCTGAAAGGATTGTGCCTTTCCCTGTCCCTTATGTGCTTGAGCTGTCCTTTTACTTCTTGGTAAGACCTTCAGAGATCTGTCAGACCTTGACTTACAGCATCTGCAGCCAGCAAGGAAATGTCTGCTTTAATGATTTAATCTGCTTCTTATGTCTGCTCCCTGAATCAAGCATGATGGCACTGGCCAGAATCACATCAGCTAGCCTCTGATACAAGTCTGCATAAGCACCATCTGCCTCCGGTGCCCTTCAGGCATTGATAGTTTATCAATAAGTGTTTTTTTCCCACATATAGAACCTGGATCAAGGTCTTTTATCTGACATCAGCTGACATCTCTATTACAACTAACCAGGTTCCGATTAGCCAACACAGTAGCCTTTGTTAAATACAATCAAGACAGTCAGTAGAAGAGTCTTCAGGATAATATCTATAAGTGAAATGAATGGTTCTTTTCCATTAACAAATTTATCTCTCTCTCCTATCAGTGGCAAATGGTGCTTCCCTTTCCTCTCTTTTTTTCCAGTTTGTCATGAATAAAAAGTGATAATAGAAGGTGAATAGTGGAGTATGAGAAAGTGGTAAGGCTCACTATAAAGCTCAGCTGATAGAGGTTTGATCAAACTGGAAATTAGAGATTAAGTGATTGCAAAGAAGAAAGTGAATTTATTAATTCATTTCTAATCATCAGTTTCTAATATTCACTGTTTAATTTCTAATCCTCAGTTTTTAAATATGAATTCATTTCTAATGCTAGTCCAGGAAAGTGGCAAGTCTACCATACTATGCTGCTGAAATACTAAGGTTCAACATCAGAAACCTGGAAATCTTTTGAGAAGGAAACTAATGAATCATAAAAGGTGGCTTTCATTTTTTATTTTATTTTTTTACCAGCAAGTGCTAAAATGCAATAATGCATTAGATAATCAATGCCAGGGAATCTTCTAGAGCTGCGGAAAATTGCAGAAAAAATATTTTATATTGGTAAGTTTGGAGAGTGAATGTGAACATATGGGGAAAAATATCATTAAGGTTAGGGTTATAAAAAAATGCCAGTTCTTAAACAGAAACAAGGATTAAATCCTGCTAGCTCACAGAGGTGTGTCAAGTTAAAGAGACTAATCACTGTCAGCTGTTAAAGGGTGTGATGAGACTCATCCAAAATCAGAAAACTCCCAGAAGGAACCCAGGAAGCATACAGAGTTGTTTGATACCCAATGCCTCAGCTCTTCCATGTTGCTGCAAGCAACCATGCACAGGCTACCTGGATACAGATGTCTTGGTGCCTGCGTACTCACAAAGTTTTACACGTTTCTTGAGACATGTGGGTATGAGAGTGTGAGAGAGACTGAAATCAGTTATGTTTTAAAATACATTTATCTTTCCTTCCTATGAAGTTTTGCACAGAGTTACATTGCTACTACTGTGTTGGAACATTATTTCCTTCAGGGCAGTCTGGACATTTATATGTTTTCCAGAGTCTCTAAAAGATATGTATACTGCCATAAGCAACTCAACATTTGTTCATGTAATTTAAATCTGAGATTAAATTCTTTGCTTATCAAAAGATAGAGTCATCTTTAGTGCTAAAGTGCAAAAGAAAACCAACATTTGTAGAACTGGTTCATTTCATCCTGACAGAGTTCAAAATAGTTCAGATGAATTGAAATCACCAGAGAACAGAAATGAGTTCCTTATGGTATTTTTCAGTATTACACTATAATCAGCTAAATTTAGATGTACAAATGTAGAAAAGCAGTTAAAATACCTAAATGTGTATATTTACAGCCTATTTAGACACCCTAGAACGCTTGAGATACTTGGATAGATCAGGCATTGCTGACAGGATCTGTGGGAGATCTCTGAAGTAGTGTCTTGAAAACAGGAAGGATACCCTATGACATCATATATGCCTGTAGAGATCTAAATTCAAACACTGAAATTACCCTGCAGAGAGCTTTCTGATGTTTACAGAATAATGTTGTGTCATGTGGAAGTTCATGGGATATTTGAGACATCTAGACGAAGAAGGCACGTGCTTTCTAACTGGAGATAACTTTGACCATTGCAACACAGACTTTGGTCACCATCCAGCCAAAAACTGACCATTCTGTCTGTGAAAGCTGAACCCCCATGAAAAAATCCCAGTCAATTACTTTTTTTAACAAGTACTCCATTCTGAGTACCTGTGCAATATTATTCAGTTGATGGGTTTGTTGTTCCTGTCTAGTTATCTGGTTTCCTGTCCTTTAAAATAGCCTGTTTTTTATCCAGACTCAACAGCTGCTTAGTTTTGGTACGATCTTGGTGGTACTAAGTGTTCAAAAATCTTGTTCTTGTGGTAAAAAGTAACTTGACAGGATTCATGGAAATGTTGTAATGTCCTCTACCCATGACATGTATTTATTGAGTGATGAACCATCTGACTGCTGTCATAAATCCACTGTATTTTATTTTACAAACCTTCTGTCATATCTCAGTGATTAATAATTAATATGGTCCATAAAATGTCTGAGGTCTTTTGCGAGAACAAAGACCACATAGATGTGCATTTTAAATTAAATGACATGCTTACCTATAAGTATATGAAGTCAGGAATTGATTAAAATTCAACATATTTAACATCAAGGCTTAAACATCTGTTCTTTAAAAAGTCTTAGCAAAGAGTTCAGGCTATGCAAAGAGGTCACAGTGCTTGTCAAAACATATTGGATTCTTGTTAACACTGCCAGGAGTGCATCCTCTCACTGTTTCTATATTTCATAAGCATCAGTGGTCTCTTTAATTGGTGTTCTATCCTGCTCCCATATGCAAATGTTCTACCAGTGAGTGCATCCTGATGAAAGTTTTTTGTCTTTACCCTGACAGCAAAAGAGTTTATCAGAGTAATATGGGATATATTTTGAAATGCAGCAACCACACTGACAATGTCAAAGATTTTAAAAATCTTTCTGCAAAACTGGGGCTTTGGTTTAGTTTGTTGCAAGGATCCTAAAATTCAGTGCTGAGTTGAATTATTGCTACCTTGTAGATGTGGGAATTGAATGACTAAATAAAGCTATAAAGTTAGTATTTTTATGTTACGCTATTAGCAATCACCCACTCATAACCTCTTCTAGAGAAAGGAAAAGTGGGATTGGAACTTAGTCATCAAATGAAGCATTAATTACAATTAGTGAAAATGTCAGAGCAATAGATGTATAGGTACTCCAGATGAGCACAGTGACAAAAAAAAATGTATTCACATTTCTGCAGCAATACAGGCCCATTTAATTTTGAAGATAATTTTTTTGTCCTTGTTGTAAGTAAAGATTAGAATTATAGTATATAATAAATTAACCCTAGTCAGTCTAAAATGTTCAATCTATCTTAAAAGAGTTGCCTAATTTCATACGTAGTATTATTTGCCTTTTGGAGAAATCTTTGTGTCTCCATTAACTATGGAAGAAGACTGGATATATCTAAGAAGAGATAACTTTTAGATGGTAACTATTGCGATTCATTTCTCTTTCAGTAGGGATTATCTTGTTTTACAGTGAGGGAACCTATTCACCTAATGTTAGAAATATTCTGTGGACACAATTCATTAACTTCAGCAGAGAAAGAAGAGTTTTATGCTATGTTTCATTCACATTGCCTAGTAGCTCACTGCAACATGAGGTGTGACTAGGGGCATCAGCATGCACCATTGTGTCCTGTTTGCAGCCAAGAGATAATTCTTGTCTGAAGGCTGATTGTAAATCTTCTGTGTTCAAATATGAATGACAGTGAGAGGAGAGGTTGATTGTCTCCCCTACATATAGTGATCTAGTGACCTCTGAGGTTTCCTCAGTTATCTCATTTGGCTTTCAGTACTCATCCAGTGCTACTGTGGGTTTTCCAATGTCCCTCCAGTCCTGTCACAACACCATCTCAAAGTCTGCTATACATTTCAGCAGATGAATTAAACCTGATGCTGCTGGCAAACAAAAGATAGAAAATAAAGCTAGAAGCCTAATTGCCTATATAATAAAGCACTTAAACATAAGAACGTAGGCATGCATTTTCAAAGGCTTCAATATGTGTGACTCACAATGAACCTGAAGGAGGGGTTTACACATTTTGATGGACATCATCTGGGCAATCTGGCCCATTCCATATTACTGTAATTATTTCCTCTAGGAAACCAAAATGTCTAGCTGCTGAAATGTAATAAGTGGCATTTAGCTTGTGAGTATAAATTAGACTTCATATTTCATGTTAAATTTTTATTGTGTACATCAAGAATACAGAAAATTGAATGTAATAATGTATATACTACACACAAAAGGCAAGAGGAACTTCATGATAGCCCAAAGCCCTGAGCTTCTGAAATTTTACATTTTGATTAAAATATTTTTACTTCTAAGGCTTACATTTTATTGCAGCCTCATTTTTTTATTTATATCAAATTACAGCATGCTGTTTTATTCCTCATTCTTAGGCTTTTCCATGCTTCTAACCATTACTATTAATAATAGAATTTTATTCTCAACCTTTTTGCTAATTATTTTCTTGGTGTTCTGCATTTTAAAGTTTCATGATTTATGTGCTGATGAGGCTTGAGATCTTAAATATGCTAACTGAAGATTGTTGAGGTTACTAAAGACTGTTTTGTAACTTCAGTCTCTCAAACTCACATCTTCTGCCTCTGTAAATTTAACAATAACATATTCATTTTGTAGAAGAAAGCACCTGTTTCATTTTTAATATCATTCAGCAAGCTACTAATTAGAAGTGGGAAGAAATAGTTTTCAAGTACTAAATTCATAATAATCTCCAGTACATTTAAATACATTTTGTCTTTTTCTTTTTTATTTTAAAAGATTTTCATAACCAAAATGTTTTCTTAATAAACAAAATTAATTAGCCTTTTCTCTAAATTGTGTGATGTTTAAGATTAATAATGACTTGCAGTCACTATCATCTTCTCACACCTTGACCATGTATTTCAAGGCCATCAACTTAAAATGTTTTCATAAATTCCATCCACACTGTTAATAGTCTTTATAGCTGTTAGATTCCTAGCATTTCAGCACTTATCTACCTTTTGTTATATATTTATTTTCAAAACATATCTGTGGGAATACTTCAAGTACTATTAACTAACTGATTATGATGTACATACATTTTTTTTTGCAGTGACCTTTATATTGAAACTGACAACCAATTGTTCTTAAAAATTAAACACTTCAGGAATTATTTCCTGTTTAGTGATATGAATAAGGGCATCTCCATTTGGGCTAATTGTGAGAAGATGCTGGAGGTCAGTATGCAGTTCTATCTTCATACCAATGGAAAAAAAAAAAAGGAAAAAAATATATTTAGTAGCTTGATCCAAAACGTTAGGATATGAGCTAACAACTGTGCAGTGTGGACAATCTGTGAGCTAGTGTTCAAGTTCTTTCTCTGGACCACTTCTTTTGTAGCCTTTTAGGCATATCTTAATGTCCTCGCTGCTGTTATTTACTGCAACAGCAGCAATTTCCATGCTGAGTCCAGGAACATAATCAGCCGTGAATTATACCTCATCTATGTCAATACTGAAGGGTTCAAAACAAGCAAAGATACTAAAAGCCCAGCACACTAGAGTTTTCAACTACAACAGTCTGGAGGACTGAAAAGTGGTATTTTACAGAACGAGAGGGTTACTTGTGGCATTAAGAGACAGAGGCATTGTACAAAAAAAGATACATTTGATAATTCTGGGAGCTTCAAGGTGTTCAGCTCCCACACAGAATTTAAATAAGGTATCCTGTGAATGAGAGTCACTTCATACTAATTGAAAGACAGAGTTAAACTCCCCTTATTGGTAACTAGAGGTATGTGCATACATGTGAGGTAGGGGTGTGATTCATTTGCCAATACACAGGCACTGGTGATGCTGCTTAGCTGAGCAAACATAGAGCTGAGATTCAAGTACCTAGACATATACATATACACACACACACTTACTTATATTCCTGTGCACCTGGGAGGCTGAAGGCTGGGAGGCTTTCAGAGTCTAAATTCCCTTTTTGAACTCATAAATAGGAGAATTGCTGACCTGAACTATAGATTGTTGGCAACCTGGTTCACAAATCAGGAAACTCACAGCTTAGACAAGGTGGCAAGAAAGAGTGTTAGGAGACAAAAGGTAGTTGTGGCAGAGATGGGTACACAGTGGCATGCAGACCATGTGTGTGCCTTTGGTCTAAAAGGCAAAACAGACTTGCAAAATGCAGGGGCTTTTAAAAACATTTTTAATAGGGGTCACATGGCTCAGAAATTACACATTGGCTGAAGAAAAAAAAAATTTGAAACATCCTTTAGGCAAGCTACCAGAGTAGTTCAAAGTTCACCATATTGTTTCTAATAACATAGCAAAAGTTTCTATTATATAGCATTTTAACATGATGCCGAAAAGTAAGATGTGGAATGTTTTACAGCATGCATGAATTTTCACTACGTCAATGCCCTATCAGAGTTCATGAAGAGCTGAAACTTCATTTTTCATGGAATGCTCAGAGCCAGGCCTATGGACATGAACTCTGTTAAATCTGCAAGGGTCTGTAATAACATCTGTGGGGATCAGCTTAAAATTACAGAATCTTCTTCCTGCTGAAGAAGGGCTACCACATCATGGTAAAACAAGTGAAATTTGAGAAATATTATGAGCAGATGCTCATGGATGAAATTTTCATAGTAACAACAGGTATCTGTGCACTGCTTAATAGTCTATAGTCTCAAAGCAATCATGGGGACATTTTGCCATCAAACTTCAAAAAGTGAATCCTGACAATGACAGAGTCTACAAATTGAGGATGTTATCACTGCACAAGGAAAGGAAGAAAGAAATATCTGCTGGTAAAACTGCATGGTTGGCCCCAGAAATTTAACAGATTAATAACTACTAAGAGAAGCCTCCAAAATCCAGACCCATCTTCCTGACTCCTTTCATCTAAAATGGTAAAAGAAGTTCTGAAGCATCTGGGTCTTTAAAATTATTGTAATCAGGGTGCCTCTCAGTATTTATGGGTTGACACTTGGACATGAGAAGGAGACACCAGGAGTGCCCTACCTTTTCCTATGCTGCAGAGGAACTCTACTGCTGTGGGCTCTGCAGGGACTGCAGGGAACATCCAGCTCCCCCTCCCTGCACACATATACACACACAGGTTGAAGAAGTGCAGGGATGGAGACAATCTCCCCACCCACTGCAGTGACACCTTCCCTTGACAGCTAGTCGAGGCTGGCCAGGCACCAGGGCTCCCTGGCATTCAGGAAGATTTATCCTGAATGCTTAATACAAAGAGCTGAGGTACCTGTAAAACAAGCAATTTTATGAGCTGCACTCTCATTCTAGTGGCAGTTCCTCCCCTGCTGTTAGCGATCATAAACTTTGATGGCTCTCCTCCTGGTTAAATATTGTGAATCTTAGTCAGGGTTAATTGGTTTTCCCACAGAAGGCCTCTCTTTTCTATAATTTGATAGTACTTCTACTCACAATTATTTAGCAAATATATAAAATATTTATAGATAACTTGCACATCTTGTGTGCCATCCAATCTCAGATAATCAGTTCAAATGTGAATCAGTCAAAAGAGTGATTTTTTTCTCCAGGTGAAGATTACCATTTTTTAAATTTGTGGGGTTTACTGATATTTTGCCATGTATGATTCAAGACAACTTTAATACACTCTGGATTGCACGTACATTCTTACTCTAAGGTTCCCAGTTTTGACCAGATCCCCAGAAATTTGAATTATTTAATAACTTTACATAAACACATATGTATTCACACATACACATCTGTATTTATATGCTAAAATTTTCTATTTCTATTCTTTTTTGAAAACCTTTTCTATTTCAGTGAGGCAGATGGAAATGCAAATAATGTATTTAATCAGGGGGGAAAAAATCTACAACAAATAAGTGTTTGCACCTCATCGTATCTCAACACATAGCAGCAATTAAAAACTTTCTATGTCCAAAGAAAGAAAAAACTTCCACTCAACCAGATATCAGATCACAATATTTTACTTTCTGCCTTGAGAACACAAAAAGATGTTACTAGAGCAGCCACAACAAAGTTCTTTTGCTTCAGGATTCCTCCACTTTATCTGATATAAACTTTCTTAAACATCAGTGTATATCTTGTCATAGGCAACATTTAGTGACATAAGCTATAGTCACCATCAAATTCTTTCTATTTCAGGGCACAGAATTCCACAAACGAGTTCACATCTAATAGCCATAACCAAAATCTGAATAACTTTTTATCCTAATTGCAGCTCTCAGCAGAACCAATACAATATTTTAACCAACGCCCCAGAGAAATAAAAAGTTGCCATATACTTGAAGTAAAATGTCTAAGAAAGTAACTTACTCTTTTTCATTAATTTAATAAGTGGACATACTGAGGAACACTATACATAAGTAATTTTACATCCAACAGTTAATTCATACCTCCAAATAATGAAGGCTCAAAAAGTTCTGAAGACAAAAATAAATAGTTATATCCACTCGAGATAGATATCATAATTCTCTGAAAATATTTTCATTTTGTTTTTAAAGTAAGAGCAATTTAAATTAATGGGACTCAAAAATCTCATTCAGTTTCTTAAATGAACTTCATAATCAGATTTTGGAAATTGCTAATCAGGGTTTTGGAAATGAAGCATGCAAAATTCCTAAACGGCAATTGGGTTCCTAGAATTTGTCCTTAAAAATTAACATTTCCTTCAAACAAACAATCTAGAGTCAAAACATAACAATCTTCTAAGATATTTGTAAGATTTAAAACTTTCCAAATAAGGGTTATTCTACTGTGTCTAGGATAACACATAGTTATCATAGGAAAAGTTATTTGATTCCAACACAGCATAGGTCTGCAAAACAAGGCCTGCATGAGGTAGGTTTTGTAAACTCTGCTGATTCTGTGTATCCCAAAAGTGATATGCTTTTGTATCCTCATCAGAAAGCTGGGTCAAACATGAAGAAATACACAAAATGACTTCTTTCTCCATCTGTTCAAGGAGCCTGGTAGCAAAAAAGTTTTTAGAGTATGCTTATACCATGTAAAATATGCATCCTGGAATAAAATATACCTTAAACTTCTTATAAAGAGACTGTACCATGTTTGGCCTAAAGCCAATTCTTTTGATGTCCCCCACTCCCCTTTTTTAACAAAGATGCTGCCACTAAAATATTCTGTCTTGAGGCTTTGCTGACTATATCTTCCAATATTTACCTATACTTTCTGGTATAGGTCTGCTGTTTAGATCAGTTTTAAAATTGTATTCAGTAAACATTTTAGTTCTCATTCCCTTCTTGGTCCCTGTAAGTTGTTAAACACTCCCTCTCAAAGCTACATAAGTGTATTCTCCTCTGTATTTTTCTGCCCTTCTCACTACGTCCCACAGAGCTATGTGTTCTCAGCTACAGTCTAACAGGTCAAGCCACATCATGTGCCTTGTCTCAGTTGTTTTTTTTTTACCTCTCAAAAGGCAAAGTGGTTTCATTAATACATCAAATCTCATTTTATCCCCTGAAGTTTACCAAGGGCTGCTGTAATTCTGGACTGCAGGAATTATGACTGACCCAGCACCACTGGGCACATTAATAGGTAATGGACTCACCAATGCTTAATCCTGTGCCTTGTCTATGTTAAGTTTGCAAGTATAATCATAGCCTCAAGGTGTAAAACTATTACTGAGAAGTGCTGAGTCTAAGTGGCATGTGTGGTTGGTATTCTCACTGTTTAGGACTGCCTTCCTCTGGGACAGATCAATCTGATAAATAATGAGTTGTACTGGTCTAGAAAGAGGGAATGAGTTCATACTTAATCCTGATTATGGAAAATCAGTGTTCTACCACTTAATTGCTCTGTAGGCTGCCTCTCTGTTTTGGTAATACCATTTGGACCATCCTATCCAAGAGTATATAACATATTAACTATAGCCTACTCCACTTAATATCTACAGGTTAGCAGTACAAAGCAAGTTGATTACAAGGAGTGGTATGCCATATTTTCATGAGATACTCAGAAGTCTAAATAAAAAAAAAATTCTGAAAACATTAACAGCTTTTAACTTATGATATCAGAAAATATTGAAGAACACTAGGACCCTGGATGTTAGATTATAGCAATGCACGTGGCAGGAAGGAAAGAGCTCATTCCACTTATAGAGAGTCATGATTGAGAAGAGGAAAAATCAGAACGCTGAAACTCTAATTTAATCAGATGATTAACCTTAATGCCTCTCATTTTATGAAATGGAGAAGAAAACTGTTTTTAATTAAAACTTATTAGATAAATCTGAATGAAATATTGGTCTTTATTTTTGTCCTTATAGATTAGATTTCATAAATTCAGTGAGACATTGCGCTCAGTGTCCTTTGATTTATGTCATTTTTAAATCATTTTGATAGAATTGCTTACAAATACAGCAGTATATATTAGAAATTAGATGGTGTGAGTGTCCAGCATTCACTTTCTAAAAGCAACTTCCTAAACCTTACAGTCTTTCTGAGAGACAAATGATTTGAAAAACTAGACATAAATGACAACATTTCAATTAACTTGTTTTTTAACAGCTTAAAATTTTCATTCTGTTTGTTCAGTAAACTATTTGGAAGAAATTGGGACTGATGTTAAGTAATTCCCAAAATATATTTCCTTGCAGTATGACCACTGTATTAAACAGAAAAAAGTAGAACCCGTTATTCACAATACCTCTGGAAAATGACTGCTGGTTTTAGCTTGATTTTATACATAAACCACATATTTGTAGACATGTACACATACATGTATGTTTATTTATTTTCTTATACACAAGGGAAACGTCTACAAAAGGATCTTCACATTTTTCAAAGTCTTTTAGAAAACAATATTAATTACAGGGACATATTCACTTCAAAGATAAAATGAATTTTCCAGATGTGATAAGGCATCTCAGATAGGGATGAAAAAATTCTAAGAAAGTAACTTCTCAGTTTAGTTGAACACCTTAGTATGAAGTATGCATCAGGAGCTCTAAAAAGATTAACATCTTTCCTTTCTGATTGTGGTGAAAGCTATCTGAACTGTAGAGATATAAAATATTCTTAGAGTATATGTTAGTTATAAGTCACTGTAGCCCTCTTTTTGCTCACATAATCAGAATGCAATCACTCATGCTGCTCTTTTCTTAATAACAGCCAAGATTTCAGTAATCAGTTCTTCCAGATGTTAGTTCCTCCAAAGGGAACTAGGCAATGAACATCACACATCTTAGGGGATTACTCACTTCGATAAAATGTCTCAAGTCATAAATACGAAGGCAAGTTCAGTGAAATGATTCAGTGAAATGACTACTGTGATCTAACTTATTGAAATGAAGTTCATCACTGACACTTGCATATGCCAGCTTACAGTATTGCACCTGCTCAATATTGTGCTTGCTCTGATTGGCCATTTAGACCCTGGACAGATATTCTGAGTTATTTGAGCAGACTCTTCCTTTACTTTTCAAAAACAGGTTTTCTATGAATTTTGAATATTACTACTTTCATTTGAGTTAGAATTAAACTTTCAAAAATAATTAAGAACCTCTTAAACATAAGAGTTTTGGAAGGCATTGCATAAGAATTTTAATTTTACTATTTTTTGTTGAATATTCCTCTGTTGGACTGCATTTAATGCAAATGTTCCAAGACCAAAATCCAACAACATTTAAAGTCCCAAACTGAGTTTAGCACTTCTTAGTCCAGCATCATCCAACCATCTCTCAGGTTGCTACAACCCATCTTTTGTATTAGTGTCTGTGTATCTATGGAGCAGACTTGCTGAAAGAGACCTGAGGAACCTGATAGATAACAAACTGAATATGGGCCAGAAGTGTGCCACAGCAGCAGCAAAGGCAAATGAGCTGCTGGGCTGCATCTGCAAGGCATTGCTAACAGAGCTAAAGACATGATCATCCTACTCAAGGCTTGTCAGGCTTTGTCTGGAGTGCAGTGTCCAGTTCTAGTCTCTACAGTTACAGAAAGACACTAACAGACTGGAGAGGATCAAAAGGAGGACCTTAAAGATGATCAAACATCTGAAAAAATGTGCCCTACTAAGAAAGATTGAACGAGCTAGATCTTTCCTCCCTAGAGAAGAGAAGGCTCAGGGGGGACCTCATCACATTATTCCAGTACTTAAAGGGTGTCTACAAAGAGGACAAAGGCTTTTTCTTCACAAGGAGCCACATGGAGAAAATGAGGAGCAATAAATACCAGCTGCACCAGGAGAAATTTCATCTTGATATAAGAAAGACTTATTTTGTTACAGTGAGAATAACCATTCACCAGAACAATATTCCCAGGGACGTGGTACTGTCCCCATCACCAGAGATTTTCAAGATGCAACTAGACAGAGTGCTAGCTAATATCAGCTAGGCTCACTTTTCAGTGAATGTAGCAAATGGAATAAAAAGCTGGCAGAATTTATGGCAATGTGGTAGAGAGAAGAATAAGCCTTTATTGAACAAAAGCAGAAACTTTTTATACCTTTTTTATACTCAGACACAAAGCTACAGGAAAATATTCACACACACCTGCAGGGTCAGCTAAAGTAAATATAGAGCTAGAAAAACATGTTTTTTCACAGTCCATCTTATTTTTCTGTCCTGTTTTTTGACCTTTGTAAACTTCCTAAAAACATTACCTTCTCCTTTCCCATAATACTAATATCCAAAATATTAGTCTTTCTCAAAACAATTAACCAAAACAATTTCTGTGTACCCACATATGAAAGTTTGGATGAGATAATCTCTTGAAGTACCTTCCAACCTGGGATATTCTATGTTGATTCTATTGTATCTGTTGGGAACCCAAAAAGGATTTTCTCAGAACTCATTTTAGATTAGGCTTTAAATGTCTTGAATGATGCTTGCTGAGATCAGTGAATTATTGTGTGAAAAAAAAAGGATTTACAGATTTTTCCCAGAAAAAATTCGGAAGTTTCTTGTCCCTATAGATTTAATTTCAGACATCCAAATTTAAACTGTACAAAGAGTAGCTTCTAGATAGTATTAGGAAGGGAGCAACCTATGTCTTACTTAACAAGTAATGAGCTAATGATTCCCTACTCCTTTCTCCTAAATACATATGGGGAGTAGTGAGAGTTAGAGTGGTGGCTGACAGTTTTCTATAGGTGGGATTCTCAATAGGAACACAGGTAGATTCCTTACACTTTCTTTACTAATGTATTGTTGTGCAGGGTTTGATGACAGTCTGTATGGACTGCAAGTGCAATCCATGCTTAGTGCAAGAGTGAAATAAGACTCAGGAAAATTTCACTGGAGGTATAACATTCTGGTGGGCATGGGCTCCTCTAGCCTCAAGGGAAGAGCTGACTGTAACACAGATTGCTGCATGCAGATCTTTGACACACTAGCAAAGCTGCAACTCTAGCTAAGGGAAGACAAAACAGTATTTGGCCTGGAAGACTTCTGGATGAATGTGTCAAAATCTTTTCCTAAACAAAGTTTGCTGCAGCAGTCTGTTCCCTGTGGAAACTACTTTCCCTGAGCAGATATGTAGCAAAGACTGGGAAAGAAGCCAGGGCATAGGGTTCCCGCAGTGCTCTTGGATTAGAGTTAGTAGGAAATTTTATTAGGTAAGTATTATTTCAGATGCACTGAGACAAAAAGTTGAAGTCCTGGCAGAAATGTTTTTGGCAATGATGCTTAGCAAAACTCTCTTACTCTCAGTGGTACACTCTGTCTGCGAAGTAAAACATGAGTGAGAGCACAGGTGTTTGTCACGTACCTAACAAGCATCATCAGCAAAACAATGTCTTCTAATTTTTATGGTGAAAAAATACTGAAAATAATGTTATTGTGGGTTTTTTCACTGATATATCTACATATGCTATCTTTCTTCAGCACGAACACATGACATTCTTCATAATATCATAACTGAAAAGAAAGTCTTCAGTCTTGAGGGGCCATTAGCAAATTTTGTCTTATACATATTTGATATATTAACTGCAAAAAGAACATCCTGTCAAGTATTACCTGTCCTGTAGAAGAACACAGGGAGCAATTCCCAAGGTAAGGCAGAATGGATTTTTGAACTGTGCACATTGGCATAGCAGTAGAGGTAAAAAGACTGAAACCTTCCAATGCATCTACTACTTTGAGACATCACCAAAGCTATGTTGAACAAAGCATAAGTGTCAGCTTGTTCTAGAACAGCTCGAGGGAAATGGCCCTATACATCTAAATCTATCTGGCTTTCAGATGTAATAGATATTTTACAAAAATCCTTTCTAAATCACCTATGCCATTATTCAGTTCTAATCTTTGCAAGAAAAATGCAGAAAACATGTATGATTTCTTTACCACTACAAACTACACACATTCCCTGAAATGGAGCAACTAGGCACCATGAATTATAAAACTAGGTTCTATGGCAACACCAATAAAATTTTTACAATAAGAAATAATTGATGATTAATTATACATCTCAAGCACAAATTCAACAGGGGATGAGAGGACCTCAACCATCCTATGACTTTTAATACATTAGTGAAGGCTATATACGTATGGTTAGTGTTCTGGAATTTCTGCTTAAGTGTATATGACATTTTAAAGGCTTACTCAGAGCCACAGGAGCTACTAATCATCATCCTAAAAGTTATCATCATAAGATAAGCAGCTCCTCTAGCAATTGGCAAGAATCAGTCCTCAGCACCCTAGACACACCCTAGACAAGGACATGACTGTCCTAAAACCAGTCAAACACACACCATCAATTAAGCTGAAAAATAATTGTCTTTCATTTTAAAGTTGTTAAACTTTCAGGTGATTATCTTTAAATCGATCCAAACTTATATATGTTTTATTAATATTCATATTAGTAACTTTACATCTTCATTAATTTTCTTTAATTTTCTAGTCTAGGCAGAATTTTCTTGAACTTTAAAATGTCAAGACTGTTCATTAGAATTAATTCTCATATAACATCTACCACAAGGTCAAAGTTGTTTTAGTGTCATTTATCCTGAACATCTAAAAAACTTCTGAAAAACAAAAAGATTCCTTGTATCATTTATAAGAAGTTTATAACAAGTGCTCTGCAAAACAATCTCAACTGGTATTTAAATATAACTTTAAAAAATTAACAGAGAATTAATAGGAAAGGAGCAAAAACAAATAAAGAAAAGTGTACTATTTCACTCAAAATCCACCTGTACATGCAAGTTAAATATCATACTCATTTGTTGTTTCCTTGTTCTCTAATAGGATTCAACCAACAGGCAAGGCAGAAAAAAGACAGATTAGGTCTCTTCAGCCTGCAGAAGACAATTGACTATGAGTGGTCTGGAGAAGCTGGTTGAGGAATGTTTGTTTATTGTTTGCAGTACAGGAATAGAAATAAGACTTGGAGTACTGGGTTAGAACAAAAAGAGAAGGCATTTCATTGCATAATAGTGCTCAGATACCTGGTTTTCATAGGGAGCAGGAGCAACTTTCCATAAGATGTTTTGAATATAAAAATTTTGCAGGAGTTCTAAAGGTTATTGAACGAGGTCACATAGCAAAATACATTTGGCTTCTGCCGTTTCTGAACCACAGAAATCTGTCCTAAGGCTAGGAGAGTGTACAGATATGGAAATCATCAGAAGACTGCCTTGATCTTCTACTCCTCCTCAGGTGTCACTTCTAATCCATGTCAGAAATGGGGCATAGACCTAGGTCTTTCAGTCTAATTTGGTAAAAAAAAAAAAATTGTATTCTTATGCAAAGTTTAAGCAGATCATATAAGAACTATTTCTAATATTTGTTTGCTAAAACAGTGGTTAAAAGCTAAGATCATTCTATATAACAATTTTCTTCTTCCTCCAAGTGGCTAAGAACCATATTGAAATACTAAACTAACTTATTTTAACATTTTGGATCTTACTTTTCAGGTTTTATTTTTTGAAAGTGTATCACTCTTAACAACTACCCAAAAGGAGGTTGTAGGTAGGTGGGGGTCAGTCTCTTCTTTCAGGTAACCATCAGTAGGACAAGAGGGCATGGGTTTAAGGTCTTCCAGGGGAGGTTTAGGTTAGATATTAGGAAGAATTTTTTACGGAGTAATCAGGCATTGGTTTGGGTCTGCATTTTTTCCCCCCACTTATTCTCACTGAATTTGTTATCTGAATTCATCTGGAAACAGTTTCTTTTGCTGTTATTAACTACTTCATTTAACAATGTGAATATTTTAATACACTCGTACTCTATTGGAATCATCTTTTCCTTTTTTATTTTTTTTTTTTTTGAGTGATAACAAAACAACTTCTAGAATCTCTGCAAGCACCTTTTTCATCAGGGCAATACTACTGTGGATTTTTTTTCTTATCTACACAAACACCTCACTATAGCTTATTGTAAAATACATGGAAGTATAAAAATGCTGTGATGAAAAATCACTCAATTTAATCTGAGATATAATTAGCATGATTTCCAGTATTAAAATACTCATGATTAACAGGAAATCAATGAAAACATCTTTCAGATTAGTTGGAATTGTTTTCCCCATACTGTTATTATTTTAATTAATAATTCAACTAATAATAGATTACAATCATCTGCATAAATAACTATGAAGATAAAAGCTTTTCTTCAAAGTCTGAAAAAGGTTTAAAACATGTAAAGCGTTTATTCTTTTCTGTTCATGGTTAGATGGCACCCAATACTATTTGAATGTAAAGGGCAAAATGATTGCACAAATAGACTTCTGCTTCTAAATTTTAAGAGAAGAGAAGGAAAAGCCACAGGACACTTGAAGCCAAATTGAAGAGTAATTGAAGCTCAGTTACTTCAACTTCTCTTCCTTTCCTGAAGAATAATAACTGTGACATGAAGAGATGAACTATGAACACGATAGTGAGAATAATTTAGCTATCATCAATGGGGTTTTTTGGGTGAGGAGAATCTGTAGGGGGAATGAAATTACTACTATTACCATCAGAGTGAGATTAAAAGAATACATGGTAGTGTGGATTTAGAAACATCAGAATTAAACAGACAAAAATGTAACTACTAAAAGGACAATAGTAGAAAACGCAGTTCTTCTGGAAATGTTTAAATTTTAAGTTATTCTGTTCAATGCAGTCCAGCATTGACTTAACAGTTGTGCTAAAAATAAAAGCCATATTTATGTTTGAATATCATAAACTGCTGAGAAAGTTTTCAGATTAAAAAATAATTTTTACTTTCTGGACACCCTTTATTCTGTGCTGGATGAAGCATCAGTTTACACTGCACATTTTGCAAAATTGCCATAATGGAAGTTCAATGTGAAATAATGCTAAAAGCCACTAGAATTAGGAACACAGGTGCAATTCCTGTATTCTGTTTTTAATCATGATGACTGTCAAATTAAAATGCAAATTAGGACTAATTTAGGAAAAATGATCTAATGACTTTCAAAATATGAAAGAAAGCCATGCACTAATCTATTAGTGCTGCCTCCAAACAACTTATTGTAAAGGAAGTGGGAGGGGAAGTGGAAAGAGAAGAAGGGGAAAAGAGAGGGAGGGGAAAGGGAAGGGACATTTAATAGAATTTGATAGCCATGTAATTTCCATTTTGCATAATTCATCTGATATCTAAGCAGTAAATAATTTTTTCAAGGGTCAGATTCTAAGGCTCTTTACAAGGAATCTTGAAAGAATTTTATTTGGGAGGGAAAATCTAGTTTTAATGATTCAATCTCTCTCATGCTTTAGCATATGTTAGCTTCTGGGTTTCATACTTAATGATTACTGCCTGAATAGACTCATTTGACAAGCAGAATGGAAATATTCAATGGGAAAACTTTGCAACTAATTACTTAAATCATTGGAAATTGTTAGCTTTTCCAGCAATAACAGATTGGATTCATAATCTTACTTTGCATCATCTAATTCAATTTTTTTGAGGTTTTATTAATATAGGACATAGAGCCTAATAAGATCTAATACAAATTCAGTAACAATTTCAGGATTCTTTTTCAAAATCAATAACATCCTTGTCTTAGTCTATATCTGTTTATTTGCTACTTCATATTTGTTTATTTCTTCAATCTCAAGAAAGATATTGAGGCTGTGTATCACTTCAGACAAGGAATTTTGCTGTTTGTGCAATTATGACACGCTGTTGACAAAAAGTATTTACTGGTTTTATTAAATATTGTTATAATAAAAACAATGAAGCATAGATGGAGGGAAAAGAAGTAGAAAATCTCTATAAAAGTAGGCAAGATAAAAGTGCAAAATATTAGGGGAAGTTATGATCACAAAAGTTCAGACCACAGAATTAGTCACAGGATTAAACCCTTGGTAATGACCAGTATTTGACAGTGGGAAGGGACTGGTTCATGCAAAATATTACATCATGGGTAATTTTCTATAGTTTATTCAAAGAAGAACAGTATTAGTCAGAATTGGGTTTACTTATGAGATGCAATCAATGTTAAGTATTACTCAATTATACAAGTATTTCTTGTGGAATACACAAGTGCAAATTCTTTTTTCCCTGTTCTCTGCTCTTCCACCTACAAACACAAAAAGGGAAAAAACAGATAATTCCTTAAACTCAATAGCAAAATATCTTATTGAACAAAGATGGGATTCATGTTATACACTTTCAGCTAAAATTTGGCAGCCTGGATGATAAATTTTTGTTTTCTTTAGGTTTTCGGTTTTGTTTGTTGCTTTCTTTTAAGTTTGTCATTTTAGTGACCAGGCTTGCAATGATTCTCTGAAGCAACTGTACAGCTTTGTTATTCATAGGCAGTTGGATGATGGCATATGTAAGATGAGATGAAGATAAAAAAAAATCAATCGAACAAACAAAAAAACCCTCACCAAAAGAAAAAATAAATTAACACTCCCCCCAAACAGAAAACCCCAATCAAACAACAACAACAATACCATCAATAAATTTTATCAATAGGAAAAAATTACATGTGGAATTGTATCCTAGCTTTGTGAAAATTTGTCATCACCTTGTGAGTTCAGTTATACCTTGGAGTAATCCAAATAGATCGCAGTTATACTACATCTGGAGTAATTCCTACTCAGCATGAACAAGAGTGAAAGAAAAAAGCAACAGCTGTTCTACATTGTAGCTTTTCCCTGGTAATACTGTGTTTTTAGGACATTATAAATGAACAGTTTTTCCATGGTTGTACCACATATGTTAGTTTTTTTACTACCCTAAGCAAAGCCGAGCAAATTGATGCATGTTAAAGTAAATAATATTCACTTTATTCAGCACTAATAATATTCTAGTGTTCTTATTTTTAAGCTTTTTTCATTATATTTCCCTGGAAAGTTCAGGTTATTTTATGCTGGAGGCTGTTCCCCATATATGTACAGCATGCACTGAGCCACTATTGGAAATATTTAGGAAATTTAGTCTTTATCACTGAGGAGAACTCTTAAACCATTCAGGCATAAAATGTGATTCTGATCTAAGTAAAAGTTAATGAAGAGAGAAATTGATACTTCATAGGGTTAAAAGTCAGTTGTCATTTCAAGTGCCTGAAATCCAGGGAATACTCTAATTTTAATATCTGTGCCAAATTTACAGTGCCTTTTTTTTATATATTTACATGTGTTAGGTTGTTCTCCAAGAACTGAGAGCATTCCCTGCTCCTCCAGTGTCCTATAAAAACTCTAGTTCCGCTGCAGTCGTGAACTCCAGTCTCCATACATTAGATGACAGTAGGAATAAAATGAGTGAAACAGTTACCCTGACTTGAAAACCGAAATAGTACAATAACCATCAGAAACCTATTTAAAATAAAAAATTGAATGAAATAAGACCTATCAGTTAGAAGCATTATGATAAAACTGAAGAACAGCTAGAGACAACTGTTACGTACCACAAACCCATTCAGTTCGCTGCAGAGAGCACTAATCTTAACATTGTTGGCATGAGCAAGACCTTACTATTTCAGATATGGAAAATTAATAACTTGGGGGATTTTTTTATTGAGTAGCAGAGAATGCCACAGTTGCATTTCCTAGGATGCAGCTGAGATTATCCTGATGAATTTTTCCCTGGGCATGAAAAAGGAAATAAAAAAAATCCATAAGTGAATGAATCTGAAGCAGTAAAAATTCCAGTGTTCAGCATGCAATGACACTACACATAGGTTTTTACATGTAGGACAAAAAATTAAAAAGAATATTTGGCAGATGTAAAAAATATTTTAAGTTATCTAAAAGTTCAACAGCATGGAAACCATGTCAGTGCAAAAAATATAGACATAGTAGGATAGCTAGTTACTTATAGTGTTTCTTAAGCGATGGTGGACACAATCTCAGAATAAAATTATTTATTACATGACAAAGCTGCTGGACATTTCCATCTCCAGACATCTTCAGGACCCAGGATACCACTTTCTCCTGCCCCAGTTTGGTGGAAGGGAGGCTGCTGCCAGCTCCCCATCTCTTTGTGCATGCAGTAGACAAGGAGCTTATTCCTATGGGTTGGTAATTGCCCTTGGATGCCCCAAGATGCTGTCAGATTGGTGTCCTCAGTTCACTGGGCAAATCACTGGGGTTCCTCCACCACTTAGTGTCTTTCTAACCCTTGCCAGGTCTTCATTTAATGTACTTAACCTTTTGTTAAATAGCTTCACAAATGCTACGACAATAATGCTTAACAAATGCTTGACAAATGACATTCATTCAACATAAGTCAAACAGTTGTGTGAACCAAGGTGGGGGCAAAATCAGCAGGGCTGATAATAAACTATCAACAAGAGGTACATAAGTAGGTTGCAGAGCCGATAGCTGTGACTTCTGTTACTGCCAGGAAAGGGAAGGCAAGGTAGACCATAGGCAGCAGGAAAAGCAAGGGAAGCTATAAAATACATGTACAAACTGAATATACACTAAAAATTGAAAATCTAATAATTTAATAATGTGTGGTGGTGATATCTTAAGTTATAAAACATGATAAAATTTATATTCTAAACAATACTGAAGATCAAAACAAAACTGTGTAGAATTTAAAGACTTTGGGGTACATTATAGGGCCAAAATATTGTAATGGCCACAAAAATTATGCTTTTAGGAGAGTTTCCTTCTCACTGTAGAAGCTAAAGGGCTTAACGTTTGAGTGATTCATTTCATGAGCAGTTATATTCTCAGATCAATGAGGAAGAAGGGAGAGAGAAGCACCATTTTGTTCTCATGTAAATTGCTAGAAGAATTAAAGAAACATTTCATAGCCATTACATAAGACAAATTTTAGAGAGATTCACTTTAAAGACAAAATACATAAATTTGGTTTATATGTTATGTGTGTATCATATGGTGTTAAAACTTGTTTTACAGTACTTGCTTAGTTTCCTTTATTTTCTTCCCTCTGATGAAGGACTGTATTCTTTCCTCACAGACACTTAGGTTATTTTACTGATGATAACAGTAAAAATAAAATGTACTTGTTTTTTGACTCTTAGGATACACTGAAACAGAATCAGTGCCTGGGGATATAGCAACCTGTATTAGTATCCTTTTTTTTTTTTTTTTCTTATCTTATATTTGCTTTTTTTCTCTGTTTCTCAGGAAATCCACAGAACTTTTAAATCTTCATCACTTGCAGTACTTTCACATTTGCTGGCATCTTTAACCCTTCTGTTGAAGAAAATCTAACAATCTGTGCAAAATGAAGGCTACACTATGGAATATTTTACTACTTCTGTCATAAGTCTTTCCAACTTCAGTTTCATATTCTCATTTTTAGTTTTCAGTTGTCCATGCTGCTTTTCTCTCTCTCCTTCCTGTTAATTTTTTCTTCATTACCAACCACCATTCACATAGGCTTTTCCTACTTTTGACATAACTCTTAAATCCAGTGGGTTTCTTTCTCTCTTTTCTGGTTGTAAAACATCTTACCATCAATTCTGTTTTTAATTTTCCAAATACTGTCATTCACTCAGAATCTACCCTCCCCATTTCCCCAAATTCCTCTCTGTTTTTAGAAGGAAATTTTCATTTTTCTTGCTACTTGGTTTTTTTTCTCTGTTAATTTCTCTTTTGCATATTTTCAAACTGAAAACATTTTAATTTATTCTCTAGTGCCCAAAATCAACCATTTTCTTGTTCTTTTTATTTTGCATTTGTAGCTGTATCTCTGGGGATTATCTTCAATATTTACTGATCTATTTTGCTTTTAAGAAAAAAAAACAAAATACAAATATTGACCTCATGATAAAATCTTATGTGTTTTCTCCACATAATATCTTTTTGTTCTTGTCTGACCCTTACCATGATTTTCTGTATTCTTTTGGATGTGTAAAAATATTTTCAATATTCCTCAAATAATATGGTTCCATAGGACTAACCAAGGATATTTCTCTGAGGCAGAGGGGCTTCAATATCTAAAGATCCAGAAAGACTTGTAAGCTGTGGAATTCATGAGATCTTCACAGCAGAAAAAATTGTGTAAGCTCTCTCTTTTTGCAAATATGATTTAAACTTCAAACATTTTTTGTTTTCATACTTTCACTGTAAAACAGTGCATGACCCCATTAAAAATGTCATTTTGTAGATATGAAGAAAAAAATTATACTTGTGAACTCAAAAACAATCACATCTTTTGAAATGCACTAAAGAAAGGAAGGAGGGAAAACTAAGGGAGAAAGGAAGAGAAGGGAAGAGAAAAAGCAAAAAGGGAAAAAGAGAAAAGTGTAAGCTGATGAGTATCTTGGCTTTCATGTTTCACCCACTTCAGAGTTGTTACTAATCAAGTTCATCACCACATCATCACCTCTTCTTTTATTTTCCTCCTGGCACACTAATTATCATCTGTTACAGATGTAAATGAAGATTATAGCACTGAAGTATACTTAACATGTTGCATATATATGAATTGCAATATATTATCACGGATGTACACTACTAAAAATAATCTGCATATGGTATTTCGAAACTGCTCTTGGCATTTTCAGGACTCTTCTACAAGTTCCAAAGAACCCAGTGAGGAAAAGGAACAACTGTGAAAAAAAATAAACCCCTCTCCATCTTTTTTAATGAATATATGAAGAATATTATTGTCTCCCTTACTAGCAAAGTGCTGTGCTGAGAGCTGGAAGAGAGAGACGTAGTTTAGCAATGTTATATTTCTTCACAGGAAGCATAAAAAAAAACTATTGACTTTCTCAGGCCTTTAATAAAATAGCAATTAACTTGAATCTTCATAGGCACAAATGCAAAGATTTCGATATCATGGATTAAACAAAATTATCTCAGATCGATGTCTTTGAGGGGTTGTAAAATTAATTCCTTGCCATTTCTGAAGGAGTTTGGCCATCTTAGGTACTGATTTCAAAGTTAGTAGGATCAGATCTCAAAACCAGTCAAGTATGTTTAGTTAGGGACCAGTCCCTTATTTCACTGTTAACAAGGTTATTTAATTGTATCATGAAGAAATTCAGTGTCCTTGAGATTCCTAATTAATGAACACCTTTGAGAAGTGTGAAAGATTATGTTGCTTTGTAATACAGTTTTTCGTATTAGTGGCGTTTGGTATTTTTTTACCATTTTTGGGGGGAGGGTTTAGTTCAACAGAGCCATTTATGACAATGGTTTCAAAGCCACAGGATTGTCTTTTTGATATAACACCATAATCAGCTAACTGGAGATGAACTGAGACCAGAGGGATGCCCTAGTTCCCCTGTCAAGGTGCCTATAGACAAGACTCAGGTGGCCAGGCACGGTGAGCACTTCTTTCTGCATAATCTAGAAAGTGAGATAAGTGGTGAGGTTTAAAGGCCTACTGAGCAGATTAAGACAAGCACTGTGCTCTTTGAGGAGATATTTTATTCTTGATAGGGGAAAAAGAAAAAAAAAGAGATAATCAACTTCCTTGTATAATTCATTACTGGCTAGACTTAATTTCATTAAGACTTAATTTCTTTTTTAAGGATAAGGTCATGTCCTTATCCAGTTGCTGGCAGCCTCTTCCTCAACTACCAACTATGCATAATGTGGGTGTGTGTCTTGAAAAGAATAGTCAGCTCTATTAAATAAAATTCAGTACTGCAGATATGCTTAATGTGAAATTCTTTAGAAAATTATACACAGTTAGTTCTTGTCCACAGATTTCTAAGAACTTCATTTTTACACAGCTGCTACAATTTTTATTTCTATTCAGTGATTTCTATCATAATCAACTCCAGCTTTTAAGGCAGTTTGGTAAAACTGTAAAATTTAAAAGGACTGTAGCCCTCATAAAAAGACAGTAATAATAAAGAAAATGTCTGTGAATGATGTTCTGTCATGTAGGTGATAAAAAGGAATTAAAACCAAGTGCTTTATCAGTTGCTAGTTTTATCCCAGAATCACCACTATCCACTCTGGAAAGTAAGGAGCTGACAGTGACTAAATCAGTATCATTATATAATTAGTATTTTTACACCTTTAAATGTGAAGTAAACTAATAAACACAACTCTAATTTAAGGCATTGAGAAGTAAACGTCAAAGGATGTGGAAGGGAAAAACTTGGGATCCTGTCTTACAAACAAACCTTTGGTCTTTCAGGAGTTTTCCTTCTGACACACTGACCACCCAGACCCCTTCAGGGTCTGTGGGTCTTGGAGTGTCTTCGTGAGAGAAACTTGTCATGTCTGATTTACAGACCTGGAAGAGCTTCAAGCTCTTAAGTCCTGATGAGTGTCCAGTCTTGACTTTTTATCAGTGTGACAGCCAGCATGTAGCAGCCTTGTCTTCCAGGTCTGGTGTCACAGGACAAGGTTCTTGATGGGCAGGATACATCAACCTTATGATGTCCTACAGTCAGGGACCTGGATTAGTTAAAGTGCCCTGACGAGTTCAGAATGGCACCTGCAGTAGATTTCCTTTCAGTCAGCAGCTTCCTTGCTTCCTGGATTATTTTCTCATTCAAGCAGTACAAGCTTTTGTCTCCTATCAAATAAATTATGATCAGCAAAACAGCTTTCACTACACTGAGATGAAGTAACATATAATGCGTTTTTAGCTACTGAAGTGTGTATCTTACTGACAAGGCATATAAAAATTATGTTAGAATCTCTCTAGCTATGTGCTCACCAAAATTGCTGTTTTATGTGCTTCTTTATAAAATGAGGTTTTTTTCTTACTATGATCATTTTTCCAATTGTTCAAATTAGATTGAACTCAGATCAAACTCAAATAAGGAATAGACTAGATAGTCACTCTCAAATTTTCACGGTCAACAGCTCATTGTCAGAGTGGAAACCAGTGAGGAATGTATCCCTCAGGGGTCAGTACTGAGGCCTGCACTGTGTGACATCTTTATCAGACACTTAGTGCATTTGAGTGGACCTTCAGCACTCAATGACATGAATCTGTGTGTTGAGGCTGACATATTGGAGGGAAGGAATGTCATTCACAGGGACCATAACAGGCTTGAGAGTTGGGCTCATGTGAACATCATAAAGTTAAACAAGGAAAAGTGCAAGATCCCACACATCAATCCAGGCAATCCCAAGCATAAACACAAGGATGGGTAGGGAATGGCTTGAAAGCAGCCCTGAGGAGAAGGACTTGGGCATGTTGTTTGATGAGAAGTTAAACATGACCTGTCAATGTGCAGTTGCAGCCCAGAAAGCCAATTGCATCCTCAACTGCAGCAAAAGAAGCATGACCAGCAGGTTGAGAGATGCAGTTTCCCCCCCACTCTGTTAATGGGAGACCCGATCTAGAATATTGTCTTCAGCTCTGGGTCCCCCAACATAATAAGAACATGGACCTCATGAAGCGGGTCAAGAGGAAGGCCACAAAGACGATCAGAAGACTGCCATACCTCTTCTGTGAAGAAAGGCTAAGAGAGTTGGAGTTGTTTAGCCTAGAGAAAAGAAGGCTCTGGGGAGACCTACTTAAAAGGGAGGCTACAAGAAAGCTGAAGAATCCCCTTTGATGTTCTGATAGGACAAGGGGCAATGGCTTTAAAGCAAAAGTGGGTAGATTTAGATTAGATGTAAGGAAGAAGTGCTTCACTTTGAGGTTGGTGAGGCACTGCAACTGGTTGCACAGAGAAGTAATTGATGCCCCATTCCTGGAAATGTTGAAGGCCATGTTGAATGGGGCCCGGGGCAATCTGGTCTAGTGGGTGGCATCCCTGTTCATGGCAGTGGGTTGGAATTAGATGAAGGTCCCTTCCAAATGAAACCGTTCTATGATTCTATGAAGAAGAAATCCAATTCTCCGTACCTCTTTATTTACCCTGCAATTGATATAACAAAGCATAAAGAGTTACATCAGGTGAAGCTAATGGTCATTGTTGATACTAATTTAAGCAATAACAGAAACATTGCACTATTTCTTAAGTATGTGATGTACCTCTCGAGTGACCGTATTAGAAGGCAACGAGCTAAAATGATTATTAATACCTTTTCAAATATTTCTGCCTTTGCTGCTACACTGCCAGCCTGAATAGTATAATGTGAATAAATGTGTGAAACTGTATTCCAGATTTTGTACACTGAATGTGACTGTTTGACAAAAAAGTGAGTATAGAATGAAGATTCATAACCTTATAAATAACACTGTTTTCATTTTGAAATATGAAAAAAATTTTCAAAATAGGTCAAATACCTTCACACTGCATAATTTTGTAAGTATAAGGAGCTGTTCAGTAGCTGACAAGAATTACTTATGACATGCCACTTACTACTTTAGAATCACCTCTAAAAACCCTGTAACTGGACAATCAATCAGTGACAAAAACTGCTAAGTTTTGAATTATTAAAAGGATGTTTTCAATAAATAAAAGCATGTTTTCAATAAAATCATTTTTATAGAAATGACATGAATTCAATATGACAAGATCCCAATGAAAATAATTTTGAATAGAACTTGGAATTTTAATTGAATTTTGGCTCTACAAATCAAGCCAGGCCTTAAAGCAAAGTCTGCCATGTCCTTCCATTACAACAGAGAGTTCTGTAGAAGATAGAAAAAACAATACATTGCCTGATTCCTTAACCCTGGTTTTCAGGTTTTATTGATATACTCTGCTTATGAAGCAGAAAATATTGCATCCCTCCTTGAATATATGACTGTATTCACTTTGCATTTGACAAGAGAATGTAAGCTTCTCTCTTTCTTCTATGTATTATGGTTAGAAATACATATTGACCTCAAATGCCTCTAAATAGAAGGTTATTCTCAAAAGTTAGAGAGTATACTATGATAACAGAAGGTTAAGTTGTTCTTCATGCTTGCTGGAGAAGGTTTATTATGATTGCCATTTGTTTCAAATCCAATTGGGATCAATTGATGAAATCTTATTAATTTTTCATGACCTCCTAAAGTCTCTGTGCCAGCAGCTACGAGTAAGATACCATTTTTAAGATGAGGATGTTCACACTCTACTAAGCACTAATTGAACATTTGTTGACAGTCTGACCAAACACACTAGCCACATTTCCTCCCACCATCAATGTCTTTATCCTAGACCAAAACAACAGACACAAATAACATTAATTGTATAAGCCAGAGCTACGGTGCCTATAGCTTTTACTAATTTGCTACAAGTGAATGTTTTAGGGTAGTGGAAGATACTAAAACTTATGGTACAAAGAAAATAAGTGAAGAATGCTATTTGCTCTTCACTCTTCCTAGCACAACATAGTTGTTTTCGTTGAACACTTTTGAAAACTTAAACACTATTTGGCAAATAATAATCTTTAGGGACTCTGTCAAACCCCAGTGAAGAAGTCAAGCCTCTACTAGTACATTACAGACTGTCAGAAGGAGACAGTTCTGACTTATGATTCCCACATCCAAACCTGAAATTCTTAGAGAGTAGCCTACTAAACGCATGTAGCTTTTGCAGTTGGAGTGTTTGTGTTGTCTTTGGGTTTTTTTGGAGGGCTAGCAGTGTTTCTTTTTGACTATTACAGTTCCTAGTGTACCGGTTCTTTTTCTGTGTGAAAAACTGAGTCCTCAACACTTATGTTTGAAATCTGCAAATTTCTTTAAGGGTCCCTGTCATATATCTACTGCAAATTCCTTACTACTAAAACATTATGGTGTCCATTATCAACTAGAAGATGAGACATTGCTGATCTCACTAGTAATTCTTTGCTGCATTTATTTCTGGTTATGAAAACTATGTTACGGAAGATTGCATCATATTAAAGATTTTGTGTTTCTGAGCAGTGTATGTATAAGTCTTCTTCCTGTCCCTTTATTTCTAGAGTATCCATTAATAGGAATATTATCAATTCCAGCTGCCTAAGGACAGATTTTAAGGAATGCATTTGTAAAGCAATCAAGTGCATAAAATATGCAGCTTTTTCAGTTTCATTTTAAATCCATTTACCAACCACTATAGATAATGTAAGTCTGAGAGAATGATCTTATGCAGAATAAAAGGCAATGAGTAATACTTGGAGTAGAAATTTATCAACTATTTTTGATATTTTAGGGTGGGTTTTTTCCTAAACATTTCAATCCTATAATCAAGAGTATTATGTAAAAAGACTATTACAATCAGAAAAAATTTATTCACTTTTATGAAGATGGCACTAAATTTGTCTGGAGATGGAACCAGTCAATATACTGAAGGTCATCCAGAGGCTGCCATACAGATGCTGCCATACAGAGGAACCTAGACAGGCTGGAGAAATGGGCTGAGAGAAACCTCAAGAAGTTCAACAAGGCAAAATGCAGAGTAAGGAAGAACCCTGGTAGTGATAAACTGAGCACTAGCAAAAAGGCCTTGGGGATCCTGAGGGACGGCAAGGTGAATATGAGCTACCAGTGTACGCCAGCACCAAAGGCAGCCAGCAACATTAATGGAACCAGAGGCAGGAGGTCTGGGAAAGTGATTATTCATACCTTTACTCAGAGTTGATTATACTACATCTAATTACTGTATCCTCTACAGGAAAGGCATCAATAAACCACCAGTATGGTCAGGACTGGGCCGCTTGCCTTATGAAATGAGACTGAGGGAGCATGGCTTGTTCAGCCTGAAGAAGAGACATCTGCAGGACTCCTAATAAAAGCACATCAGTGCTTATGGGGAAGTCAGCAAGGAAACAGAGACAGGCCCTTCAACATAGAGCAGAGGGGGAGGATGAGAGGCAGCAGGCATAATTTGAAACAAGATAGTTTCAGATTGAATGTAAGAAACTTTTTCCCCATGAGAACACTCAGTCAGCAGAGCAGGCTGTCCAGAAAGATTGCAATATCTCCGTCTATGGAGGCTTTCCAGAGCCCCCCTGGACATAGCCCTGAGCAGTTTTGTTTGATCTCAGAGCTGACCCTGCTTTTGAGGAAGAAGTTGAACTAGAGGCCTCCTGGAGTACTTTCCCACCTGAATCAACTGAATTATGCTTTGATCATATAAATACAACTTGATGTTTTGTGTAATAAAAAAGGACATATATTTTTCTTTATATATCTAGCTGAAAAGCATTTGTAAGCCTGTATTTGACAGTCTTATTTGGCTGCTCTGTTAGCCTACTTCTGTGAAGCTTACATGATAAGTTCCATTTGCTACCTCAATTTTAACAATATGATTAATCAAGAAGGAATTTTGTTTTACTTTTTCCAACAAAATATATGAAAACCAGAATGAATCTAAAAGGTTTATATGCTAACTTTCAGTATTAACAATTTGATAAAATAACCCTTAATTTCAATATTAACTGAGACAGTTGTGGACACAACTAGGGTAATCAGTAACCTAGACAGGCCAGTTAAACCAGATGACATAAGTGATCTCATCAATGTGATGTAAGTAATCAAATAAGGTATCTTCTATGTTGCATTGCATTACTAGCAGAGCAGTAGAGAATAAATTGCTTTGCTCTCCCTGACATGAACACAGCTCTACACATTCAAGATCTCTAGAAAAGAAAACCACAAAGTCTTGATTAAAAAAGAAGTCTGGAACCACTGGCATTTACCTCTCAGATTTATCCAAGGGGAAAGTTATTCAGAACATCTGTCTTACACGACCTGTCTCTTTTAATAATTTCACAGCTATAATAAATGGCTTACATAAGATGCACGCATTGAACTGGTTGTCATGTACACACCAAGAATTGCATTTCATACATCAAACAACTTCAATAACATTCTTAATGGTGTTGTGTGCTTTCTGAACATAGAGTAAATTACATTTATGAAATAGCATGAGAGCCCGTGCTGCATGTGAGTCCAACAAAATCCTTTACAATCCCTGAAGAAAAAAAAAAAAGAATGGCTTCTCCAATCCAAACCCTGAGCATCAACAAATGTACCAATCATGTCATTATTAAGTTCATAACCACACGAGACCAAAAAAAAGCAATATATTTTATTTTTTAAAATAAAAGATAAAATTAAGAAGAAAAATAAAAATTAATTAAATAATTGGCCCAGTCTTTTGTAACATTAAAGGTCACAGGTGATCATGGCCTGTACTACTCTTTCCAGTAGAATTACTCAATGAAAGAACTTATGGAGAGAGATAAAATGAGGCATGCGTTTATACTCATGAAATAATTTCTGTAAAATCCATAAAACTGGCAGTTCCCTAACCACCTTTGCCTCTTGTTGGACAAATACTAACAAAAAGTCAGCTGTGAAAAATTACAGTGATAACCTGATGGTGTGGTTGACATACCTTCAGGTTCAATGTCATCCAAGGGGACCTGGACAAGCTTGAGAAGTGGACTTGTGTGAACCTCATAGGGTGTAACAAGGCCAAGTGCAAGGTCCTGTGTATGGGTTGAGGTAACCTCTGGTATCAATATAGGCAGGGGAAGAAGGGACTGAGCACAGCCCTGTGGAGAAGGGGATGTTGGTGGATGAAAAATTGGGCATGAGCCATCAATGTGTACTTGCAGTGCAGAAGACCAGATATATTCTGGGCTGTGTCAAAAGAAGGATGGCAAACAGGTTGAAAGAAGTTCTTTTTTAATATAATCAAACCAGTTTAAAATATTTGTCAAAAATCCTTGATGTCTTTATTTTTCATATTGAAAAGGACAAATAAAGAAAATTTAGTTGCTTATATAATAATGGTAAATATAGGGGGAATTTATTTTTATCAGGAGATTTCATTATTCTTTTAAAGATGATTATGCTCTACTTTGATGATCTCATATGTAGAATCATTGCTCACTACTGTTTAAGAGCAGGAAATGCAGAGAAATATCCTAGTGATTTGAAAAGCATTGTGTACTGTGTCTTTTAAATAAGGTAGAGATGATTGGAATGACAGATATTGTTACATTATTTAGTGTTTAGGTATATGTGTTTACATGTACTTCATAAACTAAGACTATCTGTATTTCACTCCATGAATAATTTTGTGTATAACACTAATACTTATTCTGTTCAATTTGTCTGCAGACTCTTACTGGTTTATACAGATAGTAACTGCAATTCTGAATAATTAATTAAAAATATTCGTTTAGCTACACACAGGTATATTTGTTATGGATGCAATTATTTTCCCACTGAAGAGGGCAAAGCATCTGGGAAAGAACAGGACAGAATAATTTGAAAACTGTGGAATGTGTACCATATTTTTATTAAAAGTTTTATTTTCTTTAGTGTTACTTATGTATAAGAAAATTTAATTTCAATCCATTTTTACAATAGTTTTGCTGGTTTTCCTCAAATGAGAAGGAAAACTAATGTAGCATAAGGTTGAGTTGCATCTCTTCTTTTGAATAGCTTCAAGTTTGTTACTTTTACAATAACAAAGTGAATTAAAGTCATTAAAATGCATTTAATGAGTGAAAAAAGCCTGACATTAATTAATTTTCATGTTACTGTTGATATAATAGCTCATGTTTATTGATTCCAGTTGCTAAGATTTCATGGGGCAAAAGGTGATAGAGATTCAGAAAGGAGAAAGGAAATATTTTGCAGGAATGAATTTGAAAATTTATTCAATTCTAAGGGAGATGGAAAACTAAAATGATATTAACAGTGTGCTCAGTTGGTGTACAGAAAGGAGTTTATTATAAATCAGTAATTATTCCTTCATTAATGGAACAGAAAATAATTTTACATCAACAATAAAAGGTCTAATTGGAATGAACACCACTTTCTTCAACAATAATTCAGATGTCTTATTGGGACAAGGTATTTGGCCCTTGGCCTCACAGTTCATTCACCTGGAAACCAATTATTGACTTGTAAAATGGGGCACATTTCCAATAATTTTTAAATAATTCATACTCTAATTTCATGTATATGCATAAAACTGAATCAAGTATGACCATAAATTTTAATGAAGAGTGCAATATTCTCTCTTTAATAGTTCATCTCATAAAAATTTTCATGTTTCATTTTGCTTACATTTGTTAGACAATAAAAAAAAAAATTCAACAGTGTTAATCATGGGTCATTGATTTTAAGCCTTTAATTCTTGCCTACTATTTTCATACACAGTAGAGGATGAAAATGTTTATAAAATCCTGTATAAACATATTCATAAAGAGCATAAAGAAGAAGAGAAGGTGAGTCAGAATTCTGATAAGCGTTAATAAATCTTCATGTATATTACAACTCTCAGAAATGCTGATAATTATTCAGTGGCTGTGCATGAGTGCTTATGTATAATGCTGAAAGACTGCAATTATCACTACAATTTTGCATCCACTTCATCACATTCCAGTATGAATCATGACTGTCATAAATATTACGTACAACAAAAATGGTCATTTGGCTAAAACCAACTTGGGTTTTTTTAATGAGAAAAAAGTCATTTAATGAAATCCCATGTCGTTATTTATTTAATTCTTCCTTTCCTTCCTCCACACCATTTTAGAATTACCTACAACCAGCTTTGGTGCAGTTCATTGTAACTGCACACTCACTGCTTATCATTCAGATTCACTCAGTTTAAAATTGTCATATTGAAGTAGAAAACAGAAAGATAATTTTTTCCAGGGCTAGAAAACTGTGCAATTTTATCACTCTAGGCTCCTATTGTGATTAACAGGGAAGAATGTGTTTGTGTTCACAGCAAGGAGTGTGTAATGGTTTCCTTCAAAATGTCATGGATAGATCTTTTGTGAATCCTAGTATGCTGTAGAGTAAGCTTGCATGAAGCTCATCTCACCTAACAGTAGATATCCCATCTGTAGAAGTCTCTGACCTTGTCAATATGGCTCTTTTTTTTAGCCAGTGGTGAGAAATAGTCAATTTTAGAGCAATATCCTTTTGATCTATTTTTATACATAAAATCGCAGATAAGAATAATCCAATAATAATCCAATAGGCAGAAAATCTTCAGGTTTCAGGTTTATGTTGCTTTCTGTTCTGAAATCTTTATGTAGGATGTATGATAACTGTTTTAGTCCAGAAACCATAACATTAGATGTGTTTGAGGTTTTTTTGAAGATTACAAAGTATAATAGAGTTTCTGATGGATCCATACGGAAGCATGAAACTCACTTGTTGCAGTCAGTAAGTTATCTCAAACCTGTTGCCGTATGTCAATCTAGATGTTCAAGAGATTCAGTAATGAATACATCAGGTGTCAAAGGTCAGGGAGATATTTAGTCAGTAAGAGAGTGGAACAATAAAAGCATTCAGGTAAACCAACAGGTGTAAGTAGTAAAATAAAATGGTGTGAAAACTTCCAGAAGCTTCATCATTAATCTGAAATACGAAGAAGAACAGAACAAGATAATTTAAAAATACCTAATATCAAAACACATTAGTGTTAGCTGGAAAAGGATAAATTTCAAACAAAGTCAGTCCTTGGTGCTTTATCTAAGTTCTGTTGTAACTGTCACTAGACAGACAGAGACATGCAATCTCGAAGACATGATTGAGGGAAAGATTTAAAGAGTTTGTAATTACTTTAAAAATTAAGATTAAAAACAGAGGTCACAGACGAACCTAATCAAACAGCTGGGACAGATGCAACAAAGCAAAAAGGCAAATACAGCAGATAAGTGGTAAGAGGTACGAATAAAGAAAACAGTTTCATTCACTAATGTTTGAAGACGAAAGTTTGAAAGACATACAGGAAGAATTCAGAACTTTTTAACCAAAAGAAGATGGTTTGTGGAAAACAGGCACACTAGGAAACTGAATTTCAATGGAGTAACTTGCACATAGCTAAAATATTTTCCTACATGTATGAAGGGAAAGATCAGAGATAACATGTCTTAAGGTTAGGCGAACTGAATGGCATATAGGACATGATAGTTAACAATGTGAGATGCTGATGAAATCACTGATGCCGCCGTGCTTGTGGCTGAACTGTAGAGGTGATTTAGGACAATTATATGAAAAACAGACAAACATCATAGACAGCTGAAAGGCACTGAGAAATCTTTGCAGAGCAGAGGCCAGTACTGGCTTGGTAACTCCATTGTTAACACCTTGAAAAGTTCGGATGACCAACGTAATAGTAGCGGAAATACTAAACTTGGTATCAGTGGAGAAAAGTAGTTAGAGGTGGGCTGTTTATTTGGAAGACGTTTGTGGAAGAGAAAGGAAGACAGTAAGGTAGCAAAAAGAGAATCAAGAAATAGGGAAAAAAGTATGCACACCAGCTGACAAGGGCTATTGAAGTGTCACAGGTCAGCCCTGTCTTTTATTCAGCCATGAGCAAGTGATACATGTAAATGTCATGAACAAATGATGGTAAGCATGAGATTCCTTTAATTTAACACTGGATAGCATACTCACATCTGATGACAAGGTCAGTGACTCTGACTGCTTGTCTCTTCTCTCTGCTGCTGTATCTGCAAACTAAGCTGCCTATAGAGGTGACATTTGTTTAGATCCCTATCTTTTTGTGTGATTAAGAGACATTAAAATGTCAGGAATGCTATTAGGATGGAAAAAAACTATGGTATAAATCCATCTTATTTAACCTCACTTAAGACATAAAAAAGCAGTTACAATATAAGGACTGGCAAGGTGGAAGGGTTAATTTGATATAAATTGAAGTTAAAAAGATAAAAAGAAAGGCATTCAAGTACTGTTTAATAAAACCTCAAGAGACTACAAAATCTGCAGAGACTCAGTTCATTTTCCTCATCAGATTTATTTGTGGATAAAAGAAGAATTTCACTAATTAAAAAACAATGTACTTTTTGGATCTCATAAATAGTTCTGCATTAGTCATCCTGAACTGTAATAAATTCTTCAAAGTTGCAGAAAAAGTGGGAGTAGAAAAGAGCAGGTAAAGAGCTTCAGGATCACTGATTCTTACTGGCATATGTGCTGGGCATTTGTGTTTTGATTTTGGGTATTAATGTGGCTGTTATTTGATCTTAGTCAGTCTACAGTCATAACTATTAGCAAAAATAAGTGAAGTAAACCACAAAGAGCTGGTATGTGGCAGGCTTTCCACATATAAGGTTGTGAAGAACTTTGTCTTGTCATTAGAAACTTAAATAACATTAACCTAATGTTCAATTTCTTTCATACTTCTTGATTTCAACTTTCTTTTGAAGCGACCATATTCAATGACAGTTTGTAACATGAAAAAAAAAAAAAAGAAAGCAATTCTACTACAAAAATTACAAAGGAAACACATAATTATTGGAGATTATATTTTAAAAAATCAAAAAGTCATAGATAAAAATAATTGACATTTTATATTTGTTCTCTTTGCATTTGTTACTGGAGAACAGACTCATCTAAGTTTCCTATTTCATTTGTAAATGATCTCATTCATCCAGTGTGGGAAAATTCTTATTATTTTTAATGCAATTATCTGTCACCTAAGATGAAAGATTTATGATACATTGAGTGAAACTCAATGGCAATTGTTTAACCAAAATGGGGATTTATTGAACACAGTCAGTTAGCACTCCTTGTGACAAATTAAATAAAAGATTCAGGTGTCAGTTCGAGAGTTAACTGTTGCACAACAAATTCTTTAACCATTAATAGTACAGACAGTAGACAAGACGAGTTTTGAAAGAGGAAATCACTTTTTAAAATCAAATACGAATGTCAGTTTGATAAGGTGGAAAGGAAATTTATGAAAGCTGGGACATTGAAGACCTTTCCCTCCCTTCCCCTCCCCCAAATAACTAAAGTATTTTTCCATTGTGAAAGTTATCCTTTGAATAACACTTAAATAATATTTGTGTGCATTATAGAATCATAGAACAGTTACAGCTGGAAGAGACCTTGAAGATCATCGAGTCCAGCCTTTTTCCTAGCCCTATCACCCCACTAAATGATGCTCCCCAACACAACATCCAGCCGTCTCTTAAACATCTCCAGGGACGGTGACTCAACCCCCTCCCTGGGCAGCCTGTTCCAATGGCTCACAACCCTTTCAGTAAAGAAATTCCTCCTAATATCTAACCTGAACCTCCCCTGGATCAGTTTCAATCCATTTCCCCTTGTCCTATCACTCTCCACAAGGGAGAACAGACCAATTCCCGCCTCCCTACAACCTCCCCTCAGGTAGTTATAGAGAGCAATGAGGTCTCCCCTCAGTCTCCTCTTTTCCAGACTAAACAGGCCCAGATCCCTCAGTCTTTCCTCATAAGGCTTATGCTCTAAGCCCTTTACCAGCTTGGTAGCCCGCCTCTGTACTCTCTCCAGCACCTCAATGTCCCTCTTGTAGTGAGGGGCCCAAAACTGGACACAGTACTCAAGGTGAGGCCTCACCAGAGCTGAGTAGAGGGGCATGATCATCCATTTGTGAAAATACATAAGTGCTTTAAAAAATTATCTGGAAGTATAAATTATAATATTTGCAGTTTAAATATGTGACTTGAGAATATTGTGATGTCTCTAAGATGGCTAATGAAGTTAACTAATTGCACAGCCCAAAGCCCTGTCTAAAAATTATAACTCTTTTTTTTGACCTATTTTGGAGACTGGATTTATCATCTTTTAGGACTACAAAGCTTAAAAACATTTTTGTTGTTTTGTGTTTGGTTTTTTTTTCTTAAGGATAGTAATATATGGAAATTGATTATTCCCATATTTCTTTCTTGGGCATAGCTTAAATACCTTAAGAAGTTATTTTCTTGTTCTTCTGAGCATCTCAGCCAGAACCAGAAACTATTACTTTTGGAGAAAAAAAGCGCAAGCTAGTCAGTCAAGTAATAATATGCAAGCACAAATTCTATAAGTATTGGAATTTAAATTCAGAATGAGTATAAGCTCAGTGCTTCTGGTGATATATGTGCCTACCAAGACAGACGAGGCTCATGTTTTCTGATCCCTATCAATAACATCTTAAATCATGAGATGCTTAACAGAAATACGGAATGTCTTACTTTCATTGCTATTGCCTCTAATTTGCTTTCTTTTCCAACTGCTTTTCAGTAACAAATAGCTAAATTTCATTTATCTTGCTCCTATACAGTGATAAACTATCTCAGGGGCTGCAATATGCAAATTAATGCCCAGAAGATCTCTATGTTGATTGGGCTTTCTTTTCTGAAATGATTGTGAATGCACAGATCCTTTTATTTTGATAAAAAAGAAATCGCCAAGGTAATGAACCACTGATGCAATCATCTCTTCATTTGATGCAATCAATCCATTCCAGAAAGAATTGTTTCTTTCTAACACAATCACAGAAAACTCAACACCTCTTGGGCATAACTATATTGTATTAGTGCACCTCATAAAAGTTTAAAGACAACAAAGCAATACAAGGCTATACAAGCAGGGAATAGGACCTGGATTATATGGCCCAGACCAATAAAGTCAGTAGAGCAATGTGTATTTATATGGAGCTTCTGTGAATAGCCCAACCCAAAGTTGTAGCTTTATTACCTCTAACAAGCTCTAATTTATATTTTCTCAATTAATTGTGATATGTGAAATTAAATATATATCTATTTTATTAATAAATTGTGATATATCCCATAAACATTTTAAGGGGCATATTTGATAAGAATGTTCAGAACAATAAACATAGAACAACAGGGAAATAACTGAAAAGCTTTGGGAATCCAAGTATATATGAGAAAACCATCTAGAATGTTTTTCGTCATTCATTAAGGCAGTTGTAGCACAAGCTACAACAGAAAAATATCTTCTCTTGTTTTACATATAATCTACAAAAGCTTGTAAGGATGTGTAGAACAACAGTGTCTGCTCCTCTATGAGTATCTAGTTCAAGGAGCCACAAACTGGAACAAAAAGAGAATAATCTGACCAACAAATTATAATGGAGGTCATGATAGAATTAACCTGGTCAGCTGTGCTAATTGATAAAGATATGTGGATTGTGAAAATATTGTTTTCAGTTAGGATGATAAGAAATGGAAGCCAGACAAACACACAGGCACAAAACCTGGCAAAATAACATTAACAAAGACATTGAAACAAACCTGGTCAGTCACATTAACTGATGAGCAATAAATAAACTGCAGGCTAACAGGGACTTCGTGATGGATGACGATGCAAACCTGAGGGTCTTACCTATTGGAGGAGGTTGATGGGAGTGTGCCAACTGATGAGGCACTGTGCAGGAAAGAACAAAGAAGGAATAGGCAGAAGAGAGTATAAATCAGGACAGATGGCATGTTAATTGGAACAGGCCAGTACACTTGTCTAGTTGAGCTCTGCATTTGGTCACCACAGTTTTTCCTGTCTTCTTTCATAGAGGCCCCACCCAAAACAGACAGCAAAATGGGGATTTGTTGAACAAGGTCAATTAGCACTCCTTGCAATAAAGTAAAGTTCAGGTGTCTGTTGGAGATTTAACTGTTGCACAACCAATTCCTTAACCATAAATACAGACACGTACAAGACACGAGGCAAGACAAACCACAATTACGCATGCACTCTCTCAAAAAGGGGAAAACCTCCCTGTCTGGATATCCATAAAAAAACACTGTCCAAAGTGGGATGAGGACACTCAATCTGCGGAAGTTTCCCTGAGCAGCATCCTGATCTGGAGGGGAGCCGCCCAGTCGTGGGCAGCTCCAGTGTTCATGCAGCAGGGTCAGCAACTTTGACTGCAATGTAGGCGGGCTGCTTCTTTTACACCTGAGCAGGTGTGAACTTCCAGTCAAAAAAAAAAAAAAAGCCCCAAGCACTGAGGCACTGCCCAAAGCAAGGGGCTAAGCCACCTCTGGATGGATTCCTTCTGCACCCCTATCCGAACTGTTGCCATGCTGGTTTCTTCAGGCCTCACTCAGCTGCTTTGTCTCAGGTTATGAGTGTAGTATGTATGATGCACTAGGGACCTTCTGCCTCTGCCAGCCCAAGAAAGGAGGGAACATGGCTCTCTTGGCTTGTGTTGAATGTAAGTGCTGTATGTGGATACTGTTGAAGACAGTACCCTCTTTGTAGACATGAGTGTCAATGTACTCTGTGTGTGTGTATGTGTGTGAACAAAAAAAAAAAAAATGTTATCTTCCAGTAAAATAGTAACCATAGATGAAAGGAAGAGTTCATAGTAAAAGTGTCAAAGAGTGACTGTCATAGTGAAAGATTGCTAACATATTGAAAAACAAAAATAAAGTACATTTTAAGACTGACACATAAATGACTGACGACATCATATTTTTGCCAAGCTCATTTTACTAAGGTTTTCCTCATTAGTCTGAACTTTACATCCCACCCAAGAAAGTTTCTCCCTTTGAGTTAGTCTCACAAAAGTGAAAAGAGCTATCTGGTGACAGATTGTCAAAATAAGGGTGAAGGAAGTATTTATTCCAAACAGTATTCCCAAGCAATCTCTTCTAGATGTCTCAGTGGAAAACAAAATTTCCCTCAACGCTTGTAGTTAATCACTACATGTGCTTTCTTGGCATCATGAAAAACTGGTGACAAATAAGTGATAATATATACTTAGGGAAATGTTAACATGGATTATGCCTGGGACTTTAAAGAAAAAAATCAGTAGGCTATCAACTCACTGTTTTCAAAAAATATGGTGCATTGCTCTCTCATTCTATTGTCTTTCATTACATAAAGGCATGTAAGGGCATGTTAAAAGGCATGACAGGGAAAAAAGTCATTACTTTGTGGCAGAACTCCACAGCTTGACATGGATGGAGGTTTTAATTTTGGGATTTTTTTCCCCAAAAAAGAAAATCAGGCATATTACTTATTATATTGATTTCATATTCTTCCTTTTTTTATTTTTAAGTCAAATTGTTGTGTGAAAATGTTTCCAGTGCTTTATGGAAGTATATTATATCAACATTGTTATTTATGTTAATGATACTGTTAATCTGATGAAAAATGACACTAGGTTAGAGTAACAAGATCTGTTATAAATCCTATTGATTGAATTTCTAAAGTCCTTTTTGAGATCATATTTTCAAAATAAAATCTAACTTTATTATACTTTAACACACTGCTCAGCTATTCATATAATAGGTGAGCACAGATACACAATTTGGCATTTTTCAGAGACACAGAATGAGAGTATTACTGTGAGTTCTCCTTTACAGGCCTCCTTAGCATCACATATGTAACTATGAAATGAATTTAAGTAAACTATAAAAATATGTCTCCATTGAGCTAAGAACCAGTACATCATTTTCAATCATCTCTGTTCTTCATTATTCAGTCAGCAAACTTGGCTTACTTGCTGTAGTAAGATAAATTTATTTTGGGATATTAGTTGAATGGTTCTGCATCACTGTTTTCTAATTATAAAACTACTTTTCCCATAAGTTAAAAATGAAATTATTACTACCGAGTTTTGTCTCATGGAAATGTGAAATCATTCTTTAATATATCAGTTCTAACCTTCAGCTTTGATATTAGACTACAGACTAAGAACTTTTTCTAGTTTTAAAGACAAAACCTGCACGTCAGGGAATGACAAGGTCAGTCAGGAAACCAGGAGTCAAGGGTGAAGGAGGACAGTAGAGCAGAAGCTCTCTGAGGGGCACAATCCCACAGCATCCAACTAGGAGAGAAGGACTGGGACAGGAATAGGGACTAGGGTCCTGATGGTCAGGCAACCAAGTCCTCAGTGAGCAATCAGCCCTGAGGCCATGCAGAAAGTCTGTGCCTGTTGCCAGGGCCACCAAAGCACAACTGCAACTTAACTCCAGCCACCACCCAGAGTGAATGCCTGCATGGAAATGCTTCTCCCATGTGAAACAGAGGAGGTGTCAGACAGGTTTGCTGCAGTTCCTTCTTACACAGTCCTTTTCAATCACTGAGCATGGTTGCACAGTTGCACTGTATCAAGCAGTCTTGAACACAGACTAACAAGCACTTGGGTGACATGGTGTGCTCAAGGACCAGCACTTGGATTTGGCTCTTAGCATTGCATAGTTTCAGAGGGAAGGTAAGATTTCATGTGAGCACATTTTTCTAGAATATTACGTTGTACAGTATAATATGATGTGACACAGCTACATGACAAGATGCTAGCCCCCTGCCAAAATATATTGCACAAAAAGCTGTTTGCAACTCAGGAAAGCTTACATCAATTCATACATTCAAAGTGATGGTATCACGGGAGCCTTATAGGAATACAAATGTCTTGCACCTGTTCTTTTAACAGATACAGATGTGAACAGTGGGATTTTGGCTTGGTACAGCGGAATGTAGTTACCTTACCCTGTGCAAATAACAAACTATGGGATTTGTCTTAAGATTTAATGTACAATTTAAGATAAAAAAACTAAACAAGCAAAATCTTTGCCATAAAATGCTTCCTTTAAGTAAAATATTTGTTTTCAGCCAGGGAACATTCTTTGACTTCTCCATCTTCTTAAAAGCATAATAAACCACTTGTCACATCATGGTATTAAGGAGTAATATACTGAAACATACCTCTCACTAGAGGGAATACAGTGAACAGCAACATGCAGATGAGAAAAAAGAAATTGCATATACAAGGGCAGCAAACTATACAAGAGCAGTAAAAATGGGCACAGAGTAGTTGTTTTGTTTATTGTATTACTCTGTGTAATTTATATTTAAGAATTTTTGTTATCCTTCCTTCTTTTTTTTTTTCATCTCACATAGTGCTCATTCCTTATAACACCTCAATTTCAGAAATTAGGTCATTCTTCATGACCTCTCCATTTCCTTTTCTAGCACTTGGAAAAATCATTGACACATCTTTGACCTCTGCTTGGAAAAATACTCATATATTTATTTAAAATGAAATATATTTGAGACATTACTCAGATCTAACTCTTAGAAAAAAATATATATTAAGAAAAATAGATAAATATTTTGAGAAATTTCTTTGATTTTTGAAGCTTTATTTTTCCTAGGCCTTCGGTTGTTCATTGAAGTAAAAGTGTTGCACAAAGCCCTGAATTCATTGTCAACCATGCTTTGAAGAAGAGGTTAAACTCTATAAAGAATCTAATCTGTGATAGATTTAAGGTTGCATGAATACTGAAAACTCATTCAAAATGGCTAATATTTCTTTTAAAGGGAGAAAAAGATAAAGGAGTTAGCAACCAAGATGTTTGATCTTACTGTGTTTTTCATGCTGTTCTGAAACTTCTGAAATCCGTTGTGAAGGTATAGGTTTGCATCTGTGATTTCTTTTGTCCACTAAAATTATTTTTATATGGACACAGAAATATACTTGAAATTAAAAGATAAATTTTTCCATACAAGGCAAAGTAGCATTCTAAATATTGATTTATTTAGACCTGTAAGCTGTGTTTACTGTTCTTGAAATCAATATCATTAAAGGTTAGGTACATCTGGAGTAAACTTTTCACATACATTTTATTATTCAATTTGTTCCTGTTTCTGTTGGCAGAATTTGTTATGAAGCTCTTGTTTTCAAATATGTTTACCTTTACTTGACAAGTGTTTTGTGTGAAAGAACAAACCAAACCGTAACAAAACTCAAACACCCTATGGCTTGCTAGTTAGCTATCCCTCCTAGGTGTTCTATACTCAAGAACTGATGTTCCAGCTGTGTTACTTAATATATTTTTACACCTGAAATACATGTATGTAATTAAATAAATCCCAGCTACATATCTGGCATTTGAACACTCAGATGAATAAACATTCTCTCTCACAAATATTTACAAATGAAAATTAGGAGAGATTGCAAAGCCATTCAAAATGAAAATAAAGTAAATCTAACCATATATCAAGGACAGGGAAAGTCACAGTATAGTTGAAGATATGACTCTTTGTGGGGTCTCCAAACATAAAGATGGGAGTTTTTTAGAACAGGAACAGACTAAGAATCTAGAATATATATACACTATCTTTTTTTTTCTTTTGTCTAATAGAGATCAATAGTTTACAACAGAGGAAGACTGGGAAATTTAGGATGATGTGTGAGGCAAAATAAGGAAAGAGTGTGGTTCTTAGATACCATGGGGTGATGCATATCTGAAAGCACCACTGACGCAAGTGAGGCCTAGACTACAACTGCCCAGCTTGAACTAGCTAGATGAATCCAGTATTTGCTTGAAAACACAGAAGCACAAGTGAACTTTGTTATGTAACTGTTGTCAGCTTCGCAACTTTGTTGCAGATTTGGAGATCACTATGAGAGAGTGATAGGCATCCCAGTAACAACCATTAACTGCCCAGAGAAATAGAAGTTGCCCTGTAACTTGGTAACTTCCAAGATTTGTGCCAACAGTCTAATTCAGAAATCAACAGAGAGTGAAGACAATCACTCCTTGTGATGGAAACTCCATGACTGGAATTTCAACTCCACCCTGAAGAGGAAGCCCAGGTGGAAAACCTATGTGTTGAGACTGGGACTTAATCGTGCTCTGTAGTCAGTGTGTGTCTGGTTCCCCTGGATCCGTGGCGCAGGTCCAACTCTGATNAGCCCAGGTGGAAAACCTATGTGTTGAGACTGTGTGTCTGGTTCCCCTGGATCCGTGGTGCAGGTCCAACCCTGACGTAAGGGCCTAGGGAGGCAATTAAGAGGGTGTGTGGTAGTGCAAGGGGCTGAAAGAGGGAGATTGTGTGCATCTGTTAGAACCGAAATTAGAAATCATTCTTCACTCTACTCATCCTGTTTAGTAAATAAAAGTTAGGTTAAATATCACATTTCTTGCAGCTACTCTACCCACAATTCCCCTGTGTCAGTAGGAATGCATTTGAGGTACTATTAGATCTGGAGCTTTCAGGTGACATACAGTACATAATAGAATTAGATGCTATGTCCTAGTAGTGGAGCATGACAAGAGGAAAAATACCTGTATCCTTTACTATAAATATTAAAGAGACAAGAACTCTTGATCAGGCAGTTTATTTCAACTATCTGCAGAATTAAAGAAAAGAAACATTCTGGGGAAACCAACCAAACAAACAAACAAACAAAAAAACAAACAAAAAACAAGCCCTGTGTGTATAAAAGAACCATCACAAACCGAACAAGAATAAATGAAAGAAGAAAAATAGTGTGATGAAGTCAAAATACCACACACAGCATTGAGAACTACAATATCTGCATGACATCTGAACAATTTTAAAGGAAGGAAGGTAACAGCAATGAATTATTTCTAATTTGAGAAAATAAATTAAGTTCAGTAATAAAAAAGATCATAAAATTTAATTAAAGCTTCCTACTATCTAATAAGCCTGAATGCTCATTAGTTCTATTTGTAGAAGTTAAAATTTTTACATAATTTTCTAAATATTGAGACATTTGGAAATAGAAATACCTTGTAGCAAGCAAATATGGCAATAGAAAATAATAACTTGAAAAGGACACATCTTTAAGTAGTTACAAATTGATTTTTTTTTTATGAAAAATAACATTCCATTGTTTTTACTGGCTATTACGTGATTTTTACTTTTTTCTGTTGACATAAACAGGTTTCACATACAAAAAGAGACACACACTGTCATTTTCAGAATCTGGCTTAAAGTTTCTTTTTAAGTAGGTATGTATCATATGCAAGAGAGAAAATATTATAAGAAACAGAGAAATTTGTTTTGAAGCTCCCTAAGCAAACTAATTAGAATCCAATTTGATTTTAAATAATTATGCAAATCATTCTTCATTAAAGATGGAAGCAGTTAAATAACTAATTCCTATTACAAACCTGTTACTGAATAAAATGCTGATTCATGATGGTGATAGACAAGTCACAATGAGAACTTTGACAGGGGCCTGATCTGGCAGAAGGCTTCTCAGCAGGGAAATACAGGCATATTGAAAGTGGAAAGTCTGCTCCAGCTGGTCCGAATCCAGATTTGTGTCATTCCAGTCTAACAAGAATCATCCCTAGCTCCCCTGAGGTAGGGACGAATTCCAGCTGGTCATTTCTTCAGCTGCATACTTGATCTCTTGGTAAACATAGACAATTAATAGGCTGAGTAAATATCTACTCCTTGACATTACACACAAATAAAACATTTTTTCCTTTGCTTAATAAAAGTTAAATCACACCTTTTACTTCAAACATTTTGTTCTGATCACCATTTTCCCAGTAAGTTTTGGCAGAGAAACTATTTAATCACTACTCCTAAGATATTCCAAGCTATTTAAACAGACAGCTTTGGTTTAATTAGATATCACTGCCAAAGATATTCAGAAAGCTAAGACTATTTGTTTCTAAAACACCTTTCCAAAAAATAGAATGGATATTTAATGCAAGACAAATACAAATGTTGGTTGTGTCAAAAGGGTGAAACTGCTTTTATGGATCCATGTTATCATAAAGGGTTTGGATGTCCTTAGCAGAAGACACCTAAAGCTGCTCAAAATCCACTTTAGTTAGTCTTATGATGGTCTATAACCTTGCTATGTAAAGTGGCTTTACTCTTAGTTCTGGCAATTTTTTTAGCACTTTTTTATTCTTTCCCTTAGATATAAAATATGAGTTTGACTGCCAACATAGCTCGAGAAACAAACTCTTTGTAAAATTAAGTAGAACATCTAAATAACTGATGTCAACCATTAAACTGAAAATCTTACTGTAAGACTGATTTTATCATAAATTTCCTTCCAAGAGTATTACCCCAGGGAATACTCTACTAACTAAAGAAAGGTGCTTTAATTATGTTATTACTTTCTGGTCTCCTGCATTTCAACTAGTTTACCTTGCTTATATTATGAATATTTTATTTATTCCTCCTACTATTTCAGAAGAATAATGGACCAGATAATTAGCACATGTAGATTTAATAATCTCATCTAAGAATAGGACTTCAGTAATGCCCAGCTTGAATTTTAAAAGTTTTCCTTTCAAACATTTTTTATGAATAATTCTGAAATCAGGCATACCAAAGGAGGATTGCTTGACAAATGAAGATTCTGCAACCAGTTCCTCCTTTGTACTCAATGGCCTGTGTCAAGAGCAAAAATTTTCAAGTTAGTGGAACAGCGATTTTGTAACATTAGTCTAAAAACCCAACTCTATTACTTGATATAGATAAACATTTAAAGTAATGTTCAGGCACATATTTAACTGGCATTTACAGTCTTTGTTTCTTTATTAGAAAAGTAAAATTTACTTTTATTAATAAAAGTATGTTGTGTTCACCTGATACTTGTATAAATTCCTCAGTTTATAATTGATGGGAGAAATCTGCCCAGAAGGTCACACTCATGTGTGGGAGACAGCCTAGAGACACTGCAGTTTGAGTTTTGGGGTTTGCTGTTATTGTATGGTTTCTTGTTGTACTGGTTCACTTTAGGTTCTGTTGTTATCCCTGCATGTGACAAGCTTCCCATGGTGGTGCCATATTGTATAGCCTACTGAGCCAGCCCCTCCTCTGTCCTAACCCTATTGGTTGTTTCCCCTCTCTTTCCCCGTTCTCTGTCTTACTATTGGCTCCTGATCTCCTGGTTTCCCCACTGGTTAGTCGGGCCATTTCTGTCCCTCACCAAAGCTTTAAGAACCCCGTGGAATTTGAAAAAACAGCTTTTCACCCTCGGACCCTCAGAGAGACATGCACTCTGAGGGACTTGTAGTGGGGACCCGGTCACCTCCCCCATCACTCATGGGCAACAAACAGGGTTCATGAAAATAGTTCAGTGACTTAGTTAAAAATAAAAATAATTTTCCCTTAGATTTTTCATCTGTATTTTTTTATTATGCTTGCTATGGAATTGTGATTAACCAAACATGGTGAGAACTCTTGTTCTATGACTATGATTAGGCTAAGGATTCTTTGTCATTTCAGTTACACACAAAAGAGGGAAATAGTTGTTGAATAGAAGGAGAAGGATATAAACTTATCTGAATATGAGTGATTATACTATTTTTTCATTGGAAATTGATAAGAACAGAGTTTATTATAGAACTCTTGACTATGAAGGGCTTACATGTCAAAATGCTGAAACAGCTCTTTTTCTTTAAATATTTGGAAATTGTAAAGCAGTTTAAAACTTATCTTCTTTCTTTTATTTACATGTAATTTCTGAATATAGTTCTCCCTCCCACTTTACATAATAAATTCCTTATTCATTCAAAATCTTTAAAAAATGTATATGTATGCTAATTTTATTGTGATTTTTTGAAATATATTACATAGTTATTATATAATTTTAAATTTCAATACTATTATAAAAATTGATAAATACTTTGAACATTTAATCTTGCTTAAAAATAATTCATCATGTTCTTCTATGAATAAATCCTTATTCAAAAATAATTAGATTGCAGAAAATCGAGACTTTAAGAAAAACGTTCCAGTTGACCATGTATTTTACTAGGACACATAAGGCATGAACACAGACAAATAGAAGAGCTGAAAAGTCAAACTATTTGTTTTATTTCTTCTAGAAACTTGTGATATCTAGTTGATATTTATTCTAAGTTCAATTAAGTGGTTTGTAGATTCAATTAAGTCTTGTGAATCAAAAAAGAAATGAATAAGCTTCTTAAATCCTTTGGCTTTCATAAGCACATTAAACTAATAAAAAAGAAATGTGACTTAAAACTTGTCTTTAATACGTACATGTAGTTGTGGCTTGCCAGATGTCCACCTCTTGGTTTTGCAGAGCTTATTTTATCCAGGTTGGTGAGTGAGTTTTACCAATCATCTCTACTACTCTGCACAAATAGCCAATTATGAAAAACAAAGAATTTTCTTTTCATATTGTTCACAATGATTTATCACTGTTTCATCCCTTATTACAAATTGATAGTGCTGTATAGAAAGTCACTTATTTAACACAATATATTTCTAGTTCACTTGTTACATTCCACATCTATGGCACATAATGAAGTTTATATATGAGAGAGAGAGAGAGACAGATAATGTGTTTTGGAGGAAGATATATAAAAATGAACTGCTTTTCATAAAGCATTTTTGTGGTTAAAAAAATCAGAAAGAGAAATGGATAAGCGAATGACACAGTCATTTTTAGAATAATTTCTCCAGATACTCTATAGGTATAATAATAATATAATAATATTGTATTTGTATAGATTTAAAATATGTATCGTTCATAATGTAACTAATGAAAAAGAAAATCATAGCAATTTGACCTTGACACCAAACAATAAAGTATACCAAAAGGCATTTAAATTTTCAAGGGACTAGTAGACCTGTGAAAGATAGAGAATTTTTATTTGATAAATGTGAGAAATAATTCATCCTTCTAACATCAAGAGGATGCTAGATGAAAGAGCTTTATGGTAAGAACAAAAAGGTCAGAAAAAAGTTAATACAGTTTAGTGTAGTGGTTCTCACACTGTGCTTCATAATCACTGGAGACCTTGTCAATCAGATTTGTTAACTTACCTCCTTGCTTTTCCTAGATTCGTTTAATTGCTAAAAATATGTTTTGCCAGTAAGCAGTGCCTCTACTTAATCCAGTGATGTCACTTTAGCATATAATAATGGCAGAGAGCCATCTGCTGCAGAGTTTGATAGCTCCAAGAACAAAAGCTTTCAGGGTGTTTTGAACCTCATAAAATCTAGTAGAAACAGATCAGGTAGAAGTGTTCACATTTACGAGAAATTACTTCTCTTATTACAAATCATTAAGATAGCAAGCCCATTGAATATTTTCTTTCTGGTAACCTAAGGTATATTTTCTAATTTCCTATATTATTCTATTCACATTCTGTCAATATATATGTTATTTTTGTAGTGCCTTTCTTAACTACATTAAAGGATTCCCTTCTGAAGTTTATTTATTTATCATCTATTATTATATTAATATATATATTGCTATATTTTAAGCCATAATATGTAACAGAGATGATATGACTGTTCAGAAAAAAAGACATACATTATTGATGTACTTGATCCCTTGTTTTCCTGATCAAGTGCATTTGTTGTTGGACCTAGAAGACTCTTTTGCTATATAAAGTACTTTTTTTCCTTTGAGAAATTACCCTTATATTCATTCTGCTTCAAGAAAAGATATGTCTACTTCACATCTAGTAATAAACCTTTTACTGATGTGTTTTAGAAGAGGCTAGTGTGTCTGATCCTATTCCTGTCACTGACACAAGAAGAGCTATACTGTAACTAGATCCTGCAGAAGTACATGGTGGCTTTAACTGACTGGGGAAACCATCCACCTGTTGTAGTAAGCCCTCTCCATCCCTGCCATGCTCATACACTTACAAATAAGAAAACATCTCCATCTAGCATATTTTCAACTGAAAAACTTAGAAACACAGGGCAGATACTCTTCCAACACTTATTTCTCCTGTTTCTACTAGCAAAAATCAGAGAAGCCGTGCAGACATTTAGATACACTATGACTATTTTGACAGGTTTAGAATCAACCCTTAAGGTCAACATAAAATCATAAAATTATTTAGATTCGAAAGTACTTCTGAAGTTTTCATGCTCCAATTCCTTGCTCAAAGCAAGGACAAACTTCAGAAGTAGATTAAACCACCCAGCATCTTGTCCAGCTAAGCTTTGAGTATCTTCCTATAGGTTGTATGTATCTCTACCTAATTATTTTGGTGACCCTCCTTTGGACCTGTGCCAGTATATCAACATAACTCTGATTATATGGGACCAAAAGCTGAACCCAGTAATCCACATGGGATCACACAGGTGCCAGACATAGGAGAAGAGCAATTCCCTTGACCTACTGGGGACTTTATAGCTTGTGCGGCCTTTTATAGGATTAGCCATCATTGCTGCTGTACTAAATTAGTTTATTACTTTGAATGGATTGTGATGATGATTTCCTCAGTAAGTGGAATGAGATAGATAAGGGTGAAATACGTTCTGTGAAAGAGTTTTTCTCTGGAATTTAAATGTTGATAGAAACATATTGCTGTTTTAAATCTCAACATTTCTTTATGCTGATATTTCTTTCCTGATTCAGATAACCAAATTCAGAAGTGCAATTGAGTAACAGAGCCATCTAATGTTATTTGGTATGTCCTAGACCTAAGACCCATATCAATCTGCCAGAGGAGCATAGATCTTTTCATAAAATCATAGAATGTTTTGGAAGGGACATATAAAGGTCATCTAGCCCAACCTCCCCTGCAATAACGATGGGCATCTTCAACTTGATCAAGTTGCTCAGAGCCCCGTCCAACCGAATGTTTCCAAGGATAGGGTATCCACCACTTCTCTGCGCAACCTGTTCCAGTATTTCAAAACCCTCATTTAAAAAAAAATAAAAAAATCTTCCTTATATCTAGCCTAAATCTACTCACAGGTCCATATCTTCCCTGTGCTGAGGAGCTGAACACAAGGCTCCAGATGGGGTCTCACCAGAGGAAGAAGGGCACAATCACCTCTTGAATGATCATGCTCCTTTTGATGCAGCCCAGGGCACAGTTAGCTTTCTGGGTTGCAAGTATGCATTGCCAGCTCATGTCTAGATTTTCATCCACCAGTATCTCCAAGTCCTTTTCTATAGGGATGATTAGTCCCTTCACCCCCAGCCTGTATTGAAATTGGGGATTGTCCTGACCCAGGCACAGAACCTTGTACTCGGCCTTGTTGAACCTCATAATGTTCACACAGGCCTACTTGTACAAGTCGCTCTGAATGGTACCGAATCCCTAAGGCATGTCAACTCTACCACTTATGTCTTATGACGTACTAAAGCCCTGTGTAAATGGCTTGGATAACCAGAAGGTCCATTCCTGTCTTATCAATAGCAAAAAGGTATTGTAGTCAGCCAGATTTACCAGTCTAAAACTGAAGTATTTAGAGCTAGCTACCAAAGGAATTAAAAGAATTAGTTTCATAAAAAGGGTGTTTCATATCTCAGAGATCTGTGTCAGGATAGGTAAATCATTCCTTCAGTAATCATACTGATCTCATTGCACTACCAGAGATCTAACTCCTAGATGTCTAGGACAGGTAAAATATTTCCATCCTGAGTGACCTGTATGTCAGTAGCATTAGCTTAAGTCCTATCCATGGCTTTGAAAAATCTTAGTCACTTATTTAACTAGAATATTAGATTTAGTTTGTGTTATGGATTTATTTATGTCGATAATTTTTATCTTGATCTAAATAGGTGACCAAGATTTATTTTTTATTGATTGATTGATTGATTGTAGATAGATAACATACAGCACACTGTGATCAGCTTTGAGTTTTTAATTATTACTATGTATGAAAAATAACAATAAACTTTCTCATGTATATATATATATTTAAAAGGCACTATTAACATCTTGGATACACCATTTTGTCTGAGTGGGCTACTTTAAAATATTTTAAGCATTCAAAAATTTAATTTTAATAATTCAAGAAATATAAGTATACTCTTCAGAATCTATTAGAAACACTGTACCATAGTTCAAGAGCTCCCTCTTCTGACTGTTGAAATATATCAAAATGTTTTCTGACAGAAAATCTGCTCATATCCAGAAAGGTCATTTAATGGTCCTGTGCATGTAGATTATTTTGCTACCATTTATTTTATGTCAAGATCAAACCTAAGATTTTATACAGGTTGGTTACTTAAACCTCCTCCACACACACATCCCAAACTTTCAGTTAAATCATGCATTTTCAAATGGGAAAAAACTTTCCAGAGTAGTAGTTGTTCCCCACTCCATTATATATAGTTAACTCAGAAAATATGATATTGCATATTTTATATATACATATATTGTGGGGTAGCACCGGTGCAGTGTTTAGTGGAACAACCGTAAGCTGCAAGCATCACAAACTTCAGTTTGTTGAATGCAAACATTTGGAGGGATTTTCAACACCGCCTACATATTTGGTTCTCATTGATGTTAGAGGGTCATAAGCATCTATAAGGATGGAAGTAATGATCTAAAAATCTAGGAGTCCTGGTGGATGGGAAGATGCCCATGAGCCAGCAATGTGCTCTTGCAGCCAAGAGGGCCAATGGCATCCTAGGATGTATTAAGAAGAGCGTGGCCAGCAGATCCAGAGAGGTTATTCTCCCCCTCTAATCTGCCCTGGTGAGGCCCCACCTGGAATACTGTGTCCAGTTCTGGGCCCCCCAGCTCCAGAAGGATAGGGAGTTGCTGGAGAGAGTCCAGCACAGGGCCACCAAGATCATTAAAGGAGTGGAGCATTTGCCCTATGAGGACAAGCTGAGAGGTGGGTCTCTTCAATCTGGAGAAGAGGAGACTGAGAGGGGACCTCATTAATGTTTATAAATATGTTAAGGGTGAGTGTCAGGAGGAGAGAGCCAGGCTCTTCTCAGTGGCATCCAGTGTTAGGACAAGAGGGAGCAAATTGGACTATAGGAGGTTTAGTATTAACATGAGGAAAAACTTTATGACAGTAAGTGTGGCAGAACACTGGAACGGGCTGCCCAGGAGGGCTGTGGAGTCTCCTTCTCTGGAGACATTCAAGAGCTGCCTGGACACATTCCTGTGTGATCTCATCTAGGTGATCCTGCTCTGGCAGGGTGGTTGGACTAGATGATCTTTCTAGGTCACTTCCAACCCCTAACATTCTGTGATTCTATGAACCTTGCAGTATTGTTTTCCCGAGGCTAGAATTCAGAATTCAATATTAGACCTTAGACCTGTGTTATAAAGTGTATAGGAAAGCATCTGTCATGATTCAGAATGACCAGGACAGCTTTTGTGAGCTTCCAACAACCAGCATTCTCACTGAGATGCCATTCACAGAAACTGGGGAAGGATGGATTACACAAATTTTCCTTCAAATTTCCATACATATGTAATTCATTCAAGGGTGCTCTACTTGATATTCAGTGCCCAGAAAAACAGCTATTAGCTCTAACTCAAACACCCTAACACCCAAGGCAGCCAGAAATTATCTTATTCTTGTTCCCACCTTTTGTTATCCTTTTGAATAGTTTAAATGTTTCTCCAGTACTTAGGAGAGCAAGGCTCCATTCTTTCCTTCAGTAAGTTCTGAAGAAGGAGAAAGTGAAGGATAGCTATACATACCCTATATGACTTAAGCACTAAATCCAGGAAGAAGTTCTGGCCCCTAAAATCTAACCCAGAAATTAAGCATCTAACTCTTTGACAGATTTCAAATGTCTCTTTCTCTTCCACCGATCTCCCACTTAAAACTGTCCATCCAGATGTGAAAGTTAATGAATTCAGAGCCTGAAGTAAGATTCAAAGGAATTATTTTATGTGAGTGTTCTTATTAAGAGTACGTGGTCATTTGCAATACCTAGTGTATGAGGAGGACTGTTCTGAACTAGCAAAAGACAACTACTTCATGTTATAGAAAATGTTCTGCTTTTCAGTGTTTTTAGCGTTATGATATATTTCTATAAATCAGTGCCTCAAGGAACATAATTTTATAAGGTCTCTTACAAAGATTTGGTGAGAGGTACCACTTTGCCTCATCTGCCAATAACTCCTTTGAGGCACTGCATAAATTTATTATGAACTACTGAAATGAATAATAAAACTATATTATCAGACTAAAAAATGATTAGGGAACATTCATCACCTGCTTCTACCCAAAAATCATGTAGAAAATTCCATCATCAGCAGAAAACCTCATAAATGCCAGATGGTTTGGATTAGAATGCATCATTCAGCCATTTAGAATGTGGATTAACAATTGATTTTAAATTTTGCCAAATGATTAGTACTTCAAGTTTAGTCTGTATACAATATATTGTAGCATATACTGCTTAAGCCTGCTTCTTAAAGTTGTTACTACAATGGTTCTGTATTTCATTGATAGCAAGAATGGACAAAACATCGTTAACTTTTTCATAGTAGCTTGCAGTTATGCTCAAATCCCCAACCAAGTCCCAGTTCTAAGCCTCCAATCTAACAGATACCAAGTATCTCTAGGGTTGAGAAAAAGATGATAATGGCTATGGGAATGATTTATACCTATCTAACACTCATCTATAATGGAAAAATATAAGGTAGATAGTGCACTTTGTGAATTGTCTCTTCTATCAAATCATTCATACAATTTCATAAGCAATGCCCTTTTTTAGTCATTTACAGCCTTCAAGTCTTATATAAAATGCTTACACAAGTGAAGACACGATAGACACTTTAAATCTCTTCTGGAAAAATATATTGTTCTTGTATCAGACAATTCTGCTTATTGACACATTATTAGGGAAGATTACTGCTAATAAGAGACTACTACTAAATGAGAAGGCTAAGAATAGTACAAAGTCTCTTCCATTTTACTGTGATAACTGTAATGTTGAAGTTTCACAACAATCAGTTAGCAAACTGATGCTACAAGGAAAAACTCACTTGCTATTTCCCTCTCCTCCTACTTCAAATTTAGCAATTTTGCTAATATTCTGGGTTAAGGCAACGCAGCATGTTATCTCTTCCAGATGTCATTGTTTCCTGTCACAGGGAAGCATCATCATGTATCTGACAGAATTTGTTTTCTTAATTGTAAATACAGTAATTAATACAACTTTGTATTATAAGCAAGTCGTCTCTCAGTTCAGTGCCAGAATTCTCCTTTTCTCACTCTAACTGAACTACCTAACAATCTACAACCAACTACAAACAGGCAATCCTTTCTGATCGTAAAGCAAGCTCTAATCCAGTACCTAAAGGGAACTTACAAGAAGGCTGCAGAGGGACTGTTTGCAAAGGCCTGGAGTGAAAGGACAAGGGACAATGGTTTTAAATTGGAGAAGAGTAGATTTAAACTGGACATTAGAAAGAAGTTCCTCACCATGAGGGTGGTGGAACACTGGAACAGGTTGCCCAGGGAGGTGGTTGGGGCTCCATCACTGGAAGCATTCAAGGTGAGGCTTGACAGGGCTCTGGGCAACCTGATCTAGTTGGGGATGTCCCTGCCCAGTGCAGGTAGATGACCTCCAGAGGTCCTTTCCAATCCAAACCATTCTATGATTCTATGATCCCATTGCAGTATTTCTCAAACCAAGGCTATTTGTATGACTGGAATAAGGAATTCTTTAAGAACCTGGGAACAGAGTGGCCCCAGAGCTTGGGAACACTCATAGTATCCTTGGTACAGGTAAAGGAGCTATGTGCAAAACCCAGGAGGACATGTGCTTCAAATACCTGCACCACATGTTGTCTCCTTCCAGAGAAACTCAAGTACTGGAGATGAACAGGAGCTTCAGGGGTCTCTGGTTAGACATTTTTATGTGTACAATGAGATACACTACATACTAAGGAGAATTTTGCCTGCTGATAGTGGAGATCATAATTATAATTAACTTTATGCCAAAAGCATCTTCTTGTGCTGAAAACAAACTTCATGTCAAGAAAGGGAAAAATGAAAAAAATAAAACCCACAAACCACCAAAACAAAACCAAAGCGTGGAAGAGCAAAGCCATTCAAATTATAAATAAGCAAATAGAAAAAAATGTAGTTTTACCAGCAATTGACTAGGTGAATACACACAACATATTGTATTTGAGCTATTAGGTAAACTCTGAATACAAAATTTACCAGATTTTCTGACACGCTAATCTCTCCTAATCGTAACAGTAATCATTTAAATATTTTACCACAATACTTGACCAGATGCTCTCTTTGTGAATCTATCAAAAAAGGACTATTTTGGGGCTGGAGTTGGGGGTGAGGAATAAATCTAAATGTAAATAGAATAGGAGGCCCCTGGTCTTTAAACATTTAGATAATTGTTGGTGCCTAAGTACTACAGGGAGGCAGAAGTCCATGTTTACAGTATTGACACATGTAAAATGGAGTTGTATAGACAAAGCTCTTGTAGTTCTATTCAGAACTACTAATCAGAGAAGAAGGGAAAAATAAATTGAAACAGTGTAAAAGCAGAAATGCTAATGTATGGTCAACTTATCTCTGCAACATAAAACACAAAAATGACATTATATTCAGATCTGTCTTCCTAGTCAACTTAAGAAGCCAATTTCCTGTAGTTTCATCACAGAGTGCTATAAAATCATTAGCAAGAATGTTGCATTTTTTTTCTTTTAGAATTTTTGCTGTTGACCTTCTTCACATATGCTTGGCATTTTAATCCATCTGCCTTTGGCAGTAGCACTGACACATTGGTGAGTCATAAAAATGTTCCAAAGCAGCCCACCTGCCAATCTGGTAGGTAAGAATATGTGGGCTTTTGCTGTTCACCATTATTTCTACATTATCTCATTTTTGCAAAACAAACTCATTTCCTTGGGACCATTTAATTCTTATTTATCTTCCACTATTAATATTTAACTGTGTTTTAATATTATTCTGTCCATCAAAACCAGGCTGCTTTGATACTATTGCCATATATATTATATGTATTTTAAAGTTTTCAAGCTCTATTTATATGGGACAAAAAGCAGACGTAGTGTTTGGAAATGTACTTAAGATAGAGCTTATGAAATTTATACTTTTACTCTGTGACAAAGTTAAAATATCAGTATGTTAATTGTTTGGGTTTTTTTAAATCTTATTTGTTCTTTTTCTGTAGAAGAATAGAAAATAATTTTGCACTTATTACAAAAAAACCCACATAAGCCTCTCTTTTAAAATTACAAAAAGGGTTTACAAGATTCTATCAGGATCATGGTTTATTTAGAAAACATTTTCAGATGGATACAGTTTTGTATGATGCAATATAGTACAGTCCTCAGTTTTGTCAGAGTAAAGGGACTCTATCATTACAATATAACTACTTTTCAATAAATATATATTTATTTCTTGCATATGTATATGAACAAGTATATTTAAACATATTCAAAATTTAAATCATGCCAGATAATCTCACTAGTTAATGAAGAGTCTGGTTTCACCAGTTAGTCTTCTTCAGAGGTACGAACTGTTAAAATTTGTTATCATCTGTTGCTTCTATTGGAATGGCTTTAATGCTATTTTGGACTTGTTAGACACTATCGAATTAATTTAAAACTAGAATCTAAGGATTTATCGACATATTACAGTAGAAAGATACCCTATGACAATGTATAACCTTTCCTTTTATTGAGGACACAATATAGCCTAGCTTTTGTTTAAAAACTGTCCTTCAAGCTGTGTACTGAAAAAGCAGTTGAAGTTAATGAAGACAGGTTCAACACAGGTCAGTTGAGGAAAAAAATGTGGCTTGTTTCAAGAAAATTCCATTTAAAACTTCCTTTAAAAAAATTAAAAAGATAAATTATTGTATATTTGTCAAAATAAGCTATAAGCAGTACCTTTGTTCTTCAAAAACTTACAGCATCTCAGTGTGACAAGGAAATACCATTTTTAAATGGGTTCTTTAAAAAAGGATTTTATTTACCAACACCTTTATCTTTATTTTATATTCCCTGCATGTAATGTGCAACCATTAACTTCAGTGTTCAGTGTTACCTGAATTTCTCTCTTTCAGAGAAATCAATGCAGGGTTCTTGTGACAAGGAACAGACTGCCAGTTTTTTTCAGGAACCATTCCTTAAATTTTCAAATAAATGGCAAAAGAATTTAAATAATCCTGGAAAAGTGTCAGGAAGTACCATACAATGTAGACAGTGGTTTAGGTTTACTTTATAACTGATTTTCCAATTACAAAGAAGAAGTTTTGTTGATACTAAGCAAAATGTGTTTTGCTTTACAAATTGACTCTGACGACTCAGTTTCCCAAATGAGCTGTGACCTAGCAGAGTTTAAAGGCTTATATGACCATAGAATGTCAACAGCTTCTAATTTTAAGGTTTTCCTTCTGATGTGATTGGCAGAGTGTAGTTAATCTGTGTTTTATTACTGTCCCAAACTCAAGCAACTGCATCATTATAAATTATAGAAAAAGCCTGTAGTATTAAGTCTACATAATTTTAATGGCCTTTTTCATTTTATTACAAGTACTGACATTCATTTCAACACTGGATACATAAAACCACTGTAAAATATCACTTCAATTCTGTATACCTGTCTGTTGGAGCTAGGATGCAGTATGACATACTAACAGGGATACTGAACCTTGTCCTTACTCGTTTGTGTTCTCTCTGCTTAAGTCAATAAGCATCAGCTTAAGATATCTTGTCTTTTACACTGTTTTAGAAAGATTTAGTATCTGACTATCATACAACTAAAATGTTTTCCTTTTTACTAAAATGGACCAGAAGTATTCAAGTATTTCACCTATGAAAAGAGTTGAGTGGCATATATGTGTCTGAAATTGATTCTGAAAGCAATTCAGAAAGCTTATTCCATGGTCAAAGTAATGGTGCTTATAAATTACCTGAACCTTATATAAATTTGTTCTAGCTAATTGCTGACTGAGATCCATTGTAAACAGACCCAAGATGTAATAATAATGCTTCTTTTCCTAAGCTTCTGGAAAGTTACAAAAAAACGAAAAAGAAAGTTAGATTTTAAAAATAATAATAATAAAAAACAAGATTACAATGATAACAGCTTGTACTCAAGCTTAAATCTTTTTAGGAAGGGATACAGGTTTACCTTAGACTGTCTCACACTCCAAGTTGCATGCATTGAAAGAAAAATTAGACTGCATCAGAGCAGTAGATGATACAGCAAACAGATGTTTTGAAACAACTGTAAATGTAATGAAACAGTAGTCGAAATGAAGCCAGTGTCTATGATACTACACTGTGTTCATACAGAAAAAAAATCTTACCTTCACAACATCATTACACTAGCTCCTCTGATGACAAATTCTTATTCTTTTCCCTTAAGCCTAAAGGAGATCTGAAGGACCTTGTGCTTTGCAAGAGTTCTTTTAATGTTTTTCATACTATATTTTTGTTACATTGAGTGTTCTGTTTTCAGCAGTATTGTAAAAAATAACTGCCCAAAACCAAAAGGATAGTGAGAATCTCAAGTGGCACACAATTTATGTCAGATTTCCAAAGCAAGATGTTCAGATAAGCTGTGACCAAGCATCCAATATTTGGATAACTGTCTGAACTTGTTAGATGAGCAAGATAAACTCAACATAATTCAAAGGGCAGAATGAGCACTCAGGAGAAAAAAAGAAATTCCTGCATATGTCATCCCTTCAAAGGGAGCTAGATGTTTTATAATTAAGAAAACACATCTTAAAAATTATTAGAATTGTACTGAAACTTGTTTTTCTCCTCAGTAGTTGAGATATACAGTACTGGTAGTTTTACTTCAGTGCTACAATACACAGTTGGCCAGCAATGGATATGAAAACTTAGAGCATTTTTAAAAATACTATTTTTCATGGATCACAGAATTAGAAATTAAAATAATGATAACATCAAATAATATTTAATAATTGTTTATCAGTAAGACCTATTCACTGAAAAAGCCCTCCAAATACCTTAGACCACTATGGAAAAGAAACAATTTTTCAGCTATTAGTAATAAACTAGGAAAGCTCCAGGGGAAAATTATATTATAGTCAAATTTACAATGAATAAATTAAAATCCCTTGTTTTCAAAGATTACAAAAATCCCTTGTATTTTGGAAGTTTAAAACAATCTGACAAAAAGAAAGAGTAAATCACTAGTACCAAACTTATCTCTCCCACCCAGAGGCTGTGCTATCATAATACACCTGTCATCCTCATTTTCTTAAAACTAAATTTTCTCAGCTTGCTTTCCAGTAATAATTGTAATAATATATCTCCCTTCTTGTCTAGCTTGTCATAGACAGCTGTTGCTTGTTCCTTCACAAAAAGAAAAAGACTTTATCATGGAAAAGTCTGCAGCAATGCAGCAACGGAGAAGCAGAGATAAAGGGAAATCAGAAGACAGGAAGATCATCTTTGCTGCTACATTCATATCAAATTAAGTCCCACACTCACACCATGTAAAGCATTGCCACAAAGGAAGCAGCACCACACAAGCATTCAGCATAATGGCTATGGGAACACTGCCCCCACACCCAGGAAGAAGATGTACTGATAACTGTTTCTGTAAGGAGAGGGGTTTACTCAGTATGTCACTATTTAGGTTTCCGTTTACAGCACTCAGAATGCTCTCTTTTGTATTTCTCATGAAATACTGAACAGTGTGTCTGGAAAGCTGATGCTGAGCAATTAAAGGCACTTGAAACTAAAAGCTTTCCTGGCAGAATTTACCTAAATCTCAAACACACATTAAATAAAAACTATCATGTTTAGATGCCAAGTTAACCGTAGAATTCTGGGTAGAGACAAATGTCAAACATAATTTACTTCTTAATACAATTATACTGGATTAAATATGTTCTCAAGAGACAGGATTCTTACAATCTGAAACACTTCGAGTTTTTCAATATACTTCACATTTTAAAAAGGCGTTCTGTTCTGTTTTTTTCCTTCCAGTCAGATTATCCTGCTCTACAATCTTGGGATCAAGCAATGGCATTGTCTAGAAATTGGAATCTTGAATCCTGGAGTAACTGGAATCCTTGTATTATTGTCAGGTGTTTCCCCATGTTAAAATAGGAGACTAGGGTACCCAGTGCTCCACTTAGCCCATATATACTACAGGCAGTCATTTCTGTCATTACAGTTGAAAACGTCCACAATAATCTAAATAGGAAATATATTAGGAAATATGTAACATTTTAAGTTAATGACTGACATAGTTCTTTATAAGGGTCAAAATTATTTTTGCTAGTAGCAAAGCAACATTGGATGCCAAACTGTAGGACTATGCTAGATTTCTACAGGATGAGGCTACTACTCTGCACAGTGTTGTAGCAGGCATTTATAGTAAGTGATCTGTCCTTGTTTTAATGCTGATTATTTAGACAAATTGATAACAGAAGTAGCCAATTCTAGTTCATCTTTGAGAAAAAACACTACATGCTCTAAACATAAAATATTATAAAGATTTTCTTTTCATTTTCAGACCTTCTCCCTGTGATTTCATGTTTAATTCAATCCAAAATATTTTGCTCATAGTACATTTCCCATGACTTTTAAAATTGCATTCATTTGTAACAATTATCAGGTAAAAGCAGTCTCTCAGCTGATTCTCCAGTTGTTAGATAGTATATGATTTAACTTTTTAAATAACATCGTGCTGGTTTCAAAGGTAACACAGTGACAGCAAGTCAAAGAACAAAGCTTTAGCAAGCTATCTACAGTCTAATATCCTGAAATTGTACAGGAAAGAAATAATGTCCTATAGTTAATTTGGCTGGTTTGTAATAAATCAGTTGAGATTTGGTCTAATCTCTGTAAAAGCTCTGAAAAAGCTTCTGTGTTTTATATATACTGCTTACTTTTACAAAGTCAATAATTCTTTGCTCCACTGTGAGCTGGGTTCTCTTGATACCTTCTTTAATGAGCCGAAGCTATTATTACTTTTTATACTATAGTAGCTGACTGCTGCCCAGCAGCCCCTAACCACCTCAATTCCCTCTGCTTCTCAAGGCATAAGATTGGAAACTGACATTGCTACAACTTTCACAAACTCATTGGGCCCAAAAGGCTAAGAAAACCTTGTTAAATATCTCAGAATCATACAAAGAAATACATAAAAAAATTATCAGAAATGTAGCATAAAATCCACAATCAACAAATATATAAGGACAACAAAAGCTATTGCAAATATTGTTCATTTAGTAGCTTTGCACATATGTAAGATTTTGCTCCATCAAAAATATATGCAATCTCTGAGACTATTCTTCTTCTAAACAATTTGTCTCCTAGGCACCTCAGACTGTAGAAACTGTAGAAATATTCAATCATCCAGCAGTGTCTCCTTTACTCTTGTCATAACCTGTGAAAACAGGCATTTCTGGAAATGAAGGTGTGTGTATTTTATAAAAACAGGTATAATTTCCTCCTTAAGAGGAGGCAACAAAGGCAGCTGTAATGAAAGCACCAGTAAGATCTCTTGATTGTGGTGGTACTTCTGCAGTGAAGTGAATTTCAATCTGTATAGAAAATCGCTTCTCATATAAAGGCAGCATGTTTTACAAAGTTTTCCTCATATATCACAAAAGAATGAATTAAGGATCTACTAGGGAAAAGGTTTATCAAGAGTTCCATCAATTAAGTGGTTATCTAAATAACTTGAAATATATGAAATTATGTGGTTGAATTTTTAAGTTGTCATTGTTTAGCTATCATATTTTTAAAAATATTTTATTTCATCTTTTTTTCACTTCTCTGGCATTTTATACGGTACCATTACCAATATTTTCAGCATTTTGCCCACACACATAATGTATGACAGACTATTTTAAATTGTAAGCCAAAGCAAAATCCAACAGAATGATTGAATTTAAACCATGACAAAACATCTTATTGATATTTTTTATCTCGTGTCCATTATTCCTTATGCTAAGATCTGTAAAAACTTGTGTGCCAGAGAATTTTAATTTTTGCTAAAATTCGGATATATAGTGAGACTTTAATGTTTTTCAGTTTCTTTGAAATGTGAGACAAAACTTTTCATTTCCACATTTGCACAGAAATTTATCATGCACAGTCAAGTGTCATACATGATTAATAAATGTCAGTCTCAGAACAGAGATACATGAAGTGTGAGTTTCAGGCAATAGGCAACAATGTTTTCTTTAATATTTTTTCCATAGTCTTTTATCACCATTATCATCTTCTGCAACATTCCTCATCACCTCAGACAGAAGGATTCATAAAACCGTAGAATCACAAAACATCCCAGACTGGAAGGGACCTTGAAAGATCATATGATGGGAAGATGGCAGAAGGGGAAAGAGGTAGAAACTAGTGAATATTCAGTCTCAGTAGGACACAAGAGCTACCACCCTGACAGGCAGAGTGTCATCAGTTACCTGCTCTAGATAACACAGTAACCCCCAGCTTTTACTGGGTTTCTGTAAACAATATGGAAGGGAATGCTCGCATTGCAGCAATCTACCACTGATTGTGGTACTGGCAGACGGTTAGCTCAGCAGTTGGCAAAAGATACTCGACAACAAAATATCAAACAAGTTCAAAAAACCCAATATTGTTCAGAACACCATTTTTAAAGAAAAATACTACATTATGGTCCTGTCAACAGACATATCTTCAGTGTAACTAGTGTTATTTCTATTGAAATATCAGTTTAGATTTTAATCACAATATGTTTCCATATTTTTTCTTACACAACTTTTTTACTAGGTGAAAAACCTGTTACATTGTTCTGATAATTCATTACAATTTATTGCACCCAAGAGAAATAAGCAAATGAATACACATGTGTAGGTGTTGTTTATTTTACTATTTTTTGGTAGACATATATTATTTCTGATAATAGGTAGACAGAAGCACCGTGGACAGATCAAACAACCACTCTTGAAAGCTAATTATTCACTAATTCTTTTTAAGAAAAAAATGTTAATTCAATAACAGTATTCCTCATGGGTCTACACTTACTAGATTGGACTAAAGTCAGCACAAAGACGTATTTGCAGTATAATACATAGATTTTTTTTTCCATTGAAATTGCATTATAGATAACAGGATTCAGAGTATTAATCTATTCAACCCACTAATTATTTCAATGATGTTATTTTTAGAATATCATGAGCTTTATGTCAGAAGATTCTGTTACAATTTAATAAAAATCAGTAAGTACAAGAAATATTAATTTGAAAATTATCTCTGTGGATGATTTTATATAAACCAATCATTTTATAGTGATATACATTTGCAGTTGTGACATCATGTGTTCATGATGTAACTTGCAAGTCAATAGCAAGTTAGCAAATTAACCACTCAAGTTAGAAACTACCTCAGAACTCTTCTACATTTTGATTCAGCTTTTGAAACATGTCTTTGTTGAACTTTCAGTCAAAACTACATAAAGAATTTTGACAGGCAGCTTCTCTGTTGGGGAAACATAAAATGATTATTTAGTGTCCACTTAAAAGATTATATGCACTGTTTTTTTGCAAGGGTCTTCTCACACTGGAACCATCAGAATCAACAAAAGCAAGAGTGGGTTGCTTTCTTCTGTGTGAACTGAAAAAAGGGAAATGACAGAATAAATCTGGTATTTTTTAACGAACATATTTGAATGCTTGGGGTTTTTTTTGGAAATCAAAAGAACAACAAAGAAGAACCAAGAAATCCTTTTCTGAAACAATTTTGGACTCAAATTCTACTCAAATTTTAAACATTATATGGAGTAATTGCATACTTTTGAAGAAATGTATTCAAAATAGCATTATAGTAATCCTGAAGTGTCTGTTTCCCTTAGGATATGAATAAATGAAATCTAAGCCTCAGCATGCTACAGTCAGATATGCAGTGCCTCTTCCCAAGAAACTGCAATTTTCATAAGCACAATTCACAACCTCCTTCCTTCCCTCTCTGTGAGTGAGACAAGCACACTCTACACAGGCCTGAGGGGAAAGGATGGGTGCTGCCTTCTGTTAACACCTTGTATGGAAAATATTCCGGACTGACAGGAGAAGAATGTACATGCTTTCTCCCGCTGCTTGAGGGTGCCACTTCATAGCATAGGATTCCACTTCATAGTCTCATACCTTAATCTGCCAGGGCAAGAGGGCCAAGAGCTATTCAGAGAGTCAGACTGATGATAATTTTTGGCAGAACGTTTCCCTGGCTTCCAGGCTAGTCTAGGTAATATAGAGAGCTTAGGGATTTATTTTTTGGAATCTCTCTCAAGAAACTCAAGTAACTGAAGTATAGGCTAGTGTGTGACTTTTTCTTCTTAATTTTGAATTAACAGATGACCTGTTTATGTCGTCTTCAGAGTATATTTTCTTAGATCAAAGGGAATTGCTTTTCTATTGTTCCTATGGGCACAATGGTTTGTGGTTTAGTACGCGTATTCATCTTGGCTCCTTAAATGTAAAAGCACATTCCTTACTATGTTTGAATAATAAAATAATCAAAGTGATGTAGTAGTTTACTTGTAGCTCTGTTTATGAGAAATTTAGTCTAATTTTAGTCTTCAATGTACTCAGCAGGAAGTATCATAGTTTTAACACAGAAGAAATTTGCCCTGCTCTTAAGAAGGAATACAGAAAATTTCTGTGCATTTGAAGCTATGCATTAATCTATAAGTTTTGACTTCAGTTTTTGCTACTCATTCTTTAGTAGCATCTGTCATTATTTTGACTTGTACCATCATTGTGTATAAGTGTCTATAATTGAATCATAAAATAATAAGTTTAGATGAATATGGCAGCTGTATAGACAGTAGTTCCATTGATTATTCTTTTTTTTTCAGTTTAAGGTTATGAATTAGCTCTTGCTTTAGCTTATAATTGATGGTCTAAAAATGCAGGTAGTAACTAGTACATTCAGTTTACAGGATATCACATTTTTTTCAAAACAAATGATTCAATACAAATGCAAATCTCATTTTGCTAATACTGAAATTATTACATGTCTGGAACTAAAAATTGCACTTGAAAAAATTGCATTTGAAATTACTTAAAAATTAAAAAGTCTCTTGTTAAAACCCTCTTTTTAAGCTGCAGTTTGATTTAACAAGTAGCACTGCTTCCATCAGCCAAATAGTTTGGGCATTTTTAAGAGGTTTTATTTGCCCAAAGTAATTGGATTTTGGCTAATGATTTATTTGGAAGCTATTGAAGTTGAGCAGAAATTAATTGGTACAATGAAGCCAATAATTTTCTTGCAAATCAGACCTCACAAATGGTAGCCTAAGGCAGCAGAGGGGAAATCCTCCATTCCAGAGCCCTTCCCATCAATGTATTTTGTGTCTATAGCCACAGAAGATTCCTTCAAACAATGGAAAATGTAACAAAGAGGGTGGGTTCTTTGGTTTGGGGGTTTTTGTTTGTTTGTTTGTTTGTTTTGAAAACTTCTAATGAGATCATCCTGCTGTTTTGAAGATTTGGGGATAATATGCAGTGTGTAGGCTGTGACTGTCACAGAGTGAAACAACTGTTTTCAAAGTAGGAAGGTTTTCCCAGAGGTAGTCAAAGCCTACTTTACTATAATCTCCTCTAGATATTATTTCTGCAGTTTGACCTTGAGGCTGATTTTTATTTTTTAAATTCCTGACATTGTTATTTTTACACTATATTATCTTAATATGTATGCTTTATAACACATGCATGTGCTTACAGATACACAGGCACGAATCCATGCAAGTTATCATCTATTAGGTAATAATTAAATGTCCATGTGAATAAAAACATATTGATTGTAGAATTAATGAATATCAGGAATCACATACTGTTGCCAAGATTAGCAAAGTGTAAAGAATTTAATTTTGAAGATGAACACTGATTGCACACAAAGGAAAAAAAAAAAGGATTAAAGTGTTTCCCAAAAATCAATAACACTGATTAAATTCTGTATGTGTTTCTGTTTTAAGTGCCATGAGTGGATACTTACAACAACTTTCAAGGTATGTATGTTAGGAATAAAAAAAATTAAAAGACTTTATGCTTTATTATGATCAGAAAACTTTTCTGTGTCTTTGGATGATTTCACTTACCATAAATCAGTTATTTTTGCTAGAAGCTTTGTGAACAGAACTGCTTTTAAGACTTGGCAATGTAACACACACTGTTGTGGAGGAAAAAAGATTTACTCTTCTTCAAGACCTTGAACACAGGAAAAGGAAATGATTATTTCAAAATTGGAAAACAAACATTTGAAGTTTAAAAAATAAATTATACTAAGAGTATTGGAAGAAATAGAGATAAGAAAGGCCAAATAATTCTGCAGTTTTAAAAAATGATGAGATGATGTGTAGTTTTGAAGAGCTATCTGATAGAAATGATCCTAGAATAAACAGTGTAATGATTGTCACTCTTTTGGTGTAAGAAATATTTGAATTAAATATTAAATATTTTTTTCTTATCCTCGACAAAGTGCTGTGCATAGATGGGAAGCAATAAAGCAATGCAAGTCTAGCAGTTGCCTGACTTAAGCTGGCTTTGGTGCACAATATATCCACACAGCATACCACCTCTCCTTTCCTGAGTGATCACCATAAGAGATGGAGCTCAAATTCACAGACTAAATGAGCTCAGTTGACAGGGGGTGACCGGGTCCCCACTCCAAGTCCCTCAGAGAGACACACATTCCAAGGGTTCCAAGGTGAAAAGCCGTTTATTCAAATTCCACGGGGTTCTTGAGGCATCGGTGAGGAATGGAAATGGCCCAGCTAGCCAATGGGGGAAACCAGGGGATCAGGAGCCATTAGTAAGCCAGGGAACAGGGAAAGACAGGGGAGACAACCAATAGAGTTAGGACAGAGGTGGGTCTGGCTCGGTGGGCAGTACAATATGGCATTCAGTGGTCATTTTGTGGCCATTAATACACATTTTGCAGGGTTGCTCTGTAGACTAAAGGAGTTATACCTATGTATATATAATTGAAAAGGAAATGGGTGGTGATTTATAAGTATGTATTGGATAATGTGGGACCTCAGTGTGACATAAGCGGCATGGAAACTTGTACTAGTTTTAGCTGAGATAGAGTTAAATTTCTTCATAGTAGCTAGTATGATGCTATGGTTTGTTTTTGCACTGATAATACTGGGACGTTTTAGCTATTGCTGAGTAGTGTTTACATGACTCAAGAGCTTTTCTGCTTCTTACATCATCCCACCAGTGAGTAGACTGGGATTGCACAAGAAGCAGAGCGGGGACACAGCTGGAACAGCTGATCCCTATGACTAAAAGGATATCCCATCCAATATGACACCATGCTCAACAATAAAAGCTAAATGCTGGGGAAGAATAAGGAAAGGGTGGGGTGGCATTAAACAGAATATTTTACAAGCACACTTATTAGGCTCAGCTTGTAAAATTAGCCAAAACAGAATAAACTGTTGTAGATCAGAAACAAAGCAATAATGTGTCTTTTCTGTCTACACAGATAGTTCAGAATTTAGAGGTAGTATCTTCTTTTCAAAAAACAAACTAGGAAGTAAAAAAAAATCAGTATTCTACAAAGTTTGTAAATACTAGAAATAGTTATAAATCTGTGGAATAGAAGTCTTCCTACCTTCTCTCACAGAAATAATTTATAGTACTGGACACATGATGCATAACCTTAAATATTGAAAGTGACTTATGCATAGATAGTAGCTTAACAGTTTCCTGAAAATGGTCACTATTATTAATGTTTATAAAGCATCCTGAATGTGGAGGATGTTCAACATAAAAAATTATTTAATGCTACTGCTTAACACAGCATAACTAAAATCACACAATATTGCTTATATATAAATATATGTATGTAAATTTTTACTATATACATAAATATTGACTGTTTTCTCGATACTATCTATTTGTTGCCTGGTAAGAGGCAAAATGTTCATTAGAAGGGTGAAAACCTTAGAAAGGATAACATCAAGAGATAGTATTTGAATATTGAAGTGCAAGTCTATTCCTAAGTCCAAAACAGAGGAAAGAAAAAAGTGGCACATTTTTAAATATAGCTTTTTAATATAACAATAGGACTTGATAGTCATTCAAACAAGGTTTCATATCCCCCTAGTGGAAGGAGCTATGTGGAATCAAACACTGATTTCCTCCATATTATTCTATTACTGCAAAAAAATCTGTGATTTGATTAGGTTTCTGGGCAACAGAAATTAAGGCTCGTTGGATCAGATACAATTTCTCACAGTAGTGCATACCATTATCCCTTCCTCACTAAAGCTTAACTGAGTAGTAATAAGATTAAACAGACTTTTTTTTTCCAGATAATTAGCAGTTTAAGTGACTGCACGAAAAGAGGAAAATCTCTTATCTATGGGCAGCTTATTTGTGTGATTTCAAACTACCTTTTTAATATTAGTTTTAATTATTTCTCTTTCTGAATAATGAGACAGCATATCAGTTATTTGTTAAATTATTTAAAAGGGCATAATCCCTACTTCTGTGTTACATAAATTCCTGTGGAATCACTCTTTCCTTTTTTTCCCCCTTCTCTCCAAAAGAAGACATTTGAAATCCTCCCACAGACTATTATACACTTTGTGTAAGGGATTAAGATGCAAAGTTTATCTTCCAAACTCAAGGGAGTTGGGTTAGGCTGAGAATTTTTAAGTATTCTGTCTGTATATTTGAGAATCCTTTTGCATTATTGTTACATTGGAAATGTGAAGAAAAGTCAGATATTAGTCTGAGCAAGCTACACAGAATGAACATACACTAAAAATAGAATCCAACAATAAGCTCCTTTACAAAGCTATCTATCTGAGAAATTATTTAATAACATAGTGTGACAAGAAAGAATTTCTATTGGACTACTTTTCAAGTATTCAGTTATATACTGGAACTAACAAATGCGGAGTTTGACTTTACATTTATTTTAGGTCATTTTCTTATTGTAAAAGTTGACTACTCATTGCAAGCAAGGATTAATTTTTGTTACTTATTAGCTTTAAACATATGTTTTAAGCATAAATGTAAATATTTTTCTCAGGCACAGTCTGAAAATGACTTGGGGTCTTACGTGGCCCCTGGTGCGATAACTGTGCCAACAGCAGAGGGAGCATTGAACTCATTGCCCATGGTAAAGTGTGGGGAGTGAAACCCATGTTCCTATAATCCTTATATGGGTAGGATGTGCTCATTAGCCTTCTGGCAGTCATCCTAGGAGAAGGACAACTCTAATTCCAAACCCGGGCAGATGGAGCTCGTTTAGCCCTGTAAGGCCTTCCATCTAAGAGAAGGACACTCTAATAAAACCTGCGTCCAAAGGACTTCGCTGCCAGCGTCCAAGCTTGCTAGGCCCTGGCAGATGAACCTTAGGACTAAAGGGTGGGTCCAGCTCTGCGCATGCTGTGTCTCACCTAAAAACAATCCATTGCACAGGCTGGAGGGTGCTATCCACTATCCTCTTTTTATCAGTGCGCTTGTAAAAGGCGCTGATGTCCTCATCAGCATGGGTGGAGCCCTCCCAGGATCTTCGTTCACGAAGCCTAGCCATACAAATATTTTTCTGGAGTTTGGTCTATTGTTTTAAAAGCTATTGAGTAAGAAGATTGTAATAGCTAATCAACCACAGGCAATATCATAACAAGAGACAGTTAACACAGGTTATGTATATATACTTTGAAAGGTTGTTTAACTGAAATGGTAGCAATACACACAGAAAGAGCCATATGACAGTTCATAACCCATGATATATTGAAGATTGGCTTCTACTTAAAAAAAATTTGAAAAATAAACAAATACATAATTGATCTCACTTTGAAGTTGGTCCTGCTTTGAGTGGCCTGAACCAGATGCTTTTAGTGTTCCCTTCTGATGACTGTGGAATCTCTGATTCAGTTTCTCTTTTTTTTTTTTCTGTATATGCATAGGTTCAGCTAGCAGGATAACTGAATAAATACAGAACAGAAAACATGGCAGGCTGAGGGTTTTCAATCTAGGAGGGAAGGAACTAGGAGGTGGGGAATCTAAGGAGTGAGCTAGTTTAATTCTCCAGGGCTCTAACATCTGGTTATACAGGAAATGGAGTTAGACTTTTCACAGTGGTACACAGCAAATGGATGAGACAGCAGTCACAGGTTAAAACAAGTGAAATTCTGGCAGCTCATAATAGAAGAAAACTCTTCATGGTGAGGGCAATAAAGTGTTGGGGATTGATCAGAGTTGTGGTCTCAAGTAGAGATAGGTCCTGAGCAATCTAACCTGACAGTGAAATTGGTCTTGTTTCCAGTGGGAGTTTCTAATAGATGATCTTCCAATAACTCTACAGTAGGTATTCTAGTGGTTATTGTTTCTAAAGTTAATACTTTGATTTTACTGTCACACACAAAATGAATATAAACAAAGGTTTATGTTATTTCTTTTGCAAGAAATATCTCTAGTTCAACATTCATTCTGTGATGATGCAATTGTCACGATCCAAGATCAAGTGAACCTGTGAGGAAAAAATGGATTTGGTGACCAAAGAGCTTTGATCACATACGTATGCCATTTTAGAAATTACAAAGCTTCCCTATTCAATGAAAGAGTTGGGGTAGTCTGGGAGGGAAGTTATATGGGTCAGTATATTGGCTCCTTACACAGCTTTTCATGGGAGAAATAAAGCAGTCCAGGAGGAGAACTGAGGGGTTAGTACAGGGTTCTAGATATTCCTGGTGCAGGTTCATCAGTCTCCGTGTGTCTTTATGGGTCCTGAGTTCATCCAGAATTCTTTACTTTCCTTAGTTACAGGATTAGATAGAGACTACCACCTTGGTATCAGACATTCAAGCTGCACGGTTGCTTTCTGATTTGCTGATGCTACTTAGGGTAGGCTGTTCGTATAGTTTGGCTATGCATTTCCTTGAGATCACAAAAACTACTCAAGGCTCATTCCATCATTTGGAACAAGAGGTAGGTCATATATTGCCTACTAATGTTCACAGGCTTATGCCAGTATGTGTGCTAACCAAGCCTATCTCATCCTAATTGCCATAGTAATTAATAAGTACTACTAAAAATGGCAGCTCTCCATGAGTCTTCTGTAAGTATGCTCTAAATCCTCTGTCTCTGTATAAGAGGATAATGTTTCTAATTTCTTCAGGGATAGGTTCTTTCAAGAGGTGCTTGCCAAAGGACTGTGATGGCTTAGCTGAATACATTGCATTCTACTTGAATTATGGATGATGTTTTCTGTACTTGTGTGAACTATTATTTTAATTTGATAAAACAAAATTTCTCTATTCACTTAAACCTCCACAAAGAAAATGGGGAGATATCCAAAGAACAGTCAATTTATTTTTCCGTCTTTCAAAAATATGTGAAGTTAAACTGCTGTCTGTAGAATGTGAATTGTTCAGAAAGAAATACTGGACAGGAACAGAATCCTCTTGACATGTAGTTGCCTACTCGTGTTCTGTCTCCTTTCTGTGTCCTCTCCAGAGGCCTGACTGTGGTGGACTGCTTCTGAGCAGTCTGTCTTGGTGGACATGGATGGTTGGTTAGCAAACTGCCTGACAAACTGAAGTGTGATCAATCTTGTTAATTTATGTAGGCTATTTTCCTTCTCTTGCTAAGTTTACTGTTTCAGACTTATTCTTTGCCTAGTTCTTAAAAACAATCTTGAACATGCCATAGGGCAGCTTAAGGGAAAAAATTAGACAAATCCTACATGTACACCACAATTTTCCTTAAAAATAATGACAAAAAATACATAGTAGCTATGTTTCTATTAGAAAACATATAGAGAGAAGGGGAAAGATTTCAGGCACTGGAACTCAGTCAAATATCTTGTTAAATTCCTGGAATGATCCCTGGCAGAATTCAGCCTGTGATACCTGATTTTCTCTTGGGGAAGTCCAAATGATCATTAACATTGACCAGAGGCAATTCTTGCTAGATATTTCCAAGCTTTGGAAAGTAAAAGAATTCAAACATGGGAACAATTTTTTTTTTCTTTTTGGAGGGTTTTGCGAGTTTTGACATTTTTTGTGAGTTTTTACATTCACAATTAATTTATTAGTAAAGTTTTAACCTGTGAATACCTGGCATACAAAAAAATTATGCCAGATGGTGTCATGTAAATATCCAGTATATATTATAGACTGAAAGACTGTACCTAAGAGGTAAACATGCCCTGCAATGCATCCTTCAGTTCCGGAACTAAGTGTGTTTGCTCTGTTTTGGGGAACTCACCAATCAACTACACAGGTAGATTTCCTTCCAGTGGGAGGAAATAAAAATATATGTTCTAGCAGGTCCCTTCATGGAGATTACTAGATTATGTTTTCTTTGCAAACAAAATGAGGCCAGGAAGTCAAGTCTGCCTAGAGTAGGATGTACTGAAATATAGATCCACCCACAAGGTGTGCTGGAGATTTGTGGATGCTACACTGAAAAATAGTTGAAGAATTTTCATGAGGTCTATAAAACTGTGCGTTTCATCACTGAGATTTATATATTAAAGAAAAATATCCAAATCATTTATCAGAAAGGAAGATGTGTGAAATGACAGGAATTCATTTGTAGAAATCATCCAGACCCAAGGGAAAGATTATGAAAAGGATTCTACTAGCTCTATTTGTTGGCTGATAAAGAAGGGGGCAGAAACCCCAAGAAAATTGTTATTACCTCAGAATTCCTGGGTCAACACCTTGTTTAAAATAAGTTAGATAATGTTTGTTTAATAACTGAATTAGTTATTTGAATCTGTTCACAAGCATGACACATACCACTTACTGAGGAACAGCAGCAGTCTTGTAGCTCAGAAATGTAGTGGCAAGGTTGTATGTGAAAAGTACACCAATATATTCCACATAATTGTTAACTCATGCCATTGTCATTAATCTCGTACTTGCAGAAACATTTACATTTGTTCTCACTTAGTATATTTTTAATTACATTCCAGTCTAATGGCTTCCTGGAAAGAAACTACAAAACTTTGCATAATTAATAAAGTAGATAGTATAGACACTGAAAGCATCATTATCCCTACTAAGTGTTAAAAGCTTGTTCAGGTTAGTTATTTTAAGAGTGGATTTTATTTTTCTTTGAGAGTACAGACTTTTTCAAATTTCTTTGAAGACCTCCTTGTAATTACTGTATTAAACATTTCCTGTACTTAAAAGTTAGTTATAATTTCATTAAAGCTGAGCTACATTAACTGCTTTAACACTGAAATATTGTGACTAATACATAAAAATGTGTTTGGACTCTTTGTTATATTGGAAAAACTCTTATAGCCAATGCATTATCATGTATATGCACAATAGAGCATTAAATGGTGAAAAGTGATGAGATTTTAACGTATCATTTATACGACCCCTGAAATACAATTAGGTATAGTGTATTAGCTAGTCACCCACACATGTAACTGCATTTCCCTGGGCTTAGAGACTAAGCAGAACAGAACTAACCCAGTTTTATTATGCAAAGGAACAGAGTTTCAGTAGCTCGTTTATGAAAAGCACTCTTTCTGTTCTTGTGTAGCATACATTGTACGAAATCTTCTCTACTGACAAGAGAATAAACAAAAATATTTTTAGGTGCCTTTGCTTCTCAGTTAATCTCTTGTATTTGTATGGAGATTCACTCAATGCAATAAGTGGGGTTATACAATTTAAACACTTTTTTTTTTAATAAAAAGACCTTGTCTTTCTGTCTTTTTGTAGTTTTCTCACAGAATATTTTTAGCGTGAGTCAATGGGAAAGAAGGGAAGGTAGATATTATGTTGCCTTATTTTTACTGTAATATTGCTTAAACTTAACACTGCCTAGAGTAGTAAATAGCTGACTTCTTCACTTATAGCTGTGGTTATTGATTCAAAAATCACCCATGCTCCATAATTCTTTCACAACTATAGCACATGAATAAAATAACTAACTAACTAAATAAAACTGTAGTAGAAATTGTTTAACATTATTGTGATACTATACCACATAATAGGTCAGCAATTTGAATTGTAGTCACCTCAAATCCTAATTAAAAGAATTAATACATCCTGTATCTTCAAAATTTACAAAGAAATAAAAGTGAACCAATTTCAGAAGATTCTTGAAAAAAATTATTCTGGAAATATCAAATAATCCTATATTTAGATCCCATAGAATTCTGCATAATGCATAACATGAGCATAACAAAGACTATAAGAGGGAGTTATGTTACTGAAATATGAAGTGTATTAGTATATAGTTTATGTATGAAGATGATCATAGTTTGATAACTTATAGTAAGACAGGTTAGCATTAGAAGAATAGAGAAAATATTGAAGTTTTTTAATTAGATGTTGGCTTTTTTGGTACAACCCTTTCTAATGAGAAAAAAATGTTCTGTTGGGAAATTTTGTTCAGCTGTGTTTTGTTCTTTTCATATTATATTTCTGGATGCTTTAAATGCCTTTTCAATATTTAACTGCCAAAAATAAAACATGGAGAATCTGGAAGGTTAATAAGGACATCTGAAACATAGTTACAATAACTTTCTATATGTTTTTGTCATTAGTGATGTTATGATACTGAATTAAAATTAACTTTTTACGCAGTAATTCCTGTGACACCACATTAATTTAAAAAAGCAGAAAAGTCATTATGCTAAGCAAGTAATCAGACAGTAAGAGAGAAAACTATCAAGGGTAGTTAATGCTGCAGGGCAAATCTGTTGTGAAAATTATGCTGGGAAAGAAAAGCATAGACAGAAGCCAAATACATGATGTGCATTAAGCTGAATACTAAAATGGGAGACATGAGAAGTGGATACATTTTCCCTGAAGAAAATTTTCTGCTAGCCTTTGGGTTGATGGAGATTTCTCTTCCTGTCCCTTGAACACACTGAAATGGCTCTTCCTGACTTGAATCAAAAAAAATGACTCTGCGAAATGTGATCATAAAATTTAGTATGCCAGTTATGCATCTGCACATCTGTGTGGTTGCATTGTAGTTTCACAATCTGCCTACTATTTAATGCTGTTTATAATTCCGGTTTTAGAACACTAGATTTTAGGGTGGATTTCTTTTCTATTCAGTGGAGACGGGTCTGTTTTGTTTTCTTGATTTATACACGGCGTATCAGGATTATTTAATGTACATTCAAGGCCAGACTGTATACAAGTTACATATACATAATTTGAGGTTTTGTAGGAATGAAACTTTCCAGGACATCATAAATAAAATAAAATAAAATGAAAAAATAGAATAATATAATAGTAAATAATAATGCAGCTGTACTGACACTTTTGCAATGCTACATTTTCTGTACAATATATTGGAAAAAATATAACGGAAACAGACATTGTTCCATGTGAAAGGTATTTGTTTCTTTTGGGTTTTTTTGTTTGCTTATCTGAAAAATGTTTACTATCTGTATTCCATACCTTAATATCTTTTGGGAATGTCTCCTTTTGTAATGAAAATTCTTCTGTTTTCTTTCCATTTTTCTTGACTAGTAGAACAGAATTTGATAGCAGCTTCAGCACACGTTAGCTGAAAATGGTAACTTTTGTCTATTACTATTGTGGGTTGTAGTGCTATTTCTGATTTTTCCAGCTACATGTATTTGCCACTCAGTGGTGAAAGAAGAGAGTATATACATATACTATGCTGTACACTGTGCCTTATCAGGAGGATATGAAGCTATAAAAATGTAGATTGCATTTTTTACAGAACTTTTTACTTAGAATATTTCACTTACTTGAAGCACTTTCTCACCATTAGCTAATAGACCCACCATAGATTCATAGAATGGTTTGAGTCAAGAGGCAGCTTTAAAGGTCCAATCCATCTGCCAAATTCTCTAGGCAACCAATTCCATTGTCATCATAAAAGAAAAATCTTCTTTATGTCTAATATAAACCTTCTCACAGTTTAAAACTGTTGTCCCTTGTCCTGTAACTACAGACCCTGGTTAAAAAAATCTCTCTCTGTATTTCTTATAAGCCCCTTTAAGTACTGAAAGGCTGTAGCTTTTGAAGTATGATGGAGAATGATCTGGTAACTACATCAGCCAATTCCCTCAAGAACCCTGGGATACATCTTGTTGGGTCCTGTGCATTTGCATATGTTCAGGTTCTCCAGGTGATTTTGAAGCTGATCTTCTCCTATGATGGGAGACTCTTGATTCCCCAAGTCCCTGTCTTGAGGTGTACATAGGCTTGAGAGCCTTGGGAAGAGTTATCATCAGTCAACACTGAAGCAAAAAGTTTGTTGAGTACCTCAGTCTTCTCCATGTAGTTTGTCACTATTTCTGCTGTCTTGATTGTCAGAAAGGTACATTTTTTTTGAAGCCTTCCTTTTCTGTCCAACATACCTGTAGAAGCTCTTGTAATATTCTTTGCAAAACTTGCCAAATTCATTTCCGTCTGTGCCTTAGCTCTCCTGATCCCATCCCTACACATCCAGACAATGTCCTTATTATATTTTTCCCAGGATGCATGTTCTTGGTTCCACTGCCTGTGCACTTTCTCTCTTCCATCCATGTATTATTCTCATAAGCATGTATCTATACTCTCCTTCTGGAGATGGAGACACAAAGCATAGTGGTGTATTTCTGTTTAATGATAAGATAACATTATGATACATCCTACTGATCCATTCTGCTTGCTGAATTCTGAAGATAGGTGCCTTGTTGCAATGTGAGGTGCAGTGCAAATACGTCTATGACTATGCTTTCAGTCATGGGAAGCTGAAGTAGATTCTTACAGAATCCTATAAATACACAGATTTGGAAATTGGTTCTACACAGCTCCCATAGCTACCCTTGGGGCCTTTGATATCAACCTCCTTGTGTACCTTCAAGGCATCTGCTACCACATTTTTTAATACTGTTAAGGGTATCTGCTACAAAAGGGAATCCAAATATCATAGCTATATTTAAAACACTCATCTCTACAAGCCTTTCAAAGAGAAATGGTAACTGACTGATTCCTGTTCTGAGAAGTCTTAGTTACAAATCCTAAATCCCATGTCTGAATTTCCTCTGTTAACTTTGCCAGGTGACTAGTTCAACTGCTAATATCATGTGAAAAGAAATGCACCATGGCCAAAATACCAAATTAGACATTTTCCCTGATGACCACTAGTATGTAAGAGCTCTATGTGAGGTAACTCTACAGAGAAATTTTACAGGGGAAAAAAAAACCACCAAGAATAAAACCTCAAGCCTTTCATCCTAATAAACACAGTCTTCAATACAACATTCTTGGTTTGAGCTCATAGAAGTCAGCTCAGTGTGGTTAACGTTAAGATGCACAAGATTTAATATCTGTCCTGAATTTGGGGGGTTTTGTTTGTTGGTGGGTTTTTGTTATTGTTTGTTCGCTTGTTCATTTGCTTATTTGCTTTGGTTTGTTGTTTTTTTTTCCTCTGGGGACTGACACTTTGCTCAAAGGTGCATCCATTTTTTCCAAACAACCTTTATGTTTTGTATTGCTTAAAGTAAGCAACTCCAGGCTTTACTGCCAAACTTATCAGATAAACTACAGAAAGCTCCCTTTCTAGTCTTTCATCATTAATGACAGACACAAGCTTACAGGGCCAATGTACTCAGCAACAATTCCCTAAGCATACTGCTACTGAAAAGGGGTATACCTCCTTTCCTACTCTGAATTTATTTTGGAAAAAAGTAGCTAGGACAAGGACATCCATATCTTGTCAAGTTATGTATTCCTGGTCTAAGTAGGATGTGCGTTGTGGACCAAGACTCATCATAAATTACAGGATAAACAAAATAAAATAACCATGGTAGTACACAATGAGTGAGTATTACACTAAATACATGAAAGCCAAAGACTTTCAGTGGCCTTGAGGTGAACATAGGTCAACATCAAGTTGCTCATGACTCCAAGGCTTCCACAAATTCCTTCTAAAACAGATTTTTCTGGGGGGGGAACTAATTGGTTGGCTATAGCAGTATTCTTACTTCTGACGGTGATATAAGCAAATATTTTCTTCCAGTTAGGATTTAAAAATGTGTCACTAGAGACAAGAGAGATCAAGACCTCCCACTTGTGATACAATATTCTCTAGAAAAGGTAATTTTTTTGAAAACTTTCACAATCTTTATTAATCTTCCTGAAGCAATATTTCTTGGATGCCCGTGAAAGTTTGTCTAGAAAAAAAGACTTTCTTATGTCAGTTCTGCTTAAGACCATAGAAACACTGGTTACAGACTGATCAGGACTCCTGACCAGTCTTTTCTTAGATAAGATATTCTGAAAGTGACAGTCATTCTATTTAAATTAGTCCCTTCAAGAAAGTACACTATGGTTAATCTCTCTTACTGGTGATTCAAATGAAGCTTTTAAATATGTTTGGTTGTTTTTTTTTCCTTGACCCAAAAAGGAAAGAATGGAATAGGAAGACCACAGGAAGATATTTGAAGTGTGGGTTAGATAAACCTTCACATAGAAGGTCTGCCGTGGATATTATGTAGCTATTAGAATTAACACACTAGTTATGGTCTTTAACACTGATGGTCAGACAGTGAGGATAGCCTGATTCACTACAAAAGACTATGTATAGCAGGTTACACAGATCAAAATACATATACATACATGTGTATTTATATACCTATACCTGCATATACACAGAGGATAATTCTGTGTAAGGAAACAAGATTTAACTTGACAGTTAGGCACAAATGTAGCTAAATTTATACTCATCTATTTGATGTATAATATTCAAACTGAATACTTGTGATTCCAGTGATTGCAAAATAGTCTTAAAAATACTTCCTTTCTTTTAGTATGTCTCATTGGTTTGTCGTGGCTTGTTATAGTAGTACCACTCAGGACAGCTCCTGACAAGACACAATGTGACATATTCTGACCAAAAAGCAACATGACTTCATACAGAATGTCAGAAATTTGCATTAAGCACATGATTTGTTTTGAACGATCAATATGAATTTCAAGTAGTAATTATGATTTCAGATTATATAAAAGCTGGAAATTCCATCTCGGTGCTGCTATATTGGGGACTTTAGAATATCTTACTTAAAGGATTACATTTAGCAACATATTGCAGATGAAGCTTCGTTTAAACCATATCTACAAATCAATCTACAGCTCTGCTGCAAATGTAATTCCAAGGTTGAAATAAAAATTCTGGTATCATTTCACTCGATGGTAAATCAATACTCTCCTCTTTCTTCATAACATCCTAAATTATGAAAAAAACGTATTTGCTGTCTGTCCTCTTTAATTACTGTTTCCAGAATTTTAGCTGCTAGTGCTGTCTGTAGAACACATCAACTTTAATTACTCTCAGTTCTTATTTCATTGAATACTTTAGGGATTGGTTTATTAATCATCAAACATTTTTGCTAACTTTTCTGATATATTAAAAAAGAAAAAAAAACCACCACAGAACTATAAACAATGGGATTGCTGGCTAGTATGTTTTGCCCGCTCTTACAATGAGTATTTTTACAGCATTGCTGTTCTATAGCTACTTTATTAAAATTCCATTTATAAGACAAAATATAAGGATGAAAGTATAGTTTCAGAGAAATTTACTTAAAAATTGAAGTAGAGAAGTAAACTTATTTTATATAAAGATATTTTACTTCAGATAAAAGCTATTTCATAGATTGTGAGAAGAAAGAACATTCAAGTTAAGAGGAAAACATTTGTTTTTCTTAGGCCATATTTTTCTCATTAAGTGCAACTAAACCATAACAAAAAGATTGGCTAGTTTCCTAGAAAGCAAAGGACCTAGAAGTAAAGCATATGACACTCTCTCATACAACATCCTTTTCTCTAAGACAGAAAGACAGGAAATTGAGGGTTGAACCACTCACTGGATAAGGAGTTGTCTGGCTGGTCACACTCAAAGAGTTGTCAGCAGCTCAATGTCTGGACAGAGACCAGTGATGAGTAGTGTCCTTCAGGGGTCTGTATTGGGACTAGTATTAATTAACATCTTTATTGGCAATCCGGATATTGGGATTGAGTGCACTTTAGCAAGTTTACTGATGACACCAAGCTGAATGGTGTGGTTGATATTCTCGTCGTGGCTAGGCTTCGCGAACGAAGATCCAGGGAGGGCTCCATCCACGCTCCTCATCAGCGCCTTTTCCAAGCGCACTGATAAAAAGAGGATAGTGGATAGCACCCTCGAGCCTGCGCTATGGATTTTTTTTAGGTGAGACACAGCATGCGCAGAGCTGGACCCACCCTTTAGTCCGGTTGATATTCTAGAGCAAAAAGAAAGGATGCATTCCAGAGCAGCTGAGCCCCACAGAGCTGCTTGCCCTCTCCCACATGGCATGATAGTGGAGAGAATCAGAAGGGTAAAAGTGCGAAAAGTCATGCATTGAGATGAAGACAGTTTAATAGGTGAAGAAAAATAAGCTGCCATGAAGAAAATTAACCAAACCAGCCAAAAGCAGTCCACACACACCCACACAAGTAAATAATATGAATAACAAATAGTTCTTCTGCATCAAAATAATCATCTATGACTCTAGAATAAGGATGAAGTGTGACATAATACAGATCTGAGATAACAGGAAGGGCCTTGAAAGCACAAACAAGGGACAACAGGCTCAAGGCTATAAAAAGTTTTAAATAGTCAGTTGCTAGTCATTTAAGTAGTATAGCCTTGGCAGCTGCATAAAGCCAGTATTAGGGATATAAAGGGAATAAAAAACAGGTTTCCAACACATGTAAACCACCTGGTACTTAGTAAATTAGGATGCAAAATGGAATTACAAAACAGTGAAGAAAGTACAAGGTGTAAAGCGGATTAGTGAGCATATAAAAGTAATCCTTAGGTGACCTAAGACTGAAGAAGAAGAAAAAATATTAATATGACAATCCTTTGTCTCCTGGGGAAGGATACTAAGGACACACCATAATTCTTTTTCTTTTTTTTTTTTTTTAATTTTTCTTTAATTAGTCCTGACTTGTCAACACCAGGAGCCACAGGGACACTGAAAGGAGGAATGTGTCACCATAGGAAGGTGTAAATACTAAAAAGCTTGTGTATTGACCTTCTAAATTGTAGTTTGAACTATAATTTTTAATATCATTGTAACTGAGCCAAGAGTAATTCCTTGTTCAGATGAGTTAAACTTACCTTTGACTAATAAATTAATCACACAAACTCAGAAGATGCACTGTAAAAAAACTGGTGGAGAGTTTCAGGTATCTATTCTATAACTAGGGTGCAACAAACTCATCAGAAAGGGAGAATGCTTACTGTTTAAAAAACTATTAGAAATGGCTACTGCCTTCTGCATTGTAAACACCTTGCTCAGTGTAAAAAAGGGGAAAGATGAAGGCTGAAGTGCTACTGCAGACAGAAGGTGAACTCTTTGGTGAGGAAAAGACTGTTTTTACCCACGTTAACTTCTTTGACAGCATCAGCTGGTGACTTGTCAGGAGACAGGAATTAATTTCTGGGTTCCAAATTTAGACTTCTAGATTTTTGTTTTATATTACAGATTATAATAAACCACTACATAAAGTAAATCTTTTTTTATCACTGTTAAAGCTGAAAAGGACTAGGCTTCTAGTTTCCCATCATTTGTAAAGGGAAATGCAGAGCTCAATTCAGTCATCTACAGATAGGCATTTAGTGTCAGTATGTCTTACATTATTCAAGACATCTTCAGTGGGTTAGCAAAGGTGACACAGGATCTGCATGAAAAATGTGGACTTCTGAGCCAGCACATATGGTGTGGAAGGATATGGTAGGGTATTGTTAAGTGACACTAAACATCTCTTCTTAGACAAACAAATAGTACCCATCTGAGACTAGTGAGTTATTTAGCTCCTATAAGAGTGAATACGTAGATATTATCAGCTAAAGAGATTCTCAAACTTTACTGACTGTGGTGTTTAAACATCTGGCTTAGAGATCAAACTAAGATGTAAACTTCCAAGATATCTTAACCTGTGAACCTACTTCTAACCATAGAAATACCATTGTTTTAAAAGGGTTTTTTTTTATGGAATTTACTCTAGTTTGTATTAAATTATAAGTAAAAGCAAATTCTTTTCCTTCTAAACCCTGTTTTCTCCACAGGGCTAATAGGATCAAGAAGATACACATATTTAAAGACTAGTCTACTTTTGAAACTTCTTAGCAGAATTTGAGTAAAGAATTGTATTTTCACTCAGTCATTTTTTCCTGAACAGAACCCATGAATTCTTTATTATTCAAAGTCTGCAACACTCAGAAACTGCAGATAACAATGAAGTGAAAAAAATAAGTTCTGGCATACTACTGAATATAATTAGAGATTGGCATACCTAAGATACTTTTAATTATAGCTGGTGGCCTAGTTAAAAAATAAAATAATACATATGTCTAAAGGAAATTCTTATTTGATAGAATTTTCTGCTATATCATTTATTGTATTCCAGCAGAGTACAAAATATTGCTAGAGTGAGCTCTTTGCCAATAATCTGCATGAATAAGCCCTTTGAAATTTACTTAGTCAAATGTTTTGCTGTGCACTTATTTTTTCAGATCCTCCGTGCACTTTACAGTGTAAGGAAGTGTATGAATAGGAAAGAAATCATAACACTGTGTTGTTGGTTTATCTATAACTCTACTAAAAGGGGTTCCAATTACAGTTTTATGGAAATATATACACAAACAAATCCAAAATTCTTGCACTATGGTAGGTCACACTGAGTCATGTCAGCAGTGTCATGTATCATTACATCGTGGTTTGTTATGATCAGCAGCAGCATAGCATGAAGTAACGTGCATGCATGGCAATGAAAAAAAAATATGGTTTTCTCACATTCCAAGGTTTCACCAGTTTTACTTGTTTGATTGCTTTTCGGAGACTTCTGGGGACTTTGTTATGTTTTCAGTACCGAAAGAAAGACTGAGCTGCTGGGAGCATTGAACCAAGTTTTTTGGAAAGATTGGTATTCAAGTCCTTTACCTGGGCCTAAATATCCTAAAATCTCTACTGGATTCTGAAGTAAATTTCCACTGGGTGTAATAAAGTTGTCGACTCTTAATTGCAGTTTGGACCACTACTAAAGAAGAAGGTAACAAAAAGCATTGACTGAGTCCCATATCTTTATTCCTTTAAATGGAAAAGGTGAAGAGAAAGATAAAAAAATGTATGAAGGATTATAACCAAATGGAATAAGAAATCACTTAGAAGCTGTGATTTTAGCAGACCTTTTTAAAGGTCTGTATTTTCTCATCAGTAGAGTCAAATTAACTTTCCAATTTATCATGAGCTGTACATGAAATAATAGTTATGATACTTCACATGTTCTAATTACTTTTCATCATTATTAATCCTTTCTTTTTGTTTTGGTTTTTTTTTCTGTTGTGTATACTTTTTGTATATAACAGTATTGGTACAATAATAACTTTATGTATGTTTATTGACTATATTCATTGCTAACTCTACAATTGTCACAGTTTTTGAAGTGTTTGGGTTTTTTTATGTATTCTCCTGCTGAACAGGAAGTCTGGAGAGAAGGAAGTGACAGACAGGATTAAAGAAAAAGAGCATAAACAGATGGTGATAGCCAACTGTGCAAGAAAGAGAACACAAAATGAGTGGAGTAGAATTTTGGGTTTGTTCTTTGTTTTAATTCAGTAAATAGTGGTGATCTAAAGTCTTTTGTCAAAGAATGTTTGTAGAAAAAAAAGTCTTTTCTATGGAAGCAATATCATCTCATTTACATAAAATGTATCACAGAGTAGATACCGTCTACTTAGATATAAGGAATGAATACAGGACATGATACCCTGTCCAGATACTATGAGTTGTGTTATAAGTGCTTATATCAGATTGGCTAGAGATTAATATAAAATTTTATACAGTGAAGTTGGCATTATTGTGCATTGGTTAATATTTTAGAACTATGGGCTACGAAAAAGAGACAGATAGGACTGATATGCCCCAGATAAAGTAATAGAAAGGAAAAAGACTATAAGGTATTATAGGTTTTTCCTATCATTACTTTTTACTAATTACAGAATCACAGAATCGTNCCTAATTATATACTGGATGAGCAGGAATGGTATCTATAAAAAAAAGAACTAATTGAGGAAGAGTGCTTCATCATAAACTTTCTTTTTCTGTTTTGCAGAATGGGCAATAAAAATGACATAAGACCTGAAAAAGATGATAATTGTACCTTAAATTGAACAGCATGGATATAATAATAATACTGTCAATATTTTTTGTGTGGAGATACTATAGGAACATCTTATAATATGGAAATTTGGTCCATCCTAAAACAATAGGCCCTTAGAAGGTAACTTCAAAGAGCAGTGAGCTTATATTCTAATATCAGTGATTCTTCTGGACAAGACAGTAAGAAATAAAATCCATTTATGCCTAGCAACTCAATGCATAACAGATGAACAAACCAATATAATGAAAATGTATTTTATCAAGAAACAAATAGATTTTCTTCTGTTGTTTTGTTGGTTTTTTTTTGGTCTGGGTTTTTTTTTTAAGCAATTCTTATTTTTAATAGACAAGTGTATTCTTATACTAATTTGTACAAACACAGAAAGTCTGTATGTTTTATTAAAACTATATATCTGAACTGTGGTTTTGGATTTGGTGTGGATCATAATATCTGCATACAGAATCAGCATGCTTTTGACAATCTTACTGTGCCTGAATTCTGTAAATTCTGAGAAAATTTGACTTATTAAGCAACATGTAAAAATTAGTAAGGACTAAAGCTCATCTGTCTTACCACAAAACAAAGAAAAAAATTCTTATCCTGACTAGATTTTTTTCATTCTATGTAATAGTTTGACTCAGGAGCATACTCTTCTGATAGTAACTTCTAGTTTTAATTTCTAGTATATACAGGTTTTACATATTTTTTTGTGTCAGTCTCATCCACATTTGAAAGACTGGGATATGTTAGGTTTTCAGTTGGATTTGATGATTTGAGGGTCTTTTCCAGCCTAAGTGATTCTAGGATTCTGTGATTTGAAAATGGTAAATATCAGTGACAGGTATGACTTTAGTGTAACTATGGGGGACTGGATCCTGCAAGCAAACCCTATTTTTACATCAGAGGACATTAGGCATTTTCTTGCTCAGGCTGAGGTTCTTATAAGTTTATAAAGAGGGCTTTTGTTTAGTCACTTATGAAAGTTTTAACTCTCTGTGTGTATAGGGACTAAACAACCAGCATTCCAGAGTAGCATCTCCATCTGAAGTTAGAACTTTGCGTTAAGTAATATGCATATTAGTTTAACTCTACTAATGTTATTTAAAGCTGATACTGCATCATCCCTAGAAATATGCATTTACAGGTAAGATGAGGAAGTGCCTGTTGACTGTTCAGCTATTCTTTCTGTGGTTTCTCTAGCAGCTGAGGAACAGCATCCCTCTCTCCTCATTGAGCTGAATCAAAATGACATAGTTCTCCCCGCATATCAGTGATTTTCAAGTTTTGTCATTTGTGCTTCACTTTGAATTTCATATGTAGACTCGTGTTCCTTCACTTAAAACCCCTGTTTCTGTAACTTAATTTCTCTAGCTTATGGTCAGACATATAAGCAAAAGAATCCCTTCTCATTGGGGTATTGTTGTTACATACTATGTTTTACTGGATGTGCCTGCCTGAAGCAAGCTGTGCTCACACAACACTAGCTGCTAATGAAGTAAAGATAAGAATAATAGACCTGTTAATTTAGTGACAACTTCAGGAAATGTACATATTCAGTATTACCATTTTGGTTTGAGTTCTTTGGTGGTTTTTGTTTATTTGTTTTGTGTGCTTTACGTTGTTTGTGATTCCCCCCCCCCCCCCAACACTACATCGAGTTCTGCATTACTGACTTGTTTGTACATGCAGAGAATCTAGACAATGTTTCCTGTAGATGAAAACAAGCAAATCTGCTAGGAAAAACACTATGTAGCTCCAAAAAGAAAAAGCAGGGGAGGGGGAGAAAGTAATTTGTAAAAGCTTTTTACTACTATGCTGTAGATAAATGTACATTAACAAATATGCGTATTTAAATCACTTCTTTCTGCTGAGTGATAAATGATGGTGTATGAATGCTGCCTTTCTAAATTTGCATGTGCAACCTCACTTTCCTTAGAAAAGTGCAGAATATTGTCCTCAGAAGTGTTTTTGAAGGTTGTTGTCAGCAAAATCAGTATGACAGGTTGAGAGGTACGTGTGAATGTGCCACATAATTGCTATAGACAAGTATGTGCTTCTATTAAGAGTGACAAATATTACACCATTACTGAAAGTACATCTTAAAAATATTCAGCTTACCCAAGAATTAGTGAATCTAGTTCTTAAGAGAACAGTTTCCTTCAGTCAAGGACTGCATTACTCAGCTTGGGTTTATTTTTGGGCTTGTTTATTTGTCGGTCTTGATGATCTTAAAGGTCTCTTCCAAATAAAATGATTCTATGATTTCTTAAATCAAGAAAAACATAAACCATTCTTTTCTAAACAGACATTTCTATGACTTGCACTTGTTACTAAAATATATAAGAGTAGAATTAAAATTGTGATTTTGTAGTTTTGCATTTTTAATTTCCATGCAACTTAAAACAGGTCTACTTTTCATGCCAAAATTTTTCCAAGATTGATGCTTATTACAAATAAATGGAATATAGACTTTTAACTAGTTAGTGTGTGACATATAGGTATTTACACTTGAGCAAATATCCAGGAGATAAGAAGATCTGAGTGTTTGAAGAACACAGTTTATTGATTTTAAAAGTACACTGAAACCTTTAATTATTTTGAAGTTTCTGTTGAAAAGCCTGAACAACCAGGCTTTCAGAGCACTCAAGAAGAAATCATGATATAAGTAGCTTCTCATTAATTCTCTTTTTCTTTCTTTCTGAAAAATCTTTCTGGTATTTCCTTGTTCACTTGTGATATCCCAGAATGCACCATTCAGCTAATGCTGCAGATAACACTGGCGATGATAAGGTTTCTGTTCCCTGCAAAGACAAATTATAGGACATTGTAAATAAACCGGAAACACATGTAGTTCATATATACAGCTAAAAACTTCCTCTTATACTGAATACTATTATCTAATTAGCAGCTAGTTGCGTTTGATCAATGCATTATTCTCTGCTTAAAGCAGTTTTATTTCTCATTATTTTGTCTTCCGTTGTGGTTTTTCAGTAACATTTTAAAATGCGTCAGCAAATGTTGATGCTTGTGAATTTTATTATATCTGAATGCTGATTTTCTGACTTTTTAATGTCCTAAAGTAAGTGAGCATTCACAGTTCTTCTTTTGCCAATAACAGATAAAACTCCTACTTATATGCCAGTTTTCTTTTAGAATGGACTATAGGGCTTTTTGTTGGATTTTGTTTCAGTTTTGGTTTTTTGTTTGTTTGAGTTTTTTTATTTACTTTTTTTGAGGGAAAGAACATTGTTTCTTAAGGACCATTGGTGTTTTTCATTGGGATTTTTTTGTCAGTGTGTAGTTCTAAATAGTTCACTCAAACACAAAATGAAGGCAGAAAGGATTTTCTACTTTTCTTTTTAGCAGAAAAAGTAAATTGAAGACGATCCTGACAATAAGCTGCAGCAGTAACCCTTTTCTCAGTTAAAAATATAACACAAAGGACAATTACTAGCAACAAATTTTTAAAGTGAACTAAAAACTCTGAGAATTGAGAAAAGTAGAATTTTAATTCACTTACCTATCTTCTTAAGAGACAGACACACACACACTCTGCACATGTAAACCTGGAGACAACTAGAAGACTTTTCATTTACTTCACAATATAATTATAAAATTAATAGAAAATTAAAGTAAGCTATATTGTATCTCTTGTTCTTTTTACCCTGTCATATTACAAACATACTTGACCTTGTATTTTCCTAGTTTGCTGAAGTGTTTGCATTTTCCATGAATTCTAATGTTACTTTCCACTTCCATTTAGTGTTAACGTTTATACCTTCATTTTTAGTATTATAACATTCTTGCATCTCTTTATGATCTAACTTATTTGATGTCTATTTTTAGTTGCAATATAATCCCTTTTTTATCTTGCAGATTAAATTTCCATTTCATTCTTTTATTCACATATTTTATATTTTACATTCCTTTAGTGATGAAAACAACAAGACATTTTTGTTGTTTTCTCAGCCACTTGGTTATGTCAAAAACATAGCCGTTCAATTCTTTTTGCTTTTTTGTAGAGGAAATAGGTGCTATTTCTCTTTCCAGAAAAATCTATTTACCAGTTCAAGCTCTGTCAGGATATCATTCCTATGCAGAATGTAGAAGGCATCTAGATGGGAGAATTTTACATAACATAAACAATTCCTGAACTTCATGGTAGCTTCAGTCTTACCTAAACAGATATGCTGAGTGGTATGTGCTATTTCAATAGCTGGTAGAGAAAGATTCAGGCTCCAGCTGAAGCTGGAATATTTTAAAGTGTAGTCAGTGATAGTCACTTAGGTTTTTTAAATACCAGGACATGCCATGCAAATAGGATTTCATTCTTTAATGGCATTACAACTATGTTCAATTGAAAAAACTGTGCAGGTGCAGTATATATAAAGTTTTTTAAGATCCACAATTTTATGCTGCATGAAATGCAGATTAAAATGTGAAATACTGTACAGCATTGATAAATTTTACATTAACTATGCACATTTAATGGCAAGTTTCATTGGAAAAATGTCAGGAAATTATGCAGCTACAGAGAGTATCATAATGAATATGCACAGCAAGCCTCAATTTCAACATTTCCAATCTTTTGTATCTTTTATTTTGCAAAATACTTAACACTTTTTGAGGTAGGATAAAGTAAGTAGTATGGTGAAGGAGAAACAAGGGCAAGATTAAGAACACACCTTTTTCAGTGGTAGTATTTTTATGCTTCTTTCAAAGTTGTGGCACTCAAAGTTTAAGTAGATAAGTATTCTTAGGGTGATCTGGTTAGAACTTACCCAGTAAAACAAAAAGCACATCTCTTTCTGTAGTCGTATGTTTTCCAAAAGATTAGATTAAGTAGGTATACAAATTTAGGATGGGAGCAACTGATAAATTCATTAATATAAAATTCACGTACATACAGACACTAGCTAGTTAGCTTAAAACAATCAGAATACAAAGATTCAACTCTCAAGAAGACAAATACGGAGGCTGGTGAGATGTCTTGAGTTTTAGGACCTATGATGATCGAGAACTTGAAGCCCAAGGGTCAGGGGAATCTGTGTCTGCCCCAGTTTTGATTAAATTGAGTTTGGGAAGATTTTACACACTCTGCTATGAACTGTACAGCCTGGGAAGTCTGAAATAGACTTACAAGATCTAGGGTATGATGAAAGGCAGTATTGCTGAACTACCTTGGAAACCCTTCATAATAGTCCAGGAAAAATGGCTTTTTTATAAATTTTAGGACAGGATGCAGAATTATAACATAATCTAATTCAATGTGACATCAAAAAGAAAAAAAAAAGAATTTGCTTGGATTCAACTGAGAGTGAAGCCAAATGTTGAAAGAACTCAGTTTCAATGAATTTGAAATCCTTCTCCTAGGCAACTTCTCTGTTTAAATCTCCTTTAAAATACTAGCACCAGTTATTTTTCTTTTTAATATTAATAGTTGTAAATTTTGTTAAGTGGCTACAGAATAAAATAGGTCTTCCTGATTAATTAACCTTATTTGAAAGCTTTAGTTTAGTAGAAGTGCTAAGTGTCAGCACTTAGGCAGTAGTAGTCATGTATTGTTAATTTGCGTGACACTGTTTTGATATTTGTTGTCTAAATCCATAGATAATCCCATTAATAACATAAAAGAAACAGTCTGAAATATTTCATCAAGTGTTATTCTACAAAATTAAACACATTTTTAGTAAAAAAAGATGTTTACTTTAAAGAAATGACAAAAATTAATCCCTTTTCCTTTCTCCTACGTCATATTTTTATAAAATTAAAATTTGATAGGAGTTACTCTTAATTACACCAATATATAAGAAGACTCAAGAGATGTGAGCAGAACAGGACAGGGGCCCTGTATCTACAGGGGAAATAGAGCAAGGCTTTTTGATCTTGTAACAAGGAAATTAAAGCTTTTCCACAGACTTCTCAGTCCAGAAGGTAGAGGTACAGAAAATAATGTGAGGAACGACAGATGCCTAAAATAAGCTTCATTCAATCTAGAAAACATAATTCCAATGTCTAGTACTCTATAAAATAATTTTTCATCTTAGGATATTCAATAATATATAGGAAGCAATCCAATGTGTGAAAAGCATTTTGTGTTACGGAATATCTCTCTACTAGCGTAAGTAGAATAATTTGCAAGGTAAAGAAATAAACCAAAACACAATCCCTCTGTGTGTCCCTGTCCCCTCTCAGTCTTTTTCCCCTCCCCCTTCCCTTTCACTAGAAAGAATGTTATATGGAAAATTTACCCTACTCAGACCCGTGTTGAATCTAACAAAACCTCTGCGTTTCTTTCTGTTATGCTGGAAGAAAATAGACTATCATCGCTTACACTCTGTGTCCTCCATAAATGAGGAACCAATTGAGAAGTATATGAAGTAAAAGTACTCTTTGAAGGTATCCACAGAAAGATCCCATTTACCTGAGACCAGTTCTTAAGACATCAGTATTAAGCTTCAAATGCTAAAAATGTATTTGAAAAGAGTTATCTCAGCTTTGAAGAGTCTCTAAAAATCTATGAAGAGATCAAAGAGTCTGTATTTGTACAGTGAATGGGATACATATATAGTTGTTTCATAATATATATAAATAAAATAGACAAACCTGCATATAGTTTTGTGTTTGTCACTCAGAGGCAGAAATATTTAATTTTAAACGGAGAAAGATGTCTTTATGCAGAATAAATAATCCACTGATCATAGCTCTCCTTTGGAATAAGCTCAGAAAGTCAGTGTTAGCAACCTTTCTGCTGACAACAAACTCTCTTCTTTTTCTAAGGAGAAAGTTGAATTTGGTTTGCATTCAGATTTCTTGCCTAAGCATTCAAAGGCTTAGTAGCTAGGATAAGAAAAAAACCTGGGTTATTGGATATTTTGATCTTCAAAATATTGTTACTGTCTTCCTATTATTCTGTCATAATTTTTACTATAAATGCTATTGTTTAAGGTATGCTGCATCAACTATTTTCAAAACAGAGACTTGGCCTGAAGGTTGTCAGTTCTGAAAGGATGAATGGAATACTAATTAAAATCCAAAAGCAAACATTTTGTATGATGCATAATGAAACCATTAAAATATCTGAAAAAGGAAACAAGGTGCAGCATAATCACTGTATTGTCAATAAAAGTTGTTGGGAATTGACCTTCTGGACGCTTACACTGACTGATTCTTTTGTTTGTTTGTTTTGTTTTCAAATTTTTTTTTTCTCTGATCAGTGGTCCAGATCTGTATTTTTCTGTATTTTTTATGGAAATGTTTCTTCTCAATCATAAATCATATTTTCACGTATCGTAATTTAAATATGTGGCAGTTTGGGCAATAAATAAATAAATAAAAAATAAATAAATCTGGACTTAGTTCCATAGCAAGACACACCAATATAAGGCTCACCTTGGGTCTTTTGTAGTTTTACAAACGTTACTTACAGAAAGAATGTTTGTGCAGTCAAAGGAACAATTGCAGATACTGTATTTAGAGGAGTATTTGAGTTGTATTTCTCACTCCCTTTGGCTCATCACCTGGAACATATAGTGTCCTGGGGAGATAATGGGGAAATGGAGACATTATTGTCTCATTTTAGTCTTTAAAGTGAGACAAGAACCCAAAGGAAGACAAGAACACAAGATACAGCTGCCTATGTTCCACCTCAGGAGGTCTGCTGCAGGATACTTGCTTCATGCACATCTCTTGATCACAAATGAAGCATAACACTATATGATTTCAGCAAAGCATATAAGACTGTATACTTTTTTTAATGACAGTGTGTGACAGATTGACCTTGGCCAGTTGCCATATACGCTCCAAATTGCTCTCTCAGTCCCTTTCCTCAACAGGACAAAGGTGAGAAAAGACAATGAAAATATTTATGAGTCAAAATAGGCAGGGAGTTCACTCACCAAGTTCCATCATGGGCAAAACAGACTCAAGACAGAGAAAATGAACTTATTGCCGATTAAAAGAGAGTATGAAGGTGAGAAAGAAAGAGACACTCCTTCCCCCTAGAGCATTTTCCCCCCAACTTCATCCCTTCTTTTCCCAACCTGAGTTTCATACTTTCATTACTGACTCCTTTACCTCCTGTACTCAAGGGGAGTTGGGGAATGGGGCTTGTGGTCAGTCCTTAACATATCCTCTATCCTGTCCTTTCCTTCTTACACTTTCCCCACATGTTGCATGCTGCAACATGTGTCCTCTCCACAGGCTGCAGTGCTTCAGAATAAAGCTGCTCCAGCATGGGCTTTCCACAGGCTGCAGCTCTTTCAGGGCATGTCCATTTGCTCTGGTGTGCGATCCTCAACTGGCTGCAGTGTGGATATCTGCTCTAACATGGTCTTTGCATAGCCAGCTGAGAAATACCTGCTATGTGGTCTTCTCCAGGGACTTCTGGGGAATCTCTGCTCCAGCACTTACTTCCACTATATTTCTATTCTCATCAGGTAAATAAGGTGTAACTTAAATGTATTCTTAATAAACCAAGACTGGTTTCTAGCAACTGCAATAATGTCCCTAACCAGTGTTAAAACGATCAAGCTAGGAGGTCAATATGAAGAAGTTTCACAACGGCTAGCTGTGATTAACAGCATCAAGTCCAGCTGGACACCAGTCACAAGTGATGTGTCCCAAGGACCATTACTATTTAAACTCTTCATTAATGATTTGGGTGTCAGAACAGAGTGCACCCTCAGCAGGCTTGCAGGCACTACAAAATTCACTATAGATACACCAGATGAATATGTTGTCATTTAAAAGGACATGGACAGTCTGGAGAAATGGGCCAATAGGAATGTCATGAAGTTCAACAACAGGAAATACCAGATGCTGCCCTTCAAGAAGAACAGTATACATGCATGTATATTACTCACTCAAAGCTAGTCACAGAGTTTCTTTTATATAAGAAGAGCTAGTCGTTTATTTAAGTCAGTGAAGCTTTAATAAATTATGTCACTTGAACCCCATAATTTCTGTTTACAGCCTACAATCTGTCTTCAGGTATGGTAATTTTAGTTTTCATCACACCCTCCCTCTTTAAAGCACATCCCCTATTTCCAGTTTCAGTTTTAATAGATATGGTATAATCATTGCAATTGAATGTGTTTCTTTTGTCAGTTTCAGCAATCGAAATCAAAAGAGAAAAAAAAAAACTTGAAAGAAAGAAAAAGTTAATTTAATTTAAGGAGTTATGTTGAGTGTAAAGTCTCATAATTCAAACACAATTAAAATCTGAATTATTGTAGAGATTGTAGATTGAGTTTGGTTGAGTTTTATTCTACCGTTATTATCACTTTGATTGATTTCCGAACTGCCTAATTAAAGATATATCTATCAATACAATTGTGAATTTGAAAGTCACCCTTTTTAAAGACAGGAGAAAATTCAAACAGTTTAGTAGAGAATAATGGATCATTACTTCCTCATAAACTTCTTAATTACAAAGTACTGAGATCTATAGCTACCATACATGATGTACTGTCTAAACGATGTGTTTGACTTTGGTATCACCTCATAGAAGACAGAAACTTTAGATTATTACCCAGGTAGCATTTTTCTTTTAGTAAAAACTTAGCAGTTTCTAGCCTTGGGGAAGACAGTGAGCTATCCAGAGATTAGTTTTTATATTTTACTTCAATTAGCAAACACACAGCATGAACAGACACGTCTGAAGTGACATAAGCTCATTATCTCTTATTATTAATATAGACATATATTAATGTATCTATATTTCATAGAATTCTAGAATGTCCTGAGTTGGAAGGAACCCAAAAGCATCACTGACTCCAACTCCTGTCTATGCACAGGACACATTCACCCTAGGGAAAAAAAAAAAAAAAAAAAAAAAAGAATTCTCTTCTGAAATCTATATACATGAAATATATAAACATGTGGAAATCATCATATTTACTTTGAATAAGAAAACACCTTTGATCCCTTTCTATACTCTCTTCCCCTGGAAAGCCTTGTCCTGCTTATTGTAAAACAGTAAGTTCTTCACACATTTCAAAATAGTTGAAGAATTAGCATCAAGTGCTTGTTAAAAGCCACTTAATTTCACATAATTACTATAAACTCCTGATTTAGTTCTATGAAATACATTTATTTTTCACAATTGTACAAGGAATGTCCAATGCAATTATTAAAAAAAAAATGTCAGAATATACCTAAGGAAAATGAATATAAGGAAGTGGGAGTATGGAATATGTCACCGCAGAGGCTTAAGACTCATGTTAATTGTTGTGCACTGGAACACAGAAAGCTGGTTTGTGGTCTCCTTTCACTGTGAAAGAGATAAGTTGTATCACCTGTTGCCCTAATAGGTCTGTCCCCAAGAGAGACCCTAGGAACCCTCCTGGGCTTTACTCTCTGGCAGTCAACACTGCCAATAACATACTGTACTCTGAACTGTGGAAATACTGTACTAGGAAACAGGAGAGTCATGCTTCCCAAAAAATCTTAAATGTTCTCTGTATTTTCAAGCATCATGAACTCCTGAGTGACATAATAGATGACAGTGAATGTTTACTAACTGTCAAAATGCTGACAAAAAACTTGACGTGACCAAATTAACAGAACTATTTGTATTTTTATTTAAAAATGTTAATAATATATAGAGATTACAAATAAAAGGTAAATAATTATTCAATAGCTTCCCTCTGTCTGAAATATTTCATTTTAATTTTTATGATGTTACTGACAAATGCAGACTAATTTTTATAAGTATATAAAGCTGTATAATTAACTCAAATAGTGAAGGGTTCTGGCTACCCTAGCACTGAATTTATTTATGAAAATTCTCAGTTGTAAAAGTGTACTTCAAATTTTACTAAATTCTATCCACCAGGACCAACTTATTTTTTTAAAGTCATAAGGAAACTACATCAGAATAGGGAGTAAATCAGAGAAATGTACAAGTGATATTCATAAGGGAAGATAAAATTCTCTAAGGTTCCAATAAAGGCGCTGAAGTGTAGCACCTTTTCACAGTTACATTGGAAAAATGGCATATGAATCATTTATGATCTAAATTCATCCTGCAGAAAGGCTCTGCTACCTCAATTCTGAAAATCAATGAGGTCATGTTGAGGTTTTTAGAGTCCTGCACATAGAGTCATGAATAAAACATTTATTTTTATGCTAATAAATCTTTAAACATATTCATCCAATAATATATGTCTTACTTGTAGTTCCTACACAAAACTCGAGTAGCATTCAGCCTTTATTTTTTTAATTTTTCAAATATTTCTGTAAATGTATTTATTTATGTCAAGGGTTAGGGCTGGGCTGGCCATGGAATGAATGACAGAGGCTCTCTAAAAACCCCTCATTCCCTCTGGGAACAGAAAGGGAGTAAGAGAGAGAGACTTATGGATTAGAAAAGAAAACTGAAACTATTTTAATGAAAGTAATAAGAATAAAATTAAATACACAAAAACATATACAAAACCAATACTGAATCCAGCCCATATGATGGTAATATGTCACCATCACCACTGATGCTGTGACAGAAGTCCCAGACTAGACCCAGAGGCAGTCACGATCAGAATTCAGGAGCTGGATTCTGGAACTGAATTCAGAACACAGGAATCAGGAATGGAGGTGAATGGACAGAGTCCTCCTGGGTTGCTGACCATTGAAGAAGAGAGCCTGACCCTCGTNTACACTGTTAAATTTTAATCACTCCAGGACAGACATATATGGAATGGAATATTTAGTTAATCAGTTTGGGGTCATGTGCCCTGTCCTCTGCTCCCTGCAGGTGCAGCCTTTTATTCTGCATCCCCAACATGGTACACAAGTTTTAGTAGTAACTTAAAGTCTTAAAAGTGTGGCTTACTGACTTTAAACTGTCACTTGAGACATTTATGACAGAATCCAGTTGCTAATACACTGACACATGGATATTTTGTAATGCTTTAGATGCTGTACGATACCACACCTGATCTCTAACTACTGCCTAGAAAAGCTTAGGTCTCCCAGAGGAGGGCTGTGTAGGAGGACAGGATTGTGCAGGAGTGATTTATCTGCCTCCCTTCTGTGGATGGATGCCTTGGATACTCTACACATACATGCCTACACATTGGCAGCTAAGTCCTGCATTCACTTCAGAAAAGATTGTTTAAAAAGACCACAAAAAACTTCAGTGCAATAGATGTCTATGGGAGACAGAGTGGTTTCCACAGTGAAAGAAAAAGCACTATATTATAGAAGTTTGGTCATTGTTAGTATTATACTTTTTATTTCTTGTTTTGTTTCCAGATTGTCAATGACAGCATGAGAAGTTAGGAAAATAGCTGTTCCGCTCCAAATGGGCAGAAGGCCACTTTACAATTTCATTCCAAAAAATGATTACTTAGAGCTAGATAATACTCATCTATCTTACTTTGATCAGAGGTGAAGGGGTAGATATCTGGCCCATATTTAGAAACATTTAATTATACACAGCTACATGGAAAGTCAAACATCCTTATTAGAGACCTGAACACCAGAAAAGAAAATTGCCTAATGGCATATTAAATAATAAGAGTTGAAATTGGCTGTATAGCTGCTTTTGTTCCTTATAAGATGGAGTGGGAAGATCTTAAATAATTTTATTTTATATTTAGTAGTACCAAATCTATTGATGAATAAAGTCTATAAAAGGCCTAGGATAGATAAAAAATATTTTAGAAGTGTTCTTTAATAGTTATTGCAGGTATTCACAAAGTCCTCATCATTTTTAAATAAAAATAACTTTTTTTTAAAGATACACACACATACATGCGAGAACATATACATTACCTACTTACTGGATAAAATCTCTTTCTTTCTTCAAGAGAGCTATTGCTGTCTATTTCATAGATGTTGACAATAGAATGTCAGGAAAGTCTAATGTATGTCTAAATATGTCTCAGGACACATGTCCAGGAATTAGTACAGTATCTGTAACTTTTGAATGTTTTGATGTAGGAACATAGTTTCCAACACTATTTTTTCAGAAACTTAGTGGTTCTATTTCTTATTGGAGCGGGGCTGCATTGTTTTGAAAGTATGACAATCACTAACAATTAGTCCAGCTGAAAATTTGACTGTTAATAATATTGAATCATTACAGAATACACAGGTCTATAACAAATAGTCAGATTCCTTTGCAAGTGTGAAAAAAAACCACTCCATTTTGTATTTTATTTTATTTTTTAGATTGCATCTGGTCCTGATCTTGAGCAAACCTTCACCAGTTTTTAATGTGCAACCAGAGCTACTCCTGATTTACACTATCTATCAATGAGAATAGAATTGGTTCAAAATGAGTTCAATTACTAGAAGATGTATCAGCTTCATCACTTTCTGTAACCTGAAGCAACAATTCATGTCATAGCATAACTATTAACTACATAAGAGGCACTTCTTCCTCTATATTCCCCTTCAGCTCTGCTACATCTAGATAAATTGCCATAATAAAAGCCACTAGTGAGTGAGGAAATATAGTAGAGGAAAGGAGAGAAAGAGAAAGAAAGGATAGCTCTTCTGCTTCCCTATTAGATTCATCAGATCCTCTAAACAGACTTTAAATGCCTGTGGCACGTTTTTCATTCTCAGAGCAATAAAATTGTATCATGCAACTAGCAGAAAACATCACTCATATGTCTGACAAAAAGATAGCTAGCATAAAAACAAAACATGAGATACTTATGGTTAACTCATACACTGTTTCCATAATCTAATTCAATGAATAAACAATACATACTTTAATAGGAGAAACACAAAATTCCCATGTGAAGCTTATGTAGGAAAAAATCAATAAAATGACCATAACTTACCATCTAAAGTGAGTGTCTATAAATGAAAACTATCTTCCTATATAATACAGAAGAAAGGGAAAAAGAGGAAAAGATAAACAGAGGAAACTAACTACATTGAAGTCATCTGTCTGATGGCTCCTTTTTCATCCTTGTCTTGAGCAGATTCAGCTTAATGAACACAATTGTCGTGAACTCATTCTAATTGCAGTGTGCCGAGGGAGCAGATATCCTGTTATTTAAAATGTTGCTGCAGTTGTGATGATGAACTGCCTACACATTATTGCAGTAAATTTGCTTTATGCTGTTTTACTGCAGTTAAATTTGTTTGTTCTGCTATTGTTATGGGGATTTTCAGACACTCTATTAAAAAACCCTGTTTTCAGTCATTTATATGGAAGATGCTGAAGAGTAAAACATATGAACCACAACTGACTGACGCTTCATTTCCTTCATTGTTATGAGGTTCATGAATTTATTTGATAAAATCAGTATCTGCTGACAAGTTACTTTATGGTGAGAAATACTCCACCTCTTCAGATCAATTTAGTTTTGTGAGTTGTTTGCCTCCTTAAATTTCTCCTCTGTTCTATGGAGAGTTTGATCTATGAAATTAGGAGCCAGCATCTCAGATGCTGTAAATTTTACTTAATTCTGTTGAAGTCAATGGTCATGTATTGGTTGACAACATACAGATTTCATTGTAATTCTTTAAATTGTATGTATAAAAGATATTCGGGAGGAGATCGTTATGTATCACAATGTTCCTACCATTCCTACTACTAAGACATACTATTATATTCCAGACAAACTACTAGACCCCTACTCTGACTAAAGGCTTTGCTGAGGATTTATTTATGTGGAATATGCATCAGTAGAAGTCTTCTAAAATATTTAAGGCAAAACCAGTAGGATTAACATAACAGTATCTTATCATGCCTTGTGCCTTATTGGAATGAATAGTCTCATCAGAACCCTTCCAGTCCTATATTTCATTGTAATTCAGCAAAGTCTTTGATTCTTAAACCTGATTACACCAATCACAGCCTCCCCACTCACTTGCAATTATCACCCAGACAGTGACACTGCAGTATCTGATTCTCTGTATCACAGACTCACCTCACTTCTAGCTGTCACCTCAGTATATTTAGTCAAATGTAATCTGAAACCTCCTGTGATGACACATCTTGTATTTCTCTGCTGCAGCTAGCAAAGTGTCCTCAGCTTATTAGGAGATTTTAATAAGAAATTTTCTGTCTCTTTCATTCTTGGATTTTGAAGGTGTGTGTGGTTGCGTGGTTCAAGAGATATTACAACTCTAAGATGTTCAAAGGGAAGAAAGAGAGAATAAATTAGGATCAGTTTGTTAGTTTGTTATGGGGATCAAACCTGAGTTATTTCTTTCATTATTATTTCTTTAATACTGGTGAGAAAGCAGCAACTGCATCTGTATCTCTGAAGCTAAAGTGAATCCAGGGAAATAGACCCCTCAGCCCCACCTGAATCCCTGTGAAGGTGATGGAGATAGTAATCTTGAGAAAGTTTCCAAACCCATTAAGAATAAGGCCATAATTAGGAGTAGTCACTATGGATTGACAAAGGGGAAATCAAACCTAACTAAACTGATGGCTTTCTGCAACAGAATGACTTCCTCAGTGGGTTAGGGCATGTGGTGCATTATACCCTGTAGGCACCTTGGCCCCACACAGCTCCTCTCTCACAGGCACTGCCCTGCATTGCAGTGGGATGGGGGAGACAATTGGAAGGACACAGCAGAGAAAACTCACAGGACTTGAGAAAACTATGCAAAAGACATAATGAGAAAAATTAATTCCTTTTAATTTACCTGCAACAACTGAGCTATGTTGCAAAATAGTGTTTTTTTTTCAGATAAATTAAGCATGCCAGAATTTCAATTTTGTTTTAATTTCATTCACAAAAATGATTAAAAATCTGACAAAAAAGTCAGTCAAATTTCAAACAGATCATAAAAATTATTAAATGAAGGCAGTATAAGAAAGCCTGGAGACAGGTATATTAACTAGCCCTTTGATGCAGTTTGGCGTTATCCAAGAGGCAAAATATTTGCTCTTCAAAGGTAACTGTATTAAAGCTCTAGAAATAATTGATCTCTGGAAGAGATGATTTCACATTCTGCATGAACCTGCAATTTGCATCAGAGGATGGAAAAATCACTCCAAGCTTCCACTTAATTTGATGATGGAATTTTAACAAGAGCTTCCCAGGTTACCCCTCAGGCACTTCATTTCTGCAGTACTTTATATGTTGAAGGACATTGGGAAGATGCCTGTTGCTGAAGTATGGGGCAATGTACTATAAGAGGACATTTCATTTGTAGCACAGCAAGATGGAATTTCCCAGGGGCCCTTCAGGGGCTGTATCATACAGAAGAAATACATGCACATATACAAGAAATAGAGCAAACAGTTTGCTCTATTTTTATACCTAGATGATTAAAATTATCAACTTACTGTTTAGCTTCTTCATTTAATTTATTACGCCTAATAGGTAGTTATCTAAAGCAAAAAAAAAAAAAACCAAACAAGAATTTTGCAATGCCTTCTTGAAATATTACAGGGGCATGGGAGCCCTCTTAATATGCATGTTGAAAAATGCTAGCTAGATTTGAAAGAAAAAAAAAAAAAGGTTATTCTATTAACTAGAGATCATTAATATTTATTTTAAATATTAATGTTGAAACAAACATTTTTCCAGAATACACCTACAGCATGTGTGTATTATAAAGATTAGTGCTGTAATTACCCTGTTTGGCGAACAGTGTAAAGCTAAACACTGTGTAAAGAAACAGATAGCAAATTAGTCTACACTCCTCCTTCCCAGGCAAGTTCAAGCTTGCACCAACAATTTGGAAAATGACTTGAAAATCCTACCCATTAATAGGCAGCACTTTCTGTCTTTTGATTCTCCTCAAATCCTCTTGTGTTTGCTCTGTAAAGGCTATGTTTTCTTAAAGAATACATTTACTAAAATAAAAAAAACCAAACCCAAACCTATTTCTGCTTTCTCCCCAGTTCCTGTGAAAATAATTTTTAACTTTTGTATTATGGCTTCTCAGAAGGAGTTTACAAGCATCTAAACATGCATAAGTCTGGTCATTCATGTTCATGAAAAAAATGAATTCTTGAAGTGATGCAGATAATTTCTTCTGGAGTAATTGGNGTGCGCTTGTAAGGGGCGCTGGTGGGGAGTTTGGATGGAGCCCTCCCTGGATCTTCATTTGCGAAGCCTAGACATGAATTGGGAGAAACCAAAGCCTGTTAAATTGAAGAAGATGGATATGTGCAGAAACACATGAACTCTGTGTATGCAACAAGCTAACCAAGGCAGGACTACTGATCACGTATCAGAGCTACTGATACAACATGTGTTAACTGCAGTAGTATACTTCCAATCTACAAACAGCTCAGATAGCTCAGAATGAAGTTGTGGGCAGGTGACATTGATTCTTCCTGCATCTATTCATGTAGGTGTATTCTAAGACAACCAGAATTGTTTAGGTCCAAGAAATTAAGGCAGAGCTGGGAGAGGATGCTCAGGTCCTAATTGCCCTTGCCTACTTTCCTGTGCTTTCTCTTCAAAGTAAAAACAAAACCAAAAAAAGTCTTCTCAGTTGTATGAATGGAAAAGAAAAAAAATAAATACACAATAAAAAGAAAACTGAGGGAGTGCCTAGTTTTGTTTGTTCATATTTCGTTGAGTTTCAGGACTTCCAGATATTTCTTATCTCTGCAGGAAGTACAAAAATACCTTTGAAAATCCCTGGAAAACTCTGAGAGGTGAACACAAGAATAAGGGTAAACAAATCACAGCATTTTGGTTGATAAAAATGAAGGGAAGAAAATTTTTCAAGAATCAGACAATATCTCAACTGAGAGCACCCAAATTTCAACTAATCCTAAAAGGAAAGATTAAAGCCCTGCTACATCTTGGTGATATTTAATTTCATTTACAAAAAGGCTGTACTATAAGAACAAAATTCTTGCAGCTAGCAACTAACTGTGTAAAGAAAAGTAAACAATACATGATATTTACAGGCAGGATGTCTTTCAGACATACAGTCTAAGTTCTCATTTTATTGCCTTATTTTTCAAGTTAAATTGTGATCCTTAGTTACACAGGACTTGATGTCTTATAAAATAACTGGTTTCGCAGTCATTCAAGATTAATATTGGTCTGTCTCTATATAATTAAATTGCTTTATGATGCTTACAAGACATCACCATGTAAGATATTACCATTCTTAATTGTTTGATGGCTAAAGAAGGATGATTTACTTTTAGGGGGTTTATGCATCTTTGAGACTACAGACTAGATCTGCAGTATATTTACTGTAAGATAGAATCTGAAACTAATTATAAAGCACTGGCTGAAACAGACATTACAGAAAGGCATTAGTGTGTTATTATAATGTTATCTATAAGCACAGTGTGAATTTCTGGCATTTTTGTGAAAGTGAAAAGATATTCTTTTTTCTGAAGCCCTTAGAGAGCCAGAAGAGAAACATCAATGGATCAAAACCATCATAATATTGGTCTGGTTGTTCAACTGGCAAAAAAAATAGTTGAGACAGCAGCTTGCCATTTGTAAATATTGCTAGAAGCACCAGCATGGTAATAGACTGTACAGTGTCGCAGGAACTGGCGGAGAGAATGAGATGTGTCTTGTTCAAGATTCTCAATATTATCTCCATTTTCCCCATTCATGCACACAAGACAAAGAATAACAGGAAAAAACATGAGAGAGACCTGGATTCCAGTCCTTAGGTATGTGCCCTCATCTATGTAAACATTTATTATTATTTAATTTAATCTATCCTACAGAGTAGATAGGCATTTTAAATGCATTTATAATAACTTGGCTCTGTGTCTTGCTATCCTTCTTCCTATTTGGGAATCTAGGATAGTCCCAAACTGTTTACAAGGCTGTCATACTTTTCCTCAAAAAAACAGGGCAAAAGAACCCAACAAAACAAAATATAAAACACCAACAGCCTAATGAAAAACGAACAAACAAACAAATATTTTCACCAGTAATGAAGCAGTTTACGTTACATTCACCCAGTTATATGTCATAGACCAACACTACTATTGTTAGTGGTAGAATGCAGGCTACCCAGAGATTTTCAGAACTAAATAAGGCATGACTTGGAGCAACTTAAGTAACTTCAATACAGCCATACTCCCAGTAGAACTTTGGTCTAGATGGCTTCCAGAGGTCCCTTCCAATAGAAGTTTTTCTGTGAGTGCTGGAAGATGATAAATAAATTTTCTCATGGTGTTGTTTCTGTACTTATTTTGTTTAATTTATGGTTAGTAGTAGAGTAAAGAACAGTTCATTTTTTCTATGGGGAGTATCATTTTATAAGTGCTTCATAAAACTACAAACAGTCTAATCCATAATTTTTTTAATGTATCATCTAACATTTGCCGCTATAAGGGTATCTAAAAAGAGGACATTTAGGCTACGTGAATGATATATTCACAGATATAACATAAAACTTTTACTAATAGGAAAATTTCCTTTCATTGTGACTGCCAATATCAGCAAAATCATGCACAACTAATGCTGGGGTTTAGCAGTATTGACCTCGATGACAATACAGTGCTTCAGTTTGCTTACAAATTAATTGCTGTGGGATTCCTTCAGCCTTCATCTTTAGATAAACATAAATCCTTTTTTTCTAGGTTGCTCAGTAACTTTGTCCTCAGCTACCTTTTTTATTTGTGTAGAAGAGGGCAAAATCTTTTTGTTTATAACTTCTATCACATATTATTCCCCCTAACCCAGCCTTAATTGTTCTTTGTCAGATTTTCTATCATGGTTTCTTTATCATGAAATAAGTTTAAACCACACCATCACTTATTTATCCTACAGTGTGCAACAGAGTAGTTCAACATAAGGGTTCAATTTGTGTGGGTTTTTTTTCCTGAAGTGGCTTTATTAATTCACCCAAGAATTACTAAACACGTAATCAAGGTTCACAAATACACATTGACATGATGTCTGAAGGACAGTGGCTCTAAGACCTCTTTCAACAGGTCTTACCTTTTCCTCTTTTGTAGGAAGAGTATTATGGATTAATTTTAATATAAAATACAGCATATACATGTTAATTTCACTAAAATCCAAGTGAAAGGACCAATTAAAAATGCAAATACAAAAGAATAAAATGAGATGCTAGGAGGCAAATTAAATTTCAATTAAGAATTATGACAATGGATCATAGATGAGAAAAAAATCCAAACTTTATGGAGTGGAAACCCATGTTGTCAGAACTAAATATAAGAAGATTTTAGGAGTAAAAGCATCTTAATGCCCTCAAAGAGAACAAGATCATTACTAGACAGGCACTAAAATATTATCAAAAAGAAGGAAAGAAAGAAGTAAATTTGAAGAGGAGCTTAGAAGACAAGAAGGAACAATTCAACACATATTTTTCTTCAGTACTTTGAAATTGACTAGATATATTCATGTCATATTGAGTCATTCTGAAATTGACATTAATTGAGAAACTTGTTAGGGAAAATCCAACAAAAGCAATGAAATCATACAGAATAAAAATGTTACTAGTATAGTCTGCAGAAATCATTAGAAAATTTCCATTTTAGAAGATTCACTGGTGATTTTGTGGTGTTGGTGTCCTCGATGTTGCAATATATTCACACAAATATTTCCAGGCAGGCACAAAGTGTGACTGCATTATCAGTCATATTCTACAAACAATAGCAAAAGAACCACTAAGAGAAATACTATTGTCTGATCTTCCAACAACATTTTTTAAAAAAAATATATTTTTGGAAGTAATGTTTTGGTTGAATGCAACACAGCTGCAACACCGTGACCCTCTTTCCCTTGCTGTAGCTGAAACTAGCCAATAAAGTAGTCCTTCTGGAGGTAAATTTATGATGTTAGAAAATGTTCTGTGAAACCAAAAAGTTATTAGTTTATTACCCATGTGACACTAGACAGAGTTGATGTTAGTAGACTTATAAATCACCAAAGGAGGTATTAACAATGGTATAAGAATGCAGAATATTAAATACAGTAGTTTTTTTACTGATGTAGGATTTTGTAGCCTGCTTTCTCTGCTACTTCTATTTTACTTTTGCATTGTGTAAAAAATTTAGCAAGGTCCGTTTGTGTAAGGTTTTCACTGATGTTTTATGCTTTTGTACTTCTAGATTATTGCAGTGGAAGGTGAAAGCACCAGACAGATGATAGGTTGACAGAAGAGGTCAGGGAGGAACATTAACACAGAAATTGATCAGTCCAGAAAGAGAAAACATATCGATAAGCACACAACCTGTTCCTGCTAGTTTATTAAGAACTCAGGGTATGCTATGAGTGCAATTCATGCCTCATGTCCCCACTGAACTTTACAGTGTGTCACAGTAGCCCATACAGGATCCAGAACGGACACAGAAAGCATATGCTCTGGTTGGAGATGAGTGAAGAAATGCTTTTGTTCCTGTCTAACAAAAAATGTGCAGAGCACTGCATAGACAAAAGATAGATGATCTGTGACCACTGTGAAATTCTTATGAATTATTAGTAACTGCCATGTGTGCTCTGAAGTCTGTGGCACTTTAACTGCTAATTTGTCAGCTGTTTTTCAGATGAAAAAGTTACAGCTGATACTTGCAGAAAGTATAAACTTTAAGCTGTACATCAAAAAATCATTGTTGAGAAAAACACATTCACATCCAGAACTGCCCATCTTTTAATCCACAGCAATTTTATGGGTTCTTATTGAACTGTCATTTTAGGGTGAATAGCTTGTTTTGCAATTTAAGTTGTGTTGCCAGGCAAACAGTACATAGCGGCATAAAGGAAGTCTAAATCTGAACACTGGGAGGGTAGAGGGGAGGAAAAGTAGGTAGGAATCTGCTTCATAGAGAAACAGTTCCTTAACCATTTAGAAAGGTGTCTGTATGTATCTGCTCAGAAAAGCCCTTAAGAATTATCTCCTTGTGCTCTGAATATAAAAAAAGGAAATGACAGACTGAATTTTATCTTTGCCTTTAGAAACATACTTACTACACTGAAACAAACTTTTCATGGACTTCCCAATGAGGATCTAAGACAGAGTAAAACAAATCAAATCAAAACAAAAACTTTACACTTTTCTGTGACATTTAGAGAATAGTAAGCAGAAGTAAATATTCTACAGAAAATATAGAGATTTACAGTCTTCTCAGGTTAGGGCAAGTGAAAATAAATTGAGAATTCAGAATTGCATTGTTATAAAACTATTGCTGTTGAAAGCAGCATCAGGCCTTTGGTCCAGTGGATATCACTTGCACATGTGATATTTTCTTTTGTTTGGGTTGTTGGTTTTTGGAAGGAATAAGAAAATCACCTCATACATTTGAGAAAGTGAGAACGAAAAATTTTCTCAAGTAACTTGTCAGTTAGGATTTCCAAAATGTCCATCACTTTATTGCCTGTACACTGGGGAATCCAAAGACTGAGATCCAAAAAGCAGACATAATTTTCACTGAAGAATTTAGGATTCTGCTGATGTTTGAAATGTTGATACCTGCAATTAAGAGTACAAAGATTTATGGACTACACCTCAAATCCACAAGAAACACTTAGAATCTTCACTTAAGAACCAAAATCCACATTCTTGGTGATAAAATTTCAAGTGCCTGAGGACCCATTGCTGCCTTATGTATTACTTCCAAATTTTCTTGAAGATCTGCAGCAGCGTGTGCTCAAGAGTTGAAAAGGCTGAAAGTTATCTGCAAATACATCTGTGATGGGTGCAGGGGTCCATGTGTTTTGAGTGGGGGCTACAGGAAATGCACAGGGCAGCCTGTACAGTCTGTTCCAGCAGGTTCCAACCAACCCACCACATGTCAAAGCTGAGCTCCTGGGCCAAGTTAGTGGCATCTCTGGGAAAATGTAGACAAGAAAAGGTAAAATGCTGCACAGTACTGATAAATGACAGAAAGTGTAAGAAACAGCAAGCTCAGGGAAAGAGAAAGGATGAGGTGCTCCAGACACCGTAACAGAGATTCACTTCAGCCTGTGGAAGAGACCTCAGGGGAGCAAACATTTCCTTGCAGCCCATAGGGAAGATCAGAGCAGATATCCACACTGCATCCTGTGGAGGACACCCCACTGGAGCAGAAGGAGATTTCCTAAAGCCATTGCAGCCCATAGAGAGCTCATGCTGGAACAGGTTTATTTCTAAATGACCGCAGTCCATGGAAAGACCCATACTGCAGGTGTTCTTCAAGGACTGTAGCCAATGGGGAGGATCCCACACTGAAGCAGGGGGAAAGTGTGATGAAGAAGGAGCAGGAGAAATGAACAATTATGAATAGACTGCAATCTGCAATTTCCACCCCCTTGTGATACTCAGTGAGGAGAAGAGGTAAAAGAGTGAGGATGAAGGCCTCTAATAGCCGGGGAAAAAAGTATGCCGGGGGAAAGGTGTTGTTTTTATTTTTGTTGTTGTTTCTCACTATCTAAATCTTTTTAATTGGAAATAAAATTAATTTTCCTTAAGTCAAGTCTGCTTTGTCCCTAATAAGCAGCTGATCTCTCTGTTTTTATCTCAAATGTAAAACTTTTTCATCTTATTTTCTCCCTGTTTTCCTGTTGAGGAGGGGGAGTAGTAAGAAAAAAGTAAAAAGATTCTCTACAGGATGATGTTTTTTGTTTTATTATACTTTGCCATTGATTTCACTGGTAATCTGTGAGTCCATTACCATAGAAACAAGGTCACTTAAAAATGCATCCTACATGGTTTAATCCAAAATGATCCATACTACTGAACATTTTCCCTGTAAGCTAATGTCAAACAAAGATACAAATGTGATTAAAATTTCATTGTCTGTTTTACATAATGGATAAGCTAAGACCACTTTTTGAGCTTCATCAAGAAAGCGCTTCAGGACTAATAAAAATATTCACTCCAGCAAATAAAAATATTAATGTACAATTAAAGATACCTGCTGAACCTGCAAGATACCTTGCATGAAGCAATGCTTTCCATCATGGTATATTTGAAACGTCTAGATACACATTTGAAACCATAAATTGATTTTATTTTTTTTTAATTTGGTGAGTACATTTCCCAAGGAGTCAATTGAAATAACAAATGCTCCATACCTTCAGGCAACCACCAGACATTCCTTAGAATATATCTCACTGTCCAGTGAAGTATTGCACAATTGTCTTGAAACAAAACTGTCACGTGAATGTGGAATTATGTATGGGCTTGTTGTTATTGAAACAACAAACAGTAGACCAGTTGTACACAACATGATACCGCTTTATGTAAGACAGAGCACTCTACTGAAATAGCCAAACTGTGATTTTCACAGGCAACTCTTTAAATGAAGAATATAGCAAAACCAAAATATCCTATGTCCCACTGAGTCACTCGCAACTCATATATATGTTGTTTCAACACAGTAAAAACTGGTTCCTGTTCACAGCGACCATTAGCGCTTTTTTTGTTTTTGTTTTTTGCTAAAATGAACTTCATTGCCCTGGCTTTTCTGAAATACCATCTCTGAAGACAACTTCATACCATCTTAACAATGATCTTTCATGTTCAGATGAGAAGAAATATCTCTTTTACCTTCCCAAGTTTTCATACACAGAAATAGCAAATACAGTTTCACTCACTAAAACTAATAAAATGTGTTTATATTTTTCTCTAAAGGATAAATAAAGTTTCATTTTTTTATCTTTAGTAAAATAATTGTATAATGTAATAATACTTATGCTGGAACTTCTGTGAAATCCTATTATCTTCATGGTGAAGTGGTTGTTTTAAACACCAGTACTTTGAAATAAAGAGCAATGTTGAGGTTAATTCCTTGATTTGGAGTGTTACATGAAAATCACTTCTACATAGTCAGTGCTGTGTTTTTTCCCACTCCACTTTTTGTATGTCCAGTTCTCTCTTTTCCTCTGTATTTTCATTCATTGCCAAATACTCAGTCTGGCTTGTCAGATTCACATTATATGCTTCCTATATTTTTAATTTTTAAAATTATTGATATTGCCTGAACTGCAGATGATTATTTATATTGTTCACTGTCAGAGACCATTACCTTGTTACATAATTTTACCATTAGCTCCAGAACAAGATACTAATAAGAAGTGAATTAACATTATAAACACCTCTTTCCCAAGACAGATATTAGTGCGTTATAATATTTCTGAAAAAAACCTGCAATGGAGAGGAATGTGCATCTAAATATCTCCATACTAACAAGCTACTAGAACTCACATCAGCCTCTGGAATTTGGGCTTAAACAGAGAAGCTTGCTAAGTCCACATTTATCTGATTACATTCTGAATGAATCAGGTGGAATAGACTTTGATCCCAGTGGGGTTTTTTATTCATACAAACTTAATGAAGTGTGCTCTGACCTGCTGACTTTCTCCACAATTCCAACCAGTTTCAAGCTGTGAATATGAATTTAAAAGAGGTATTAGTAAAATCTATTTTTTAAGACATTTGGGCTCCAGTCATTCTGCCATTGTAAAATAAATTTAAAAAAAAAAAAGTGAAGTACAAAAATAACAACTTCTACAAAGTGTTAATATCATGATGGTGTTTTATGCCTTATTTTCAGCCCTGCATCAACAATTTTGTGAAAAAATACTTTACATATTTAGCATTCTTGTGTTCTGTATGAGATATTGTCTATCATTAACGCTACTATGTAGCTGATAGTAAACCAAAAGTGATATTGTATTGTATAAATCAAGAAAATAGTTGTAGAGCTTACCAATCACTTGTTAAAGGAAACAAAGAAATCAAAAGAAAAAAAGAGAGGATTCAATTACATGCTGCTCAAATGTTTTATACTTGTAATGAATAAATCCATTTACTAATGTCTATTTTGTGTATTTTGGGGCAGTTGATTAGATAGGGACTTTTTAAAGGAATGATCAGTTTAGCTTTAATGAGAAGAGGGTATATTAAAGAAAAAAGTAAAACAAGCAGTGCAAAAATGTTAGAATGAGGAATTTCTCAATAAAATCTATTTATTTTTCAAAGAGTTAAAATAGATGACTCTCCTACAGACAAGACAGACACAGAATGCTTTGACTTATGTGAATGTCCTTGGCAAAAGGATAAAATTATCTGCCTATATAGGAGATGCAATTTAAGCTGGTGATGTCAGGAGCTAACTGGACAACAATGAAGCATGACCACAAAGAACAATCCATGCATATTTGTATTTACCCTAGAGGAAAAAGCAATTGCACTTTGATCAACTGACTGCAGTCCTCACCTGGGAAATCTAAAATCAACACCTGTTGTTTTCTTTCAATGTCAGTGTGACACACTTCAACTGATTTCTGCAGAATATAAAACACCAGTGTATCCTGAGGGGATGCTTACTGAGTTGCACTCATTTCTGTTAAACAACCTACTAGAAATGTTGTCTCTGCAATTGAACCATGGCAGTTGAATTTCTTAAAGCAAGAATCCAACAGCAAATTCAGCTACTTAGAAGCTCCGTAGTGTTCCCTAATATTGAAAACGTACTAGAAAGTAATTATCCTGTCAATATCTGTAATTGCATTTGTGTGTGTGTGCATGTGTGTGCGTGCCTCTGATTCTACTCACTTCCTACTAAAACAATACTTTGCTCTGATGGACCTTCCAAATTGATTCTTTACTGTCATGTGTTCCATATCAACCTCTGTGTTTGTAACTAAACACTGCAACTAATCTCTCTTTCATTTGTTTTTTTTGTTGTTGTTGTTTTTGGTGTTTTTTTTTTACCTTGTAACATGTTAATTAAGCATTGCACTGTGAAAATATATTTATTTGGCAAGAAATGTCAAGAATATTACAAATTCTTTGCACATTTCAACTACTGCATGAGAAACAGAAATATAGCAGTATTTCCTTTCATGTAGAAAGGGCTGATAAGTTTAAAAATAAAATATAATGGGATTGAGTGCTACACAAATACTTGCATTGCACGAATAGAGCCAAATTGAGAAATACAGTATGGAGTTCATTTTTTATGTAACCCAAGCACTTTAAGAAAAGCTATAGAATTACACAAACGTAATAGGCATTTCTAAAGAAATTATTTCATAATATAATGAAATGGACACTAAATCCACATCATAACTCCATTTCTTCTTATTATTTTGATATACATATACAGTTCCTTTTACTGACTTTGTGTTAGGAAAATATTTGCATTGTGAACTTTCCAAAGTGAACAAAGACAATATTCTTTGTACCTTGTGACCTTCAGAAAAAGAAAAGGAGACTGGTGAATAGAGTTGTCCAAAATGGATCCTGCAGTTCAATACAGCATTTACTCCACAGTTCTGGTGCCATTTCAGCTTAAAACACAGGCACATAGCAGTAAAAGCCTTGGAGAAAAGACAAGTGAGCTGACAGAGTCTCTTTTCAACTACACTCTATTAACTGTATACTTCCCTTTGTAAATAATAGAATAATGCTTTAAACGTTTACCGAGGCAAATGTTAAAATTACAGCTTCACAGTCAAGGTGACAGATGGACTGGGTGGTCGTATAGCAAAGCTAAGGACAAACCAATTGCATTCCAATCTCAGTTTAAAATAAAAACAAAATAAGAAGTACAATGGCAAAAATCTAAGTCGACTACTTACATAGTTATTTATAAGCTTTATCCTGGGCCTGAGGCAATCAAGTATATCTAACCACTGTAATCTCGTGGTGAATAAAGATTGATTGTGGCAAAGCAAGGTCTTTGTCAGCTTGTACTTTGTGGAACTTACTGTATGTATGATAAATGTGCAAAAGGTCTGAGTCTAGCCTTCAGGGGTTTTGCTAGCTCTTACTGCCATCTGCTGATTGAAACTATCTTCTTACCTGTCTTCTTTCTTTGTTTTCTTTTTTTATTTTGGTGGCGGGTTTTTTTCTGTTGTTTTTTTTTTTTTTTTCCCCATGGGGATGCACCTGGCAGACAGCTGATAGAGCTGATAGTGCATCTGAATGTCTCAGGCAGAGCATCCAAGAGAATCCAAGAATATTGATTGAAAATTAGAATATCCGTTGATTCTACCTCTAGTTTCTGTATCTAGATTGTCATTAGTAAGTACAAAGAGTGTAACTCTGAAAGTCAGTATACCAAAAATCAGGTCTGCTTTGAAGAAAAATAATGAAAGATCACTTTTTTTAAAAAAATTCAGTCTTATTTAAAAACCACGTGAGGCTGTAAGAAAGTGAATCTCTTTCAGAATCTTCATAATGAGAGGCAAGTATATATTCTCCTTTACATAAAAATAAATTACTCATATATTTTTTCATTCTTTTCCTTTCATTTCTAGCATAAAAGTTTCTTCAGGAGACCTGTCAAAAGCAATGTAATCTATACAGGATTAGGGATAAAATCAAATTTAGAACAATAAATATTTAAGGCAGAAAAACTTGAATTGAAAAACCCCTTTCTTTGAATTGGTGCAATAAACAATGCTTTAATTTACTTTGTCTAAAAAGACATTATATTCCATTTGTTGAAAAGTAAATTTTTCAGACACTATGCATGTACGGTATATTGTGTTTTCAAATTTCATTATCAATTATTTTCATCCAGAAGTTGACAACATGATGGAAAACTCTCCAGTCTATTTCTGCTTGAGGCTGATAAGTACACTCTCTCTTTCTCTTCCTTTAAATTTGGCAGTAAGCAGTTGCACTCTTCCATAGTTAATGGCAAAAAGCCAAGGAATTTGGCTTCTTTATCTTTTTTATATTTATTCTTGGCTCAGTTTAATAAACAAATTGAGAGGTCTTTGCCATAAGCCATGTATTTCCCATGAAAATAAAGCTAAAAACCATGGAAGCCTAATAATAAATCCTTACTCTAAAGATCAAGGTGTCCATCTCTTTGTGCTGCTTGCAAGAAAAAGATAATTCTACGTGGTTAATCTTACTGTAGACCAAATATTTTATTTTAGAGCACAGCACACAGGTGTGAATTTATCCAGGTCTCTTCTTGCTTCCAAAACAAAAAAAACCCAACCTCTCAAAATATATGAATATGAAAATATATATGGATATGTGAAAAATCACCTCTATTCAAAGTTTATATAGTTTTTGAACTTCATATAAAGTAGGAACCAGTTTTCTGGCTATCCCAGGAGAAAAACTTTGACATTTAACTTGATGAAAGGATCATTGGAATGTGATTAAGGAATCAGACTGGCTTAAGATACAGGGTTTACTTTGGGTTCACCATACCCCTCATCTAGCCAAGATCTATGCTGGAGACCACAGTGCACCTAGACTCATAAGAGTATTTACAGGGGATATTGAATAGACTTGATAAGAATGTGTTCTTTCCTAATAAGTTGGGAAGGGGACATTCGGGGTGTGTGTTTGATTGGTTTTTAAGTTACATGTTATCATTACTTTCTTGAAGAAAAGAGTATTAGAGATTGGGTTTTCTCATGTAAAATTATGAAAACTTTGACTAAAACTGATTGTTTAGGTGCCTCACATAAGGAAATTTGTCTTGAGATAAGAAATATTAGAATTTTTTCAATAAAATAGCTTTTAATCTAAAATACAGATTTATCAAATTGTAAGGTTTTAAGTAGCTAATATTATATTCTATTCAAAAAGAGAGGAAGGGGTATCCTCATCATTTGGAATATGTTGTATGGGATTACAAAAAGTGAGCTTGAAATACAAGCCTGCCTGGCTGAGACCAAGGGGCATGAAGCAAACTTTTCCTTTTTCTCAGGTGGATGCCTTAACCTGTCTGTTGGCTCTGATTTTTCAAATAAAATCTTGAAAGTTGTGACATCCATCTTGATGCACAGCAGGGAGTTGTTGCAGGCTGAAAAAGACATTTTCTTGCTCAATTCTACATGTGCCTTTTTGAGATAACAGGCTTGTTTCAGGGTGTTACAGGGGCACCCACAAAATGGAGAGTAATTGCTAACCCAGAAGTGGATTTATTGAAAACTTTCAATAAATCAACAGGAGTTTATTCAAGGAATGGACAAAGTCTAGGTTAGCTCTTGATTTATCCAGGTTGATTCACTCATTTTCAGTTAAAAAAGCCATAACACCTGAAAATGCTATCTCACATTAACTTAAAATTGTTTGAACTTTTAGTATTATTTCAAATTCTTCAGGAACCAAGAGATTCTCCTGCTCTGCAGGAGAATGAAGTAGTTAGGAGTTCCAGGACAATGTTCTTGAAAATGTCCCAGCAATCACTAGCTCCTTCACGCTTCATGGAAGCTTCTGATGGAGACCCTCCCAACTGTCCTCTGAGCGAGCTGAAGTTTGCTCTTCTAAAATCTAGTCTTTGTCTTAGTACTAGCCTTCAGCATTCTCAAATGGATCCTAAACTTTACCCTATTATGCTTACTGCACCCAAGGCTATCACTAACCAAAATACTACACAAAGTAGGTTTTCTTGGTTTGTGAATAGCAAGTCTACTAGTGTCTCATTCCTGGTTGGCACATCTAATATTTTTATCAATAAGGAGTCCTCTATGTATTCCAGGAACTTGATGAATCATATGTGAGCTGTTGTATCGTTCTTCCAACAAAAGTATGAGTAGTTGAAGTCACCCATAAGAACCAGGTTCTTTTTACCTGAAGCTTAAGTGACCCAAATATTGCTTCATTGGCCTTGTTGTCTTGATTTGGAGGGTGGTAGCAGATGCCTACTGCAAGATCCCTCTTAGAGATGATCCATATAATCTCAACTAAGACATTAGACAGGGCTTCCACAATCACTATAGCTTTCTTTTTTATGTACAAGATTTTCCTTAATATAGGGCTCAGCTCCTCCTCCTCTTCTTCCCTGCCTGTCTTTACGAAACAGCCTATAGACATCCATCACGATCCTCCAATTATGTGAGCTGTCCTACCATGCTTCAGTTATTCCTATGATGTCATCTTTCTGACACAGCTCCAGTTCCTCCTGGTTTGTTCCCAGGCTGCATGCATTGGTGTACATATGTTTGAGGTGGTTGGTCTTCTGTTTCTCATCTTGGGAGGCATCTAAATGAACATTTTTTTCTACTTTGTTTGGCCTGGCTTATTCCACAACTGATTGCAATGATGTGAGTTTTGTGGCATGGACTCCAGGTCCTTCAGTTTAAAGCCTACCTCACCAAGCTGGCCAGCCAGCTGCCAAAGATTCCCTTGCCTCTTTGAGACATGTGGATCCTATCCCTCCCTAACAGGCTATAGTCATTTGGTCATAAAACCCCAAACCCTCACAACAGCACCACAAAGACAGAAGTTGATTTTCATTATATGTCTATTTCTGGCTGCACACTTTCCTCTAACTGGTAAAATGGAAGAAAAGAGCACCCCCAGGGCTTTATAGTCTTCCTTGATTCCACCTGGATTCCAGCTTGTGGTGTCGTTCCTGCCCACATGGAAGAGTGGTAATTGATAGTAGTCAGTGCTCTTGACAGGTTGTAGAATCCTCTCAGCAATATCTCAGACCTTAGCTCCCAGATGGCAACATATCTTTCATGACTCCCTGTCATTCTGGCAGGTGGTCATCTTAGTGCCCCTTCACAGTCGCCCACTATGAGCCTTGTTGGAGTTTTTCGTGATATCCTCTGTGCACTGCTAGTACAGTTTCTTTGCAGATCTTGCTTGTGGGTGTCTACAGCTGTCAAAGCTTGATATGTGGTTTTAGTTGTAATGCTGAGGGTGGCAACTAAAGCAGAGTCCTGCTTGTGTGGGTCAACATGGTCCAAAGTGCCTCATACTCTGTGGTGTCAGTCACAGGAGGATGGTTCTGAAACTATCTCTCTCCATCTCAGCTTCTCTAATACTGGACAGCCTTCTGTTTCCTGCAGCTTGGCCACCCAATGCAACAGACCATCAAACTGTGCACATCTTTTACAGGTACTTATCTTTTTACTAAGAGAAGGCCCTGGGAAACCTACCATCTATACTGAAGTCTTTTTCTTTACCAGTTCTCTCTAGGTGGAAGCATCAGACATCAAAGAGGCTTTCTCTGTAGAAACACTGGGTTTAATACTGAGGCAAGTGACCACATTACAGCAGAGACCTAGAGCACTTCATTGGGCTGCAGGCCTACAAGCAGGCCCTTCTCATGCACCCTCTGTGCAAACTGCTGTGCCCTCTTGAACCCTGTTTGTCCACCATGTTCGTAGCTCTCCTGTTTGCTCGTGCTCTCCAGGGCCATTTAAATCTCCAGTGGTAGCTCCTGATCACCCTCAAACCACATCAGCCCCTCTTGTTCTAGACAATAAAAGAATGAGTACATCTTTATATACAAGGTTAGTAGTATCACCATATAACATACAGTGAATAAAAGCCATAATATCTCTCTACCTCATTATAATTGCCTTCTTGAAGTTTTCTAGTTCCCTGGTGAAAACCATGTGATGTTAGCACTGCATCTACTGATTAATCTTTTAGAGTGCACTTCTTAATACCCATAAACCTTAAAAAAAAGTCTAAGCAATAAACACTTACAGATAAAATATAGCATATCTGTTTCCCTATTAAGGAAATTTGAATTACATTGCACTCCTTAAAGTACTACTGAGTAAGGAACCTTTAAATCAATGTTATTATTATTGTTAGGTTTAATGTTTTCATTACAGTACCACACAATGTCTCACATCATTGATAGTCCATTGTGCTAGGTGCTGTGCCATGAGTCAACGGAGACAGCAAAAATGCAGTAATAGCAAAATATTTAATATCAGGTTTTCCTTACCGGTCTACATATTCGTTTATTTCTAAAATGTACAAGAAGTGGACTTTTTTCCTTATTATATGTAAATGAAATTGACACTTCGCAGGAAAGCTGTTATATTTGGGTAATAAATATAAGACCAAAAAAAGTAATTTTTTTTGAGACATATTAACTGAACTACTGAACCTTGAAGCACTAGGTCAAGGTATATTTCATAGCTGAAGCTTGGGTTCATTTCAAGCATAAACTTAAAAGGAAAGTTGTCTAGGTTTTTTTTTCCCCTCACTATGCATAGACTGTTACTTGGTATAAGAAAATCCTGTTATAAAGACTGCAGGGGGATCACTGTGCCATCTAGCAATCTTCCCACATGGGGATATCCAGACCAGGATACTGTTTAGTTTTATGTAAAACATTCTTCATGATCCAAGGAAAGGTTAGCTACTTTTAGAAGTTTGATAATCAAGAAATAGGAATATGGGTATAGTTCAATGCTCTCTATAACTACCTGAGGGGAGGTTGTAGGGAGGCAGGAATTGGTCTGTTCTCCCTGGTAGAGAGTGATAGGACAAGGGGAAATGGATTGAAACTGCGCCAGGGGAGGTTCAGGTTAGATATTAGGAGGAATTTCTTTACTGAAAGGGTTGTCAGCCATTGGAATAGGCTGCCCAGGGAGGTGGTTGAGTCACCGTCCCTGGAGGTGTTTAAGAGACGGCTGGATGTTGTGTTGGGGAGCATCATTTAGTGGGGTGATAGGGCTAGGAAAAAGGCTGGACTCGATGATCTTCAAGGTCTCTTCCAGCTGTAACTGTTCTATGATTCTATGATTCTATACAAGGTTGCCATAGCTCCACGTCCCCAAGTCCAACCAGGAGTGATGTTGAAGATGTGCCCAGTGGGTACATGTACACAGAGCATACATGTACACCACACATATGCACAGAGACATTATCCACATTATACACATATACACATCACCAGCCACCCAGACCACAGACAGGCACTCAGAGTACTCACATGAACACAGACAGCACCAATGGCCTCATCTTGCTCCATTCTTTTCTCGGGTGGAATGGAGGTTCAGTAGTGAGAATATATAAATACATGTGCCTATATATATGTGTGTCCTTCCAGCAGCTGATCTCAAACACCCTGTTTGCCCACTAGCTGCCCCATGGATCCCAGTCTCCCCAGTTCTGGCACCCAGAAGTATTATTCCTAGAGGCTACAGCCCCACTTCACTCACTGTTACAGACCTTTGCTTATGCACTCACACATGCACAGAGAGCTAGTCAGGATTCCTTTGGTAGTACAGCTTTCCCCTTATGCTCTCACCCATAGGAACACATAAGCATTCTCATAACCTTGAGGACCCACTCCCTGCATTGCTCCTAGGCCTCTCGGTCCATTCATCAGCTGGTTCAGCTTGATCTTTACTAGTGATCACACGCTCACACCTCTACACTCATTCCACCAACCATTGGCGCCACAAACTCATGGAGTCCTGTGAATCAAATTGACAGCACACTATTAAATCTATTTAAATTTATCTATAGAAATCCAAAATCAATAGGAAAGAATCTTCATTAATGCAATCAGCAAGTGTTATTGAGTTAATACGATAAAACAAGCTGATATTAGCTTATCCTCTTTAAAACCTTTTTATTCAAGTGAGCTGCAATATCAGGTATCTTTATAAGATTGAATTCCTTACAGTATTTGTTTATTTGTTTGGGTTTGTTTTCTTTGTGTTTGGAAATGGATTAAATATAGACAAAATTGAATGACCACTTCCTCTAAACTGAAATTTTCTCTGTAAATAGAATTATATTACCCTTTGTCACAGACTGTAGAAAAGCAAGATTTTATATGACCTTCTGTCACAGACTGTAGAAAAGCAGAATTTGAAAATGAAAAGTATGAACATAAGCTATCTTTTACACTGAAGAATCAATAACCCTTGTAAGGATTAATGGATCAAGATACAATCTTATTTTGGAATAAGGATCATTAAAAGGGTAACTAGGCTGTCACTGCTAGTCAGGCTAAATTTTGCTTAGTAGTCATCCCTACACAATAATATCTGACATAAGAGTATATTAATAAAATGACTCATACCTAATTCATTTATTTGTGCAAAATCTGAACTGCAAACTTTACCTCATTAGTTTTAGTGTACAGTATAATTTGGCTTTTCATAGAATCATAGAATGTTAGTTGGAAGGGACCTAGAAAGATCATCTAGTCCAACCCCCCTGCCAGAGCAGGATCACCTAGAACAGGTCACACAGGAATGCGTCCAGGCAGCTCTGCAATGTCTCCAGAGAAGGAGACTCCACAGCCCTCCTGGGCAGCCTGTTCCAGTGCTCTGTCACCCTCACTGTGAAGTTTTTCCTCATGTTAATACTAAACCTCCTGTGGTCCAACTTGCTCCCATTCCCTCTTGTCCTAACATTGGATGACATTGAGAAGAGCCTGGCTCTCTCCTCCTGACAGTCGCCCTTAACATATTTATAAAAATTAATGAGGTGCCCTCTCAGTCTCCTCTTTTCCAGGCTTTTTCCATGGTCATCCTCCTATCCACCAGGACTCCTAGATCTTTTCCCCAGGGCTGTTCTCCAACAGATCTGTTTCTAACTTGTACTGATATAATAACAGTAATTTCAACAGACCCTGTGGATGAAGAAAAAGGCAAAGAAGACATTGAATACCTGTGGTGGGTTGAACTTTGCTGATCACCAGATGCTTACCAAGTTGCTCTCTCACTTTCTTTCCTCAGCAGGACAGAGAGGAGATGACACACTCAGGTAAAGGCAGTTTGATACAGTAAAACAAATGTCATGCATAGAAGCCAAGGAAACAAACAAGCAAACAAATTCTCTACTTCCCATCAGCAGGTGATGTCCAGAAACTTCCTGTGAAGCAGGGCCTCAGTAGACATACCGGTTGTTTCAGAAGAAAAATACCTTCTGACACCTTCCAGAAATCTTTGTAACTGCTTGTGTTCTCTGGTTTTGCCCTTCAGCAGATAGCAGAGAGGGGAAATTTCCGCATGAGAGCTAGGGTCAGTGATGCAGAAATTTCTTGAAGTTGTTGAAGTACAGCTTTACCCATAACTTTGCCCTGCTCAGGTAGTCTGCAAGAAGCTCCCACCACAATTTCACTCCTACTAGTCTCTTCTCCAAGCTTGACTCCTGCAGAAGAAGTAAGAATTGTCTTCTGTTTTCTTATATAAATATGTATATATATAACTAGTGTTTCTAAAAAGATATGTCCCTGTCACAAGTTCATTGTAGATAGGAGGTAAACATAATGTTTATGGTGAAAGTCTTTGGAGGAAAATCATAAACAGACATTAACACCTCCATGAGACTCATACAATTTATATACCAGCTGCTTGTAATTCTTGAGCAACACCCACCTCCAGTCTTCTTCTCAAGTAGCTTGCTTAGAAACTAACCATCTAATAGCTCCAAAAAATGTTGTAAATTAGCAGAACAGCAAGACAGAGCAATGAACTTGTATTATGAAATGGGCCATTGGCAAAATGTGTAGATGGAAGAATAAGCCTTTCTCACATTAGACAATAGACTGAGGTAGGTCACGTTTTGTTCCTTTTTTTTTCTCTTAAATATTAAGTGCCAATCAGTAGTTAAATAAGGGATGCTGCCTCTGTTATTCTGAGATGCACTAAAGATCTATGTGTGCCATTTGTAAGTTTTAATCCTTGCAAGCATTTGAAGTTTTTTCCAGAAATTCATCAGCATCACTTCATTCACTAAGAAATGTGATTATTCGGTATGTGTTTAAGGGAAACAAACAAATAAACCCAAAATTCAATGCACACATTAAGTCCAGTTTCTCTTAATATCCTCATTTAGGTTTTCAAGAGCTTTAACAATGATTACCAGCTGCTACCTTCATGAATTTTACAACTTTTTGTAGCATAAACAGCAATTTCAGGACAAAATTTGCATAGCAGTCAACATTATTTATATTGTCAAACCCAGGAATCTGTGTGCCATTTCTGCCAGCATACTTGTAGTTTTCATCTGCTGAGTTGGCTCCATGTCAGGTAATCCTTTTGTTTTAGTCAGGTTCTATGGGGGTGCATTTTGGAAAACAAGGAAGTAAACAGAGATGAACAAGCTTTTCTGGTTAAAGAATTCTTTCAGCTGATCCAATTAGGAAACTGAGTGTGAAATTATAGACAACTTCAAAAAGCAGTAGAACACATAATGGAGACCACAACTGAGTTGCATATATCAATGAAAGTGTTACTCTGAGTCAGGGCAATACTTCATTCTACATTCCAAATCAAATATCCATTTTCTTTTTAATAATTAACTTTTTTTTTCTTCTAAATCTGACAAAAGGTTTATATGATATACTAATGTATACATTTATTTAGGTTCCTTATACAACTTTCATTTTTGTCATGTGTTTTTGAGCTCTAACCTAAAAAATCTATTTATCTGAATCTTACCTGTACGAGCGTCACCTTTTGACAAGACAATTTAGTAATCCAATTTGCTGTATTGCTCTATATCTGCAATTTATTTTTCATCTCTGAGACAGTTTCAATCACATTTGGGAAGGAGTCTTAAATGTAATTAAGTTCCTAAAAGTCCTAGTGACAAATGGCATCATGTTATATAGAGAAATTCCAGTCTGTTCCTTCACAGATGGAAAAGGAAGCAGAAATTATTTTTTATACATACATTTCAGCAATACCAAACTGTCCTGTGTGCATGCACATAGTTTTTATAGATGCATGGTGGTTAGTCTAAATATCTTAGTCTAAATATCTCTCTTGCCCAGAAATGACAAAGGAAATGTGGTTAAATCCAGAGTTATTTCAGTAGAAGTTTTGGGGGCCATAAGACATGTGTACATAAATTGCCAGACTTCATTATTATGTTTTTTGTGCAGCAATATGTTTTAGACCAAAATTCTCTGATAATTCAGTCCTGTAACTAAGTTCATGCTTAAGACTTATTGACATCTGAAACCAAATTATTCTTTGACTTATTTAAATTTATGCGAGTCCTGAGGGAACTGATTGATGTGTTCATTAAACCATCCTATCTGAAAATTCATGGCTGTCAGGACAAGTCTGGGGAAAAGGGAATATTGCACCCATCTAGAAAGAACCCTGGGAACTAACAACCAGTGAGACTCACCTCTGTGCCTCCTAAGATCATGGAGAAGATCCTCCTGGAAGACATGTCAAAACATACGTAAGACAGGTGAGTAGAGGCAGCCAGCATGGCTTATGATCATATCTGACTAATCTAGTGCCCTTCTACAACTGACTGACTACATCAGTGGTCAGGAAGAGAGCTACTGGTTACATCTACATGGAGTTCTCTAAGGCTTTTGCCATTGTCTCCCATAATATTCTTGCTGCCGAATTGGAGAAATATGGGTTTGATTGATGGACTGCTTAGATGGACAAGAAATTGTTTGCATGGCTATATCAGAGTTACAGCTAATGCCTCAATGTCCAAGTGGAAACTAATAATCAATGGTGTTTCTCAACCGTGTGTACTGGGAACATCAATGACATAGATAGTGGGATCAAGTGCATCCTCAGCAAGTATACTTCTAATGTGAGAGGAATTGCATTCCCCAGCTTGGATTTGTTGACTTCAAATCAAAAAGAAATTGATTAAAGAGAGAGAAGCCTAACCAGAGGAAGTAAATTCAGGTTTGTTTTATTTTCCTCTGTTTCATTTCTATTTTAAAGTAAAGATTATGTAATGTAGAATGAAAAAATAGTTAAGGTATCAGAGACTAAATTCAGGCCTGTCTTTACTACCTCCTTCTGCCTTTAGGACTTTCACAATCTTAGGTGCACAGTAACCCAGGAACAGTAGATTTGGTAAAGGAACATCTTTCAGCATATAACACACATTTGGTCTTGAGCTTAGGACATTTCAATGAGACACGTGCATTTAAATCTACTGATACGGAAAACTAAATCCAAATGTCTCACCTTCTGGATCTATATTCTAAGCATGAAGATATTTGCCAATTACTTGAGTAAGTGTAAAATATAATTACAGATGGGATTCTCTTCAAAGTTAGAATTTTCTTCATGGATTAGAAACCAATAGCAAATACTTCTTTTGCAATTAAAATTCAAGCATCTATTTCCACATGATTTCCCAGATAAAGATCTGTCATGTAACCATTGGCTAACTTCTTAGAACTATCACTGTTTTTCTCAAAGTTTTCCAAAGTCAAGGTGAGAAGTTCTTGTTGATTTCTATTCAACCCCATGTATCTTTTAATCTCACTTTCGCATAATACAAGAAGTAATAAATAGCCAGTGCTAATAAAACGCAGCAAACTACATATGTACATAGCTAATTAACTTGAAAACTATGACAATGTTCAAAAATGAAATTATTTCTGAAACATTACATATGAACATAGACATCTGTATTTTAAAAGATGGCATTAGAACAAATTTAAAACAAGGATGGTTTCCTCAGTAGTACCTCCACTCTTGACAAGTTGCCAAATTCTTATGGTTTTAAATTAGTACTCAAATTAGGTTCAAAACTATGTTTTTTAACTGTCTTTTAAATAGCAGCTCGGATATTGGATTTGTGATTCTTTTTTTTTGTATTAGATTCTTAGATGACACTTTAAGATCTGTATGTGCCTTCATAAATACTCATTCTAACTGAAAAAGACAATGCAAAAGGTATGTTATGACATATTTGTATTTAGATATATAGATATGTAAAAAAAAAAACCTCCAGTAACTATGCTGTAGTACAATTGACAGAATACAACCAGGAGTTTACTAACTCAGAAAAGCACCAAGGAAGTTTTTTATTCAATCCAAAACTTTCTGAGAATCTCTGATTTTTTTTAAATAAAAAAGATCCTGGGCCTTAAATAGATATTTTTAAGGCTTATTTCTCCAAGGGATGAGAAAATTAAGATGAAGAGACAGCACAGACAGATAAATGAGATGTATTTTCCTCCAAAGGGAGTGAAAGACAGTCTAGGTTACTGTTACATGCTATTTAGAAGAGCGATGGTTCATTTTTAATATTCAGACAAACAACATTTGGAAGAGGATGCATGTTTTGGACAGACATTTTTTCAAATAACTTTGGTTCCTTAATTTCTTTAGGGATTTCAACAACTAACACTCCATTCAACAGAGCCAGAGAACAACTTGATTAACTGCAGTTGTATGAAAAAGATTTGTCTCGGTATCAATTTGCTGTCGACCTGTCTGCCATCTCCATAAATTATGTAACCACTTGTGCAACAGCAAATAGTGTTTATGTTGATTTTCCAGGATTCGTTCTTCCCATTTGATTGTGATAAAAAGGCATTTTCCATCACTACAACTTGCATGAAATGATAGAGCTGGCCATTTCAGAAAATTTAATCTTATAATTATGCTTTTTTACATATTTATGTTTGCTCAGCTTCACAATCAGTAACTGAAGGACACACACCTTCTACATCTTGAGCACTTTCCTATTCCGCAATAAAAAACATTATCTTGAAAATGGTATTGGCAAGAAAATTATAAAGTATAATGCTATGGTTTTATTTATAGGATAATGTTATGCTCTAAGATGATTTATGTGGCATGTACTTACGTGTCACACTTACATATCCTCCCAGGCACAGTCTGAAAATCACTTGGAGTCTTACGTGGCCCCTGGTGTGATAACTGTGCTGGCAGCAGAGGGAGCATTAAACTCATTGCCCACGGTAAAGTGTGGGGAGTGAAACCCATGTTCCTATAATCCTTATATGGGTAAGATGACCTCATTAGCCTTCTGGCAATCATCCTAGGAGAAGGACAACTCTAATTCCAAACCCGGGCAGATGGAGCTCGTTTAGCCCTGGAAGGCCTTCCATCTAAGAGAAGGACACTCTAATAAAACCTTCGTCCAAAGGACTTCGCTGCCAGCGTCCAAGCTTGCTAGGCACTGGCAGATGAACCTTAGGACTAAAGGGTGGGTCCAGCTCTGTGCATGCTGTGTCTCACCTAAAAAAAATCCATAGCGCAGGCTCGAGGGTGCTATCCGCTATCCTCTTTTTATCAGCGTGCTTGGAAAAGGTGCTGATGAGGAGCGTGGGTGGAGCCCTCCCTGGATCTTCGTTCGCGAAGCCTAGCCATGCATTAACCCATGTCCGCTTCAATCTGCAAAATCAGTGTTCAAAACTTTAGGAGTTTCTGTGGTTTTCAAACCATGTATTCTGGGGCCACAGTTTAAATTTTGGAAGTTATGAAGCCTCTGAATAGCTCTGCTTTCCATCGCTGTATTCATGAATGAAATCATACATCTAACAGGGAGTCTTTGAATATTTGAGCAAGAAAAACTCCATGGTCAGATGAGAATTACAGGTAAACAAAGGCCTTATCAGTTTAGACCAAAGGGAGAAGTTTAAACTAACAGTCACAGAAATCTTAACTAAAAGTGTAAGGGAAACTATTTCTTAGCCCTCATGGTGTTCATCTCACTTTTATGAGTGTTTTACTGGGGTTCAAGAAACTGAGGTTGTTAATACAGGCAATTTCTTATTGCAACAAAAGTTTGTGATTGGACTTAGAGTCGCAATAATCACATTATGCATTTTCTTAACATGATGCTCAGAATATTACAAAACAAAAGAAACAACTATATTTCTACATGTTTTTGCAGCACGAAGTTGGAAAATTGTTAATATGTATGCTCCTCCAGGTGATGGACTTCAGAAGCACTTCTGCTAAACCTAAATTGATAGGCCCACCACCAACGAGGAGATCTATCAGTTTAGATTCAACCCCAAGAACATATGGGAGCAGATAGGAAGTCTAGAATTCAGCACTCCTTTCTTTGCCTTACTGATGTTATGCATTCATGCTGTACTAGGAGCAAGCATAAATAAGGGAAACATTAGCCAGTTGCAAGCTATGGTGAATTGGTTAGCAGCCAAGCTCCCACACAACCACTTACTCTCTTACTGACCCTCTCCTTACCAGGAACTGGGACAGGATAGGAAGAATGTCAATGAGAAAACTCGTGTATTGAAAAGAAAATAGGAAAATCAATAAGTACTGTAATGAGTGAAAGAGTGTTGGTATACGTATTTTCATGTATAGCTAATTAACATAATATAAACATTTAATGGAAAATAAAGATTTTATGTTGATTTTCGTTTGGGTAGTTTTCTCCATAGTAGCCTGCATGCCACTATGTTCTGGATTTGTGACCAAAACAATGTTAATAACACAACAGTGTTTTAGCTGCTGCTGAAGAGAGCTTACCAAGGGTCAAGGTCTTCTTTGTATCTCATGTAGCTCTGCCAGCAGGTAGTCTGGGAGGGGGCAAGATACTGGGGGAGGGGGACAGATGTCAGTTACTGACCAAAATGATATACCATACCATATGACACTGTACTCAGCAATAAAAGCATGGGGAAAGAAGGAAGAAAGGGAAGTTGTTTGGAATTATGGTATCTGGCTTCCCAATGAAGCCTTGCTTTCCCAGGAGCAGCTAAACATTTAGCCTGCCAATGTAACATAGTGAATGAATTCCTATTTTTGTTTTGCTTGTGTGTACAACTTTGCTTTAACTGTTACACTGTCTATCTTAACCCATGAATTTTCTTACCTTTAGCCATTTCATTCTTCTTGACCAGAAGTGAACAACGGGCTGTGTAAAGCTTAGCTGCCTATCAGGGTATACCCACAGCAGGAGACAAACTTTAAAACACTCTTGCAAAAATAAATTTCCTTCTTCTTTCACAGCTCAACTTCACTCCCAGCCTCACTTCTCTTCAAACACCTCTCATCCCCATTTCTTAGTCTCTGCTCCTTTACTCTAGACACCTCCTCGACCCACCTGTTATCTCCTCAGGTTATGCTCAGTCCCTTCAGTGAAGCAACAAGTGGCACTGCATATTGGGGTCAGTGCATAGCTGTTTCCTTCTACCACTCCTTTATTCTTTTTATTTTTCTTTTTGTCACTCCTTCCTTCTTACTTGTTTCCTATGCTCTGATGTGGTTCCTCCACATGATACAGTCTCTTTTTGGAACTGTATCTGTTCTCATGTGGGCTTATCCATGGCTCTCAGTTTCTAGGGGGATGTACTTGCTCTGGCATAGTCCTCTACAGGCTGCAGTCCCTTTTGAGGTGTGCCTGAACTGCTATGGAGCACTTTCTACTCCTCTGATCTTGTTTCCTTCTCTTCTCTCTCTCTCTCCAGAAGTTTCTCCCCTTTCTTAAATAACTTTTCATAGATGTGACACAAAGTCCTCCAATGGGTTTTCCCCTAGCCTGTGGTGGGTCCAATGCTGAGGTGGCTGCAACTGGCTGCAACTTGCTGTGGCTCTGACCTTCTCCTTTGCAGATGCCAACACTGTAGCCTCTCCAACCCTTCCCAAATAAAACATATCTTGTCATTTACACCTAATACACTAGTCAAAATTTACATGGGTTGTATAACACAACACCCAAGTCCAAACAAATATGTTTCCACCGTAAGTGTTTTTTTTTGCTCAAGTTCTATGCTGCGTTACTATATTTCATATATTTACCTATCTTCCTCCACTGCACCAAACAGGCAGTACCTTAGACTTTGTTTTAGTGAACTTTCTTATTTTGGAAATGGGTTTACAAAAAAAACAGCTTAAAGAAAAGCTGAGGGTCATATGAGGACATAATACGAATGATTATTCTAGTTTAAATATACAGTAGATGCCTGCAAAGGTGAGCCTGGTCTTCTACCAAACATTATGACAACCAATCCTTCTAAAGTTATTGAGATTTTTCATGGAGCAAGATGCTACTTATTTTGGCCTAAGTTATTAGAAAGTATCCCATAATGATTACAGTGAACCATTAAAGTCTTGACATTTATCACACTGTGGTATTTACCATTAGTGAGCCATTTGCAGTTCCCCTATGCTTGGAATGGGGAGTACTGCAAATACCATACGAAGTTTAACTACCATCAGCCGTAAATGTCAAGATTTTAATGGCACTTGTTTTACATGTAATATGAATTTAGAACTGAAAATGTTCAAAAAGTCAGAGTTCTGAAGTAAGTTTGTTTTGTTGTGTCCTGTATTGTATCCAGTAATTTTACATATTTTAGTTATATATGAGATTTATTTCAGATTTATGGAAACTGTTGAAGACTTTAATCAAAGTTTCACTTTTGTAGAAGCTTATGCCTTAAATAACAGTCTGCACAAGCATGGTCAGTAAGTGCAAGCATTACAATATATTATGGGTAGCTCCACACTGGGTGCAAATATTGCTTGCTCTTTTTGTTCCTTATACACCACAGGGGAAACAGTAAAACAGCTAAAATTCAGTAACTCAAACATTCCATTAAATGTGGAGAATTCTTAATCCTCAATAAACCTCTCATGTTTGAAATGCCATTTCATGGGGGAAGGGAAAGAAAGAGTTAATAAAAATCAAAGCAAACTGAGAGAACTAAAGAAGTAATGCAACCTGTTCCTAGATGTAGGTGCTAGCTTAGGGTGCATCAGGGTCCTGCTCACTGTATCAGTCTCTCAAACCCTGTGAATCTTTATATGCTTGGTAGAGACAAGTCATGGTATATTGACAGGCTATAAATAAAAACTTCAACAGATGGGAAAACTACATTACTTTAGAGGATTGCCGCAGTATAGGGTGGGAATACTGGGCAAAGATGGAGCAGGCAGTTGGACGCTTTCCATAGCTGAGAGGACTCTCTTGATCAACCACCTTATTACAACGAGAATTAGTAGGACATCTTCTCAGAGATAAAGGACGAACATTGCCCAGCATCTGGGAGATTGAAATTGATTCACCAAAGGCAATCATAAGGATGTGTAAAGATAGAATTTGTCTTTTTGGGAAGATGAGCATCCTTATCTGTCAGAAAGACATACCTTAAGAAATGTGCTGCTTGTCTCCTAATATTCAGACTCCTGAACATTTACACGATGAACTGATGAGTATCTTCCGGCCTTCTGACTGGAATATAATGATGATTCCTTAGCATCACATACTTAATAATACTGCCATACAGGATTATAAGAACATTGGAAGAATGACAAGAGTCGTTTGTAAGTGAAAACTCAAGACATAAAATTTTAATGGATATTCTGCAAAATCCTTGTACCTAAGAGTAAAAGGATGGGTTACTCATCCTGGAGTCAAATGGTCAACTATGGATGATCTCTCAAAGAGGCCTACATATTGTGAAGACATTTAGGTTTTGGATTTTATAATAACTTTGAACTTGCAAGTACATAGAAAAGCAGAATGAAACTCAGGGGCATTTGGAAAATGAAAGAAGTGGAATAAAATAAGTTGGATTCAAATTCAAAGACAGTATAGAGTACCATAGCTAGGAAGGAATAATCAGCTGTACAAATACAAAAATAAACAAAGCTAATGGGGAAAACAAGGAAGAATAGAAATTATCTTCATANTTTCCCCTTTCCCCTCTCCCTCTCCCTCTCCCTCTCCCTCCTTTTCCTTGTAGCTGATATCTCAAGTCAAGTATAACCTTGAAAATTTCAAATTTTCTCCCCGCTATACTCCAAAAATATTACAGGAAGAAAATCATGGGAAGAAAAAAAAAAACAGCATAGGTAGGTCTAGGAAACACAGGTGTTCCAGGCTGTATATACCATGGAATAGAAATATGAAATACAAGTCCTCAAATACTTAAAAGGTGGGTGCAAAGTGGAAGAGGAGGTTACTGAAAATATTTGGATAGGATGAGAAATAATGGGCTTAAGATAGACTAAGGATTTCTGTACAGTACTTTCAGAAGTTTAAACACATCCTAGTTAGAAACTAGAATAGATTGTATAAATTATTCTGTGTAGAAAGCAGATCTAGACTATACATTCCCTTTTGGGAACATTTGTCTAGCATAGCTTGTGAATAGTATATTTCACTGTAGGGTTGGGAGTAGACTTGCTGACCTCTTTAAGTCTTTTACAGACTTTTTATGAACTCTCAGAGGTAATCTCTGAGGAAACTCAGCACTTCGGTTTTTTTGTGTTTTTTTTTCCCCCATTTCTTAATAATGCATAGCATAAGACCATATTTTTGTGTTTAGTCTAATCAGCTTCTCACTTTTTCTCGCTGACAAAAATTCATGTGTTCAGCTCTAGGTGAACAGCCACATATAAAATATTAATCTTGAAGGAAGAAAATTGTTATTCTGAAGGTTACATACAGTTTCAACAGAATGACTGGTTACTTCAATTAAAAATAATAATTGTTCAACATTTAAAATATTATTGTGCTACTTAATTGTAGAAAAATATTCTTGTGAAATTTGAATCTTTTATTTCTATTTATTTAATCTAGAAGGGAACTTCTGTTGATTTATTCTATTCTTCTATTAATTCTATGCTATTATTCTATTTATCTATTTCTATTTATGTAATCTAGAAGGGAACTTGGAGGGTCCTGCTCAAAATTAATCAACTCTGAGGTCAGAGAGGGTTGTTCAAGACTTAGTCCAGCTGGGTCTTCAAAACCTCCAAGGATGTGACAGAAACTCTTACCGTCCTGGTGGCTTTCCATAGAACTTCCTCCAACTTATTTACATCTTTCTTTTATTACGACATGTGTGTGTGTAAATGTAACCACATATATTACCTAGATGTGGTCTTGTAATATCGTGTTCACATTATCCTATGCATTCTGTGTCACTGTTCCCATACAGATTCCTATAGGGCTTTTTACCAACATCCAACTCATTAAGCACTATCCTCTGAGCTCAGTCATCTGGTTTTTTTTACTTATTGATTTTTCCACCCATCTAGGACATAATGTCCCAAATTCTAATCAGGAACATTATTTGAGAAGTGTCAAAGCCTTGCTAAAGTAGTGATAAATTGCATCTGTAACTCTCTTTTTCATCCAAAAATCCAGTTATTTTATCACAGAAGGCAATCAGATGGTTCAGGAATGATTTGTTCTTGGTAAAAATCCACATAGTCAGCACTCACTCTGAGATTTTTTCAATGACTCCAGTTAGGCTGACCATAATATCTGGTTGACCTTTCGGACTGCCTTTAAGATGAGTGCAACATTTGTCTTTCTTCAATTATTGGGGATATGCTTTGATTTCCATCATCTTTTGAAGATGATGGACAGGAGCCTTAGAAGGACACTGACAACTTCATTAAGCATCCATTGACACAGCAGCCTGCCAGGCGCCATGGGCTAGTATGGGCTGAGTCCTAAACATATCCTCACCCACAGCTCGCAGTTCTCCTCATTAAACCCTGTGTCTAAGCACAGAGGAGCCAGAGACCTTGTTGATGAAGACTGAGGCAAAGACAATGTTGAGGACCAGAGACTCATCCGTATCTTCTGACTCTGAATTTCTCATTTCTGGGTTTCTACTTTTCTCAGAATAATCTGCCAAAGATTGGTCTGTGTCTTGTGACTGTGTGAAACTGATGTCCAAAATAGTTGCATGTATTCAGGAGATTTTTCCTAACTGGGTAAATAATTATAAATCAGTTACAACTCTTTCCCCTACATTCACAAAATCCTTTGGAAATCTTTGCAGCAGCTTTAAGTATTATGTTAGAATTACCAAAGTTATTATTCTCTCAACTTTAATCAAACCAAATATAAGAAAGCTATTTGGCAGTTTCCCATCAATTTGTTTTCGAAGTTACATTTAAAATATGCTAGTATATTTGCTCATCAGGACAACTATTCTGCCAGTAGTCCTTAATATGATCACAGAATCATAGAATAGTTTGGGTTTGAAAGGAGCTTTAGAGGTCACCTAGTCCAAACTCCTTGCAATGATCAGGGACATTTTTCACTAGTTCAAGTTGCTCAGAACCCAGTCCAACATAACCTTGAATGTTTCCAGGGGTGAAGCATCTACCATCTCTCTGGGTAACACATTCCAGTGCTTCACCACACTTACTGTAAAAAAATGTCTTCCTTATATCTAGTCCAAATCTCCCCTCCTTTAGTTTAAAGCCATTACCCTTTGTAGTGTCACAACAGGCCCTATTAAAATGACTGTCTCCATCTTTCCCAGTACCCTTTAGGTACTGGGAGGCTGCAACAAGGTCTCCCCAGAACCTTCTCTTCCGCAGGCTAAACAACTTCAACTCTCTCAACTGTCCTTGTAGGATAGGTGTTCCAGCAGCCCTCTAATCATTTTTGTTGTCCTGTTAACATGACATCCTCTTTTGGACTCACTCCAACAGGTTCATGTCCTCCTTGTGCTGAGGACTCCAGAACCTGACACAGTTCTCCAGGAGAAGTCTCACCAGAGCACAGCAGCAGAGTCGTCTCCCTTGACCCATTGGCCATGCTTCTTTTGATGCAGTCCAGAATAATACTGGCATTCTGTGCTGTAAGCACATATTGCCAGCTCCTGTCTAGGTTTTCTAGCAGTGTCCCCAAGTCTTTCTCTGCAGGGCTGCTCTCAATATCATCTCCCAGTTTCTATTGATACCTTTTCTATTGATACCTTTTATTGNTTCTCTGCAGGGCTGCTCTCAATCTCATCATCTCCCAGTTTCTATTGATACTGGAGATTGCTCTGACCCAGGTGTAGGACCTTGTACTTGGCCTCGTTGAACCTCAAGATGTTCACATGGTTCCACTTCTCAGATAGGAAATAGCTATACTGCAGTAGTAAACTCACAATTTCTCCTAATAGACTGCATCAAAATCCATAAGCAAGATCCCATAGAGAGTCTCTAAAAGGAATATTTCTACTCCAAAAACACAAAACCATAATATTGTGTGTAACCTGTGAGTATTTGTCTGTCTCTGGGAAAAAAAAAATTCCTTTTGCTGTTAAATTTGAGTATGTTGGGTAGATTAAAAATATTCAACAGATTTTGCTTACTCATCCAAACAGACAAATGGGTACATCTGTAATCAAAAGTGAATGAGATCATTAGCCTATCCAAGGAAGTTAATTTGCTTTCTTGTACGCCTTATTTCAGCTCTCTTCAGTTCTTAATCCCACAGAAGGAATTGCAGAAATATGCATTTTCTTGTCTTAAATCAGTCAAAATATCTTTTCTAGCAACCATAAAATGATCCATTGCATATTCAGAGCCTTCCTCTTCAGTTAGTACTTTTTATGTCAGATGATATGCAAAATATGCTCTCAGCATTTTAAGACTTTCAGACATTCTTTATCTTTTCTAGGAAACAACTATCCTGAGTACACTTAAAAAGAAAGATAGAAAAAAAAAAAAAGAACTTATTATAATGAAGGCTTAAAACAGCAAAGCAGAATACCACACACTGTGACAGGAAAATCACAGTCTTAATGCAGACTATCTTTCCAAACCAAATTGGTCCTTTGAGACTTCAGATAAATAAGCTGGTTCACTACCATATGAGAATACTTGTGAAGAAGCTCATTCAAAAGTGTCTTAAAATACTATTAGTTTTTTATTTCGTTCCTTTCCTTGACCATGACCATTTGGTTTGACCACAAACTTCAAACACTTCTGAAAACAGGTCTTGCCTGTACTAAATATGGATTTTCTCTGTCTTTGAATTTTCATTTTGTCTGACAGGTTAAGTAAATATGGGAATTTCTATACTCTCCAAAAAACCACAGAGTAAGCATCCGGAAAAAGCATTAGACTTTGCTAATCAAACACAGGCAAAGTACTAAGAGTCTATGCAGAATACTGCATGGATGCTATTGCACAGTGAGCTCTTTAGCAGACTATTGCCTTGATCATCACAGACATAACTTTGGCACTCTCAATAATACACTTCCAGGAGTTAGTTATTGATGTGTGCTAACATATGAGCACTGCTCAACCATTTTTATGCCTTTTTCATTGCAATATACTGATAAATAGAAAAATCAAATAACCATTTTATACTAATTTCTCCAGTACCATAATCTTAAAAAAATAAAAAAATCAAATCTCAGAGCAACTGAAGGTAATGTCGTTCATGGGAGGCTGTGTGCAGATGAATAATTTATTTCTAAAACTTCACAGATACCTCTCTATGTCATTACTTTTAATATATTTGAAATATTTCATTATAAGCAACTTCCAGGAGGAATCTGTAGTCTGAAATACACTGTGGAATGAAAAATGAATCAGCTTTTCTATACTTTTTGATGAGCAATGGCATCTGCATAAGGGAGGAAAAAAAGCAAAAAATAATATTTTAGCTCATATAGTCCATGCCAGATGGTCTACTGAGCACACTAATTCCTTGCCTGCTACGAAATCCTAATTACTGCTTTAAAAGAAATAATTTAAGTCATTTAGCAGTGGTTTAAATGACATAGCATTAAAAAAATAAGTAAAAATAAGAGGAATTAAACTATTTGTGTGAGAGATACAATTTTGTCATTTAGTTTGCAACGGCAAATCTGTGGTACAGCATTGATCATTCTGGATCTTAACACAACAAAGATCCTTTTATTATTCTGTAGTGAAAAACTTTGTACTGTACTAAATCCTGTAATTTCATTGCTGTGTTTTTCTCAGTCTTAAATGTTCTTTGTCTCTGCACTAGCTATTCTTTTTACACTGAGTTTCATAGGGACATCACAGAAAGAAGTTGCAAATTTAACCATCTTATTAAAAAGGAAAAAAATAAAAAGCAGAATTTCCCAGTAGAAAGCACAAAAACCTGATGGGATTTTGTGGAAGTGTACTATCAAGTTATGAGGCAGTTTTAGAGGAAATAAAATTCAAGGGAAAATAAAACATTTTTAAATACTCTTTGTATACTTCACAGTTCCTGTCAGCTGAAAAGAATTTTCAAGATAATTATATTTCCTGTGTGCATAACTCAGCAATAGCCATTCTAGCTCTGGTCTATTTCTATCTCTACATCACTAATATGTATTGCAAACCCATAATGTTTGCAAACATACAAATGTACTGAACCTTAAATCTCACAGAATAAGAACAACCTTGGCATCTTATAATTATTACGTTTGTCATCTGTAATATTAGAAAAATGCAAACAGATTACATAGACTTGTTAATTGTTTGCTTGCTGCAAATAGTATGTAGAATTAGAACACTCAGATACATGAAAGTGAATTGTTAAGATTATTTTAGGGGTGTTTTTTAGCACCTCATAAGGATGGACTCAAAAAAAATTTAAGACAAATCATATACTTTAAGACAAAGAGTATCCTTTATCTTTAGTTTATAGTTTGATAAACAGAACAAAGTGTAAAATACTGTGATTTGAAGCAGATGTATTTATCTCTCAGTAACTACACTGCAAATGAAATGAAAATTAGGATGAATTCTTCATACTCCACTGTACTTCAAGCAGCCAAAATGAGGAAGCATGAAAGGGACAATAGGGACAGAGAAGATAGATGGACAGATAGGGGATAATACAGAAATTTCTGTCCAAAAAGGTAGGAAGGAAGTTACAGAGATATTAAAATGTTTAGACCTGGAGACATTTCTTGTTTCTGATGAAATGTATGCTCACGAGGGCTGTCATCTGCTAATCTGTTTCTTTCAGGAGGCTGTGCTTATACAGCAGTAAAGGACAGAATACAAAAGATCAATAATTACAACAGTTTTTCAAGTAACAGCCTAATCTCTTCTGTACATACTATGTGACCGATTGGCTTTATTGCCTAAAAGATGAGTACTTCAACTAATGTTTTTCCTTTCTCCTGTGAAGAATATAAAATGAGATTATTCTGCAGCCTTTAAATTCAAACCTAAAACATCATTAAAAACATCATTAACTTTCTAAATCCAAATGCTCTGAGCTCCTAAAATTTTAATTACAACAGTCTTGTGTGACATCTTCACCCACACATTTTTCTGAAACTCAAATCAATCTTTAGGGGGAGCCTGAGGGACACCATGATTTGTTCAGTCTTTATGTTGACTTCATTCTTTCATACATAACTACTTCTAGGCCTAAAAAATATTAGCTAACCAGTTATATTTTCAGGATCAATGGAATGATTCTGCCACTTACTTTGTACTAAAGACTGGGGAGGTTTAGTTGGCAGCTACTATTACTAGCACTAGAGAAAGGAATATGGTAGTTATTGTTGGGTGATGGCTTCTCTGAACAGCAAAGGTCCATATCCCCATCACTCCCAGTTGCATTCCATCTCAGTTTATCTAGAAGTAGTAGGAAGGAATGCCCCAAATTCTCTTCTCTTCCACTTCAATTATCTCCACATGCCCATCTATTTTGGGAAGTATGGCAAAAATTTTCTGCTTTTTTGAGAAGCCTGGAGCCAAGCTGTATAGCTTTACGTTCAGCTCCATAGCTTAAAAATTCTAAAGGAAGTATCACTGTAAGCACTCACCATCTAGCTGAAAAAAAAGTCTAATGAATAGGTCCTGCAAAACAAAAGTAAATCTCAGTTAAACCAGATACTACTATATAGAAACTAATGTATAATTTTAAGAAAGTACATAGTAACACTGAATATACAAACTACTGAATTTTCATAGAATCACAGAATAGTTGCGGAACCTCTGGATGCAATCTGGTCCACATCTTCTGCTCAAGCAGAGCCCTCTAGAGACATCTGGACCATGTTCAGATCCTTTTTTAATATCTCCAAGAAAGAAGATTCCAAAACCTCTCTGGGCAACTGGTATCAGTACTTTGTTGCCATCACAGTAAAAATTGTTCCTGATGTTCCAAGGGAACTTCCTGTGTTTAAGCTTGTGTCCATTGCTTCTGGTCACTGGATAACACTTTAAGCTGAAAAATCACAGCTCTCACAGCCTTTCCTCACAGAAGAGATATTCCACTCCCTTCATCATGTTTGTGGCCTTTCACTGGGCTCTTTCCACTAGATCATGCCTCTCTTGAATGAGCAGAATAGAACTGTTAAGTATGGCCTCACCAGTGCTGAATAAATGGGAATAATAGATGGCCTCACTTGACCTGCTGGTAGTGTTTGTCTAATGCAGCCTAGCATACCATTAACCTTCTTTGCTACAAGGACACACTAATGGTTCATGTTCAACTTGGTGTCCTCTGATGCCTAAAGATTTAAGTGTGTTCTGTAGATTTTTAGGACTTTTAGAATTATGTGAAGCTTCCTGGATTGTTCACATATTAGAAGCCAGTAGGCCTGTTCCTGAGGGACTATTTCAGAGTTTTCCATGCCTCACCAAGGACATGATGTTTTGAAGAAGCCACCTGCAGATAGCCTGAAGACAAAACAGCAGAAGAGGGCCAAGCCCCACATAAGCTTTCTCTGAGGGACCGAGCTGAAGACCACCAGGGGTGGGCCATTGGAAAACCTAGTGCCGGGGTTGCCTATAGATATCAATATATTAATTACCAATAAAAATCTATAAAAGCTGTAATCCCTTGGGGCAGGTGCGCATCCATGTTGAAGATCTCGAAGGTGTGGAGTTCCAATTAAAGGTAACTCTATCTTTCTCCATTAACTCTGTGCCAAGTGCCTATTTTCCAGAATTTTTGACATCACCTCCAGAAACCCCTGGTCCTTTTTCTGCATATTTACTTTCCAGCTGTGTGGCCTCCAGCATATACTGGTGCATGGCTTTATTATTCTGCAGATGCAGAAGTTTGTGCTTGCACCTGCTGAACCTAATGTCAGATTGTTATAATTTCCTTTCCTCTAAACTACATAATCAGTCTCTCATGACCCCGGTCTTCCTAACTCTAGAGTTAAATTTAGCCTTGTCTTCTTCATCCTGTGTTATAGTTTATCCAGTTTCTTCCCCACTGTTGAAGAATCCTCTCAGTATGAGTGCTCCCACTCAGATGCGTGCTTCCAATACCACTTCCTGCTATCTCTAACACATTCCGAACCTGACTGCAGAGTTACCACTCAGGAATGATCTTAGCCAATTTACAGTAATAGTATAATTATGTAATTTAAATGGTAAAATGTTAAAGAGTAGCAATTTGGGCTTGAAGGCTTATGAGGAAACAGAAGCTTACCTTTAGATGTACTAGGAAAGCAAATTACCATCTTGATTTAATTGACAGCTTAAAAACTAAAATCAATTTACTAGCTCTTAACTTTGTATCAGAATTACAAAATAATGGGACATAATTTAAGGAGGTCATAAATACAGTAGCAAGCATGTTCAATGTAGTTTAATTAGAAGGATCTCATATGTATTTAGTTTTCACTTGTCATTTTTACATAATAGTAAACTAATGGAGTCCAAATAGGTCAATGCTAATAATTTGACTAAGAAATCTTTGGAATTACAGCAGCAACAGAATGGTATAAATCTTACCTCACTGAGTTCAGTGACAGTATTAAACTGGTACAGAATTAAAATGTGTATCTGTGTAAACTGAAGACATAGTGACAACTCCATGGTTTCTACATCTGATTCATTAATGGTTGTTTACAGTATGTGCTACTTTAAGCCTTTAAAATGACAGGTATTTATTACTAAAGTCATTCTCAGCCGAGTTATACAGTGTTAAAAATGCCTATTTTGAAGCACAGCATGCCATCTAGTGGAAATACATTGCAAACTGCACAGCAGTTAGCAGATCTAGAAAAGGTGGTGAAAAACATTAATCACCACCTCTCCTGAGCTGAGCAGCATTGTCCCACTATCCATTTGGGCTTTGATTAATGAACACCTGACATATTTGTGAATCTTCATTTCCAACTGACTCTAGCCAAATATTTGAGACAGTATTTGAGGACTTGTTATAAATTATTCAAATGAATGAGGATTGAGCAGAAATATTTTGAAAGCTGTGCATGAAATATTAGGGTCTATTTAATGAAAGCTAGTTTTCAACAGCAGAAGCCCAAAACCTTAATTAACTGCTGACTGAGACACTGCAGAGTAACTCAGCCTCCACAAACAATTCCTGTGGCTTCAAGGGTTTTTTTCTCTCATGCTGGAACATTAAAGGAAATATTGGCTGTACTCCCTGTTTTTACACTGACATACAACAGCAATTTTTGAAAGACAAATTTCATATAATCACAGAATGGCTGAGGTTGGAAGAGACTTCTGGAGGTCACTTAGTCCACTTGCCCTGCTCAGCTAGGGTCTTGAGCCAGTTGCCCAAGTCAAGGTCCAGGTGACTTTTGAAAATCTCCAGGGATGGAGATTTCACAAACTGTATGGGCAACCTGTGCTAGTAGTGTCTGATCACCCTCACAGTAAAGAAGTGTTTCCTGTATTTCATATGAAACCTCCTGTATTTTGATTTGTTCCCATTTCCTCTTGTCCTGTCACAGAGAACCACTGAGAAGAGCCTGACAATGTCTTCTGTAGACTTACCTTTGAAGTGTTTATACATATTGAGAAGATCTACCCTGAGCCTTTTCCTCTATAGACTAAATAGCTGCAGATCTTTCAGCCTTTCCTTGCAGAAGACATACTCCGCTCCTTTCAACATCTTTGTGACCCTTCGTTGGACTCTTTCCACTAGGTCCATACCACTCTTCTACTGGGAAGCCCAGAAGTAGATGCAGTACTCTAGAGGTGACCTTATTAGTGCTGACTAGAGGGGAAGGATCACCTCCCTCAAACTGCTGGCAGTCATTTGCCTGATGTAGCCCTGGCTACCCTAAGCTTTCTTTGCTGAAAAGATACACTGCTTTTTCATTTTCAGCTTGGTGTCCAACAGGACTCCCTCATTGTTTTTTGCAAATCTGCATTAAGCTGATGGCCCTAGTATACCCCAGTGTATTCGTTTCAAAGAGGAAAAATATATTGGCTTTGTAGGATGTATTCTGATGTTTTCATGTATTCTGCTATATATTTAAAGGAATTATTGGTTTGTCATCATTTTTTCTTCCCACAAAACCATACCGTACATGGGTTTCATAAGCTTTCAAATGCATACATTATCATGTACATCGTTTAATAAACTATTCTCCAGTTCAATCTGGAGAACATACCTGTTAACTAAGCAGGAATTCTTCAATTTTGATGTGATAACTAAGCCATGACCTTCTGGTCTAGTAGATATTGTTATTTCATCTTCAGGAATCTTTCTGCTGATGTGAGTATACCAGCCATTTTCACACTGCTGAGTTAGTTAATAACTAAGCATTAAGATGCATCCAGGTGTAATATCATGCAACTGCCTGTCTTACCAGCACCTAAGAGGGAGAAGGAGAGATGGCTGCATCCCACATTTCTAGAAGAACTCAGAATTATTTCATCTGTCATTACAGTGGAAAATACTAGTTTATTTTTTTTTTACTAGTATTGTTTTTTGTTTGTTTGGGGTTTTTTTTGTCTTTAGGTTCTTACTGTTTGCTTTAGTCAGTTCATGCCAATCTAAGACCATTTTTTTCCTAAGGATAAGTCCTGCTCTTGCTTCCAAAAGACACACAGGAGCAGGGCTTCATTATCTCTTTTCACATCAGTGCGACTTGACTAAAACTAGTTGTGAAACTGCACCCTAGAGACAAGCTGGCTGATGAGCAATACCGTTCATCTCAGATGTTCCCAATGCTGGCTTACAGCTCCCACTGCATTGTGAATTCAGCAGCCTCAAGTTTCCCATGGCTCTTATATGCTCTCTGAAGAAGGAAAGCTCTTCTGAGGTTGCAAAATCTCACCTTGCTTCCCAGCAAGTCTTGTTAAGACTCAAGATTATCCAAGGGCTATGCAAAATATACAAATAAGGTATGGAGGCATTCTTTCCCCCCCATTTTTGACACTCATGGTCGTAACACTAAAGACTGAATTGTTTCAGACTACTAAATCTAACAAAATATATCTAGAGGAAAAAGAAAATTATCAAAAGAATTTCAGAGACATTTGATATTACCCATGAGAACTCCTGGATGACAGCTGGGGTTTTCAGAGCAGAAAAGGAAGAACACAGTATGCAGATTTTAAAAATGGAGGCAAAGGAGGGGAGAGAACAAGATCCCTGATCTTGTAGTCTAATCTCAGTTCCCAGAAATGTACTGCAGAAAAAATAAAATCATCAACTGATCAATTCATAGCCATTGGAAAATGAAAGACAGTGTTGAGAAAAATAATCAGTTCAGAGCAATGTAATTTAAAAAAAAAAAAAAATAGCTCCACGTTCTATGGGTAAAGAGAAGCATAATTCACTATCTCTTTCCAGCTTCTAACATTGGTGCAGATGACCTTTCAATAACACTTATGACATATCATACAAAGTAAATAAGAAGTGAGAGAGTGGGAGTAAATCTTGCTGGAAAACTGTACAGGTTGAGTAAAACAGAGGTTAACCATCAAAATGACAGACAGTTTTGAGCAGGGTTCTTCACTCTGTCTCTGACAGTTTCTAATCTTCAAATTGCTGCAGACAGAGTTCCCTTTTGCTCATAATCCAGAGAGCACTCAACAAGAACATGAAGTAGTACAGGAAACATGACTTACAAAAAATGACTGTAGGTACAAGGACTGTTTAGTCTGCAGAAGACTAAGGTCATGGTCTTCGTATGAATAAGGGTTGTTGTTGCAAAGAAGGGAATAATTTATTCTTGGTGTCCACGGGGAATAAGAAAAACATTTCCATTACAAGAGACAGATTTAACAAATATTTGGTAGGAGTGGTTTGGACATAGTTAATTTGAAAGTAAAGGAATCACTTGCATGATTCTCAAGGTTAATTCTGATTATAATTTCTATGACTATAGATGACAGAAATATTGGCCAAACTACTAAGCATATTTCCTGTGTCCAGAACTAGAATTCTCAGGGGTCTCTGGTAAAAATCAAAGTAATTTCTGTCCCTGGATCTGTTTGAGCCATAAGGAGAGAATCAAGTCTCTCTATACTTTTTTTTATTTCCCTGTTTTATTCAGAGGAAATATGAGGGGGAAGCGGGGGAATGGGTGACCATCCAGGCAGACCTGGGCAAGTTTAAGAAGTGGGCCCACATGAATTGAATGAAGTTAAACAAGCCCAAATGCAAGGTCCTGCACCTTGACAATCTCAGATATGAGTGCAGACTGGGAGAAGAAATCATTGTGAATAGCCCTGCAGATAAAGACTTGGGGGTTCTGGTGGACGAAAAATTGTACATGAGCCAGCAATGTTCAATTGCAGCCTTGAAAGACAGCTCTGTCCTGGGCTGCATGAGAAGAAATGTGACCGACAGGTCAAGGGAGGTGATTCTTCCCCTCTACTCTGCCCTCATGAGACCCCACCTGGAGTACTGTATTCAAGTCTGGGGCTCCCAGTAAAAGAAAGACGCGGACCTGCAATGTCTTCTACATGCCTTCTACCGGGCTAACTACACTGTACATAGGAGAAAAGCTCCTAGCTTCCTTCAGATAAGCAGAACTTAAAGTCTATGCAAACCTTGCCAAATGCTGTATCACCTCAGGGTAACAGTTTCTCTCCTTTTTTCTGATTTCTCTCAAAGACCAGACTTATCAAACAAAGGAGTCTTCCAGCATCTCTGAAGGTCATTAGATTGAGATTCATTTGCACAGGAATGAAGAACAAATTCCAGAGAGAATTGTCATTTTGAGTGCCAACAATTCCCTTTTAGCTTTCATCCCTCTGATGGCCCATCAGTTCTTTTGTTCATACATTGGCTGCTAATGCACATTTTTGTCTTCTAGCTCTCTGTCTTTCCCAGGGAACCTTTATAATTGGGAAGAACTTCCATGTGCAGATAGTATTTGAGCTGATAGAGCTAACAAAATAATTAGCAAACAAAAAAAATATTGCCACAAGCCATCAAAGCAGAGAATGAAAGTAACAGGCCCTTGATGTATTTTGCAGGGATACCATGGGTAAAGCTGGCAATAGCTTCTGGTATTTGAGTGGGAATCAAATGGAGAAAGAGTTAAAAAAAGATCACTCTAATTAATTTAAATGCTTTAAATATATCCTTAATTTAAAGACAGCTTTAGAAGCTTCCTAATAATGAAATAAGATGAAGGAGAGGGAAGTAAGAGAATTGTAGAACTGGCAATATCATTAACATCATGTTGTAGTTAAAAATTATATACTGGCATTATCCTGATGGATATCAAATTGATGGCTTAAGTACAGTTGTGAATTTCTGAACAAAGTGACTGTAACCAGGAGAAAAAGTCAATATCCAAAGGTTATATCATTACAAGCAACTTGAAGCACCTTGTCGGTCACCATGATTACATAACATTTTTATCAAGCATGCAAGTACTTTATTCACTGACTGAGGGTGGAAAGAGGAAACAGGAGAGTAATCAAAGAACAAAGTAATGTTGCTTTTGCAAAGAATTACAAAGTTAGGTAAAATTTTCTTTTTTTATCTTTGTTTCTCATTAAATATTCCCTTCTCTTCCACCCTATATACACATTTCTTATCCTTAGATTCAGACAACCTGTTCAGCAGTGGATGAATTTATTTAATGAACTAGAGACTCATTCCCTTATCTTCCATCTTTTTTCTGACACCAAATCACCTTCAGATGAATTGCCTGCTGCACACTTGTACTGCATTTATTATGGAACTTATGATAACATGATGACTTTTGCAGACTGCAGTTGTAATGCGTCTGGTGTTTATGGAGGTCAAAAGAGCCAGAAAACTGTGCTTTTCCTTTTTGGGGGGGCCAGTTCATGTCTGTTCTTCAGCACAAATACTTCAACGGGTGTTATGCATTGTAATAAAACAAAACAAAACAAAAACCACTTTGCAGATGCTACTTTTTATGGAAGGACACTTGCTGTAGAAACTATACCTTTTACAGTATTCTGCATTCTATTTCTGTAAACCTTTTCTAGTGGAACAAACATTGTCACAGTGCAGTCATATAGCTGGGTAGACAAGAACTGCTTTATACAAAAAGACAGCTGCATATTAAAAAAGAATATGCTTCAGAGTTTGGGTATATTTTCAGGGGAAGGTGAACAGGATCATGTACATCTGCCTTTATAACATAAAGGCAATGTGATATTTAAACTTGAAATTATGGAGCTAGGAAAAAAGAAAAATAATTTCCAGGATGCAGGTCTCCCTGCTTATTACTTGCTTCTACTCAATTACTTTTCTTATAGTGGAGGAAAGGTATCTCAGCGTCTTCTCCTTTTGCAGTCCAGTTCTGAGCAAAAATGTCCAATAGCTTTGCTTCAAATAAGCAAGCAGAACCATGTTAATGAGCTGAAGAATATGTCACACAAAGATTGTGCTAAAAGGCAAATTTACAAATTACTTTGTGATTTGATTGTCAAACAAAGGTACGTATAGGCACAGTCTGAAAATCACTTGGGGTCTTCTGTGGCCCCTGGTGCCATAACTGTGCCGACAGCAGAGGGAACATTAAACTCATTGCCCACGGTAAAGTGTGGGAAGTGAAACCCATGTTCCTATAATCCTTGGATGGGTAGGATGTGCTCATTAGCCTTCTGGCAGTCATCCTAGCAGAAGGACAACTCTAATTCCAAACCTGGGCAGATGGAGCTCATTTAGCCCTGTAAGGCCTTCCATCTAAGAGAAGGACACTCTAATAAAACCTATGTCCTAAGGACTTCGCTGCCAGCGTCCAAGCTTGCTAGGCCCTGGCAGTTGAACCTTAGGTCTAATGGGTGGGTCCAGCTCTGTGCATGCTGTGTCTCACCTAAAAAAAATCCATTGCGCAGGCTCGAGGGTGCTATCTGCTATCCTCTTTTTCTCAGCGCGCTTGTAAAAGGCGCTGATGAGGAGCGGGGATGGAGCCCTCCCTGGATCTTCATTCGTGAAGCCTAGCCATACATATACAAAGTTACGTAAAAAAAAGAATGCAAAGATTCTGGTCAGTCTGAAAAATAAGCACACAGTATAAAATGTGTCACATATTTCCACTGGTCGATGAAAGATGTGCTGTTTCTACGTCACAATGTTTTCTACTTCCCATATCTTGTTTAACATACAGTATCTAGCACCACTTTTAATGCATTAGGTTAAAAAAATATGTCCTTTATAAATTCACTGTACCTTCAGTAAAAGCAATTCTGTTTGGATGTAGTTCCAAACTGCCAATCTGACAAAATTAAAGATAATTTTGTGTGGACACTGGACCAAAAAAATTGTTTTCAAACTCTCTGATAACATCCAAACCAAGTTTCCAAAGGAAGCTTTTCCTGGGACACTGGCTGGTCTATCCCAGATCTAGGAACACTGAAACATGCTGCTTCTTACCCTGGGTCATGCCTGCCACCCAGATCTAGCAATTCCAGACTCTGTGATTTAGGAGCAATAAAAATGTCAGGTTTCATATTCCCTACTATGGAATTAAGAAACTGCAAGACTCTAGCGTTTAAATGAATTTCACGTCTTGAGTTCTCAGTAATTACCTTGGAAGTCATAGCTCTGGGTAACCTTCTTAAGGTTTTGAATTTTTTTACCTAACCTAGGTACAGATGACATATGAATATACACTAACTTAAAAACCACAAAACCCAGTCATTATGGATGTGGCATGTGTGATCTCATATTCAGTGCTATGTGCCAGGACTCCATACATATTTGGGTGTCCTCTAAGGAGCTGACCTAGGTGCAGAGCCTTACATTTGGCTTTGATAGGTAAAAAACCTGAAATTCTGACTGTATCTAAGAGAAACATTGCTTTTTACAGTCTAGAAGTAGGAAAAAATCTTTAGCTTTTGAAAATTCTCTACACTTTGAAAGATAATGTTATACACACATAGATCATTTATTCTTTAAAACAATTCCACTAACCATACAGCATCAACCACATGGGCCAAGTGACACCAAAATTCTGACAGTTACTGACACATCTCACTGAGGCAGCTAGACATCATGCAGAGAACTCTATCTTCATACAAGATTTATTTTAAACTCTTCCTCTTTAATAGAGACTTGTTTCAGTGATTTCTTCTGTGTCCTTCAAGTGCTTTTTACTTTCCAGTCATTTTTGATTTTAAAACTTTTCAGTGAAAAGGGAAGCTAAGTTAAAAAGAAGATGGTTAACCTAGTCTTTTCTGTGCTCTCAGTCATCAATTAGTTCTGCTCAGTGCCTCTCCAGACTCAGTATTTTCTTCTGAGAGACTGAACAACTACCCTGAGGTAATTGTTCAATAATATTTTGTATTTCTGTGTAGCATTCAGAATGTTCTTCATACTTAGATACCAAAGATTTTCCCCAAAACATCTTATTCAGTAAGCCCTCTCTGTATATCTGTGGCGTTTTTTTATTGCAGGTTGTGTAGTCTCACTTTTCCAAATTGCACTGTTGCCCAGGGCATTCTTCCTGTAATTTTATCCTCAGACTCACTTAAACCTCTGTCAAACAGCAGGGAAGCAAATCAACAAGAAACTTAACTCCTGTAGAAATTTTCTAGCTGTGTTTCTGTTAGCTGTTGGCTTTTCCTGTTGCCCACTATTTGATTTCTTTTTCCTTTCAAAACAGTATCTTTTTTTTTTTTTTAATCTTCCACCAAGTATCTCCACCAATTTTTCCCTCAGAGATTTCATCTTCCAGAATCCTTAGCATTAAATAAGCCAAGGGGAAGTCACAGTGGAGTTATTTTTAAAGAAACAAACTCTGGTATTATGCCCTGAAACATGAAACTGCAAGTCCAATAATTCTTTGAATTCAGTTTATGAGTGCCTGAGGTAAAAATACTGACAGCTCCAAACTTACTGAATAAACAAATGTTAGATATGTAATAGACAAAGAGAAACGAAAGAGAGCTTGCTAAAGATTGCCTAGCACAACAGGATGAGACTGAAACAGAAAAGAGGATATTTTTCATGTAAAGTGGCAATCAATAAAACCATAACATGAGAACATTTCTCCAAAGTCTGCTGAGCTGCTAATGGAAAAATTAGTAAGAAAACAAGGATCCCCGAAGAATAAAATAAATCAGGGCTCCAGAGTCCTCAAGTACTTTTCATGCACAGAACGTAATGACATTTCATTTCCTACTTTTCTGCCAGGAATTCCAGGCCAGCAGGATGATATAGAGTCTTATAAGTTTTTCTGCTTCATTTCTGCATTGGATCTTTAGTAACACATATTAAAACAGACTACAGAAGAAAATAATGTGTTAACATTCAGTAACCCTCTTTTCTGTTCATAAATACTTCAAGATTCCTTGTAGTGATGTGCCATTTTCTACTAATAATTAAATAAAGGTCATGCATGCTTTTTCTTTATTTAAAAATTGAGCATTGTATTTAGTTCTGTTTTGATACATAGAGTGTATGTATATGGCATAATGCAGTTAAATATCTAGATAACATGATATCACTGATGTCAAAACACAAAAACATAAAGGAACGATTTGTATGAAAAGAAGTTGCCTAACAGTCTGTAAAGTATGTGATTCAATGCTGCTGCCTGAAGCATGTGGCGCAAAAATCTTTTTCTAGAGTACTGATTGTTTTGGATCTGTTTCTGAGGCATCTAATTCTCCCTCTACATTGTAAAAGCAGCTTATGCAACTAATTTAAAATACGGATGTGGCTATGGGAAGGGAACCAGAAAGTTAGGTTTTGCAACATGTAGTAGTGCAGTAACAACATCCCTTCTTGATTTAGACTTCTGTCTAATGTGTAAAGGAAATCTGTCTGAGAACTTGAAACCAGTTTTCTTAGAAATTAGTGTCTTTTGAACCAGTCTGTCTCAACTTTTCAAATATGATGAACAATGTCTTAGCAACTTCATCTGCCAGTTCCCCCAGGACCTTCAGATGCATCTCATCAGGTTCCATGGACTTGTGCACATGGTCCTTGAACATGATCTTCTCCTAGAGTGAGCAGTAATTCTTTCTCAGTATTCCACGTGGAGTGAAAATGCATCAGTGTTTTTTCTTAAATTAGTCTCGCAAAAATATTTATACATGTTTTGTAGTGTAAATACTTTGGCATGTACCTAAGAACAGCCACAGAAACTCAAAGTGTTAAAAATTAATGACAATATCAACAACAACTACAAACGATAAAGAAGTAATGTCCTAAATGTTAAATCACAAAATGTATCTTCCCTAGTTCTGGTACCTGAATTTTTATTGCATTCATGATACTTCCTGTGTGTGACCCAATCCTAACCAGTCAAGAAATGCTATATAATAACACAGGTTGGAAAAAGAGGGATGTAAAAGTGGTATACATATTCATGAGTATGAGGAACAAAACAGATAGGACCAGACAGTTTCTCGTAAATTCCAGTAAAAGAAGGGACTGTCAGCAGTCCCCTGAGTAACTGCTTATGACCAGTGCTGGAGACAGACTTTTGATCAGGATAGACAAATGGATTGAATCAGTATTTGTGTTCTTATATTTCAATCCCATAATTTCAGAAAAGTGTTCTATAAAAAGAGAGAAATGTTTGTACACATCTCTACTTTCATTTTATCACCTGTCATTGCCTCACCAAACCTGATTCTTTCCAGTAGCCACCTGGGAATGGATTTCCTGCTGGGTTAATTACTCTAAAAGCTGACAAACCTGTCTACTGCTCTCACCACAGCAGCTGTTCAGACATTCCATTATATATAACCCGTGTAATTCTCCCCTGTTAACTTGCCAAACAGCATGCAGTTGGCTGAGAAAACAAGTCATGGCAATTGTTCCTTTGTAACTGGCATGCATCATCTCCTCGGTAGCTCAGATCACAAAAATGGTGTGTTTCTTAATTGCATTGCCTGTGCACTTTTGCTCACATCAATATGGATAATAATGATGTAGTCTTGTGGTAATGGAACAGGTAATTACACAGCTCCCACAAACATTGTTATATTACTTAAGAATTCATACAGTAAGATACGCTAAACATTGTTATTCTGACCCAATTTTGGTACTTTGCATGTATTTGTGATTCTTTCTGCAAGTAGATTGTGTACATTGTGAAGACAATCACTATACAATGGTTGCAGAAAAAAGCTAGATTAAGTTGGAGTCAAATTTAGGATGAAATAACTAGAATGACATGGTACCTTTTAGAAATCAGTTTAAAGATATTTAAATATGGGTAGGAATCAATCATTTAGGGAATCCAAACAATCTTACCTCTGCCATAAAATAAGGCCATAAAATAATGATGTTGTTGTAGGATTATATTTGTGTCTATTTTCAGAGATAAAAAAATTCCTTTGGGATTCTGCCTACTAAAATGTTAAACAAAAATGCACTCACATTTCTGTCCATGCTTCCACTGCATGTCTTTTCATGTTACATAGGTCCTGATATTTTACATTCACCACTAGAAACAATTCACACATTGAACTGCTAAAATCCCAGTGGGGCTGACATCAGCACCAATGCTTCAGCTTTTTCATGCAGTTCTCAAAGAATATTATTCTGCCACCTGATTTCAAAATTAGGTGGGAGTAATCCCTTTAATCTTAAATACTTACTCCAACAAAACAAAACTTCTTAAGCAGCAAAAAGAAACATTTATTTACAATATCTTAGAGGGTGTTAGCATTTGTGTGCCTTCCTGCAGTCAAATGTGTCAAGGGAAGATAGTACTCTAATTAGTGCCTCTAACATAAAAATAAACCTTGTCCATAGAATGATGCACCATTAGCATTACAAAATGTCTTAGAATATCTCTAATAAGCAAAACCTGCGAAGTTTAAGAAATAATTTTCTTATTTTGTACATCCGTTGCTATCAATGTAAAAGTTCTTTTTGTCCTGATATTGTATCGATGGGGTGTTTTATTACAGCAAGACTTCTTAGATTACCTCAGGCTGTGAAAATGTTATTTTAACTTCTTTCAGAATAATGTCACAACCTGTCCATTAAAATTAACCACTAGCACGTGAACCGCAAGCTGCTTAGCAGCAAAATCTCTTCAGCTAATAAAGACCATTCCTCCCTCCCCAGCCCCAAATGGTGAAGTGGGCCATTGTAAGGCTGAACACCTTATTAGAACTGTTTGCCCCATTTACAGCTGTCACTGAGGGTCATTCCGAATGCAACCTGCCTGAACTTTACCTTCACCCAGTAACCCTCAAAACTATCCATTATAACACTCATCAACCTTAGGAGGAATGAACCAGAAGAGAAGGCTATTAGGTAAGAACAAAAGTTACAATGAAAGAAGAGTTTGCAACAGTGTTCTTGGTAGGATAGTGTTTTTTACTTCTTTGAAAAAATAAAAGCAAATAAGGTCCAACAAAAGAATAATGAGTCTGAAAACCATCATAGTGGAAATGGTGCTAAATACAGATAGGAAATGAACAATAAAAGGGCCTTGGGCACAAACAGAAAGGAGGTAATTATTTTATGACTCCCTTTCCTCCCTTTTAGTTACTGAGATTATAAATATATTTTATTGCACTGGCCAAGCAATAACAGAAGTCAAGATGTCTGTTAGTGCTTATTCAAGTATAGCCAGAAGAAATTCATTCTGGCAAGCAAGTCTATCAACTTTGACTAATGACATCCAGCAGGTCTTATTTCCTAAGGGAAGGATTAATTTCTCATTAATGACAATTGAAAAGATGATATCATAATTCATTACCCAGTTCACTGTGCAGGAAAATACTTAAAGAGGTCAGTGTTCTACCTCAGCATTGAATTCTTTTTTTCTTTTTTTTTAATTCAGATGTGTAAATTCAGAATTATTGTGCTGTTGAGTGAATGAAAGTAGCTGTATCAAAATCCACTATCATAAAAAAAAAAAAAACAAACAACATGAAAATTCAGCCCTTGGATTTATTAAAAGAACTTCAAATTTCTTGCATTTTCCCAAAGAAAAGTTCATCAAGTCCAATGAGAACCAAAATAGAAGTCCTACTGCCAGAAGCCCATTCAAATGCATTGAATTTTTCCTTTCTCTGCTCTCCACATACCCATTCCAGCAGGAACTCTGGGAAGGCTTTACCTTTACAAATTTTGCCATGTAAAACTTCCTTTTGGCAACTCCAAGCAATTTTTTTTTTTTTTGATCCAGACTCTTGCATAGACCATCTTTCACACCAAAGACTCACAAACTGCTTAAGCAGCTGTATAACAACATAAAGCAAGGCTACTTGGCAGTTTAGGGCAGGAAGTACAGAGACTTATCATATGCAGCTTTAAAAAACTGGGGCAGTATCCAAAATAATTGTGGCCAAGACACCAGATCTAACAGCTCTATTCCCACATGCTCTGAGATATTTATTTCTTAATATCCCAAATCTACTTTAATTGTCTGTAAGGAAATCTCTGTGTTAAAAGGAACAAAAAAAACCATGCAAGAGTTACAGTAGTTATTTTACAGCTCTTTTCTGCACATACCACTCAAATCAAGTTTTCTCCCCACTATTACACTTTCCAATTACTGATCTCTTCTAATCTGTTCCTGTTTCCTATAATTTTCTTAGTTATTTTGCTTTTCTCAACTCTACTTCATTAATTTACTGCTAGCTCTTCCTGCCTGCTGCTCCCCACTCTAACCCTTTAATTACTCCCTTCTGAAGTTGATTATGGTACCAGAGAAACTCTGATTCTCTCTGCCAGTTGACTGATAAAAATGTGGGATAGATAATGTGATTGAATGTCTTTCTGGTCCTAACACTTAATTCATTTTTTTCCCCCCTACATTTGTCCTTAAATCTTTTGCAGCTTCACGTAATTCTTTAACTTGTGCATTAAATCAGCTGTTCTACTTTGTGATTAACTGGCAGAAAATGTATTTTGAAAGAATCATAGAATCATAGATTTTGAGTAATAAAGGAGTCCTTTCTTTGAGATGTTCTCTTTTTCACCACACTCAGCAATAATACAAATAATCATTTAGTTTTCTGGGAGTCATGGGAGATCGTATATATCAAATATTTGCTCATGTCAGTTTTTATTCTGTTTTTGGAAGGTTCTTTGAAGATGTAGTCCATATCGTATTATTCAGAGATAATATGTTGCTCTGGATGAAGAGATTGATACTTATTTTGCTGGCAACTTAAATATCATGAGTTAATGAATTCCACTGATCACAAGGATTATACAGAGAATTTGTACAATGGTAAAAACAAAAACCTAAAGCAGCTTTTCAAAGTGAAACTTAAGGAATGGATGGGCACTAAGGGATGGATTCAGAATACAGATTTTTTTTTTTTTTTAAGAAGTGTTCATTATTTAGAATCTCATTTACATTCATAGGCAGTTTTCACAATCTCAGCTATCTAGAATAACATATCCAAGAAAAGTGTTGTAATCTCCACTATAATAATAATGTATCAACATTTTAGAAAGGTTTCTATGTATTATATTGACACAAAGTACCCTTCTGCAGCGTCCCTATGAACCACACTTGCAAACACGCAGAAGCATACATTTGGTTGCTTGGAGTTCTGATTTTACTTCTGGCAATGATGCGCACTTCAAAGGCTGTAGGGAATAATGTCAATTCAACATTACATGGCTGCTTCTGAAGAGGAAGTAACTCCTTAGAATAGGGTGTAGTCTCCACAGATGTTTAGCCTGGAGGCTATGAGAGTCTTGGAAAATAAATGAGCTATGGCTGGAAGAGTCCTAATTCTGTATTTGCAAATGTATTGTTTGGAATAAGAAAAAGAAGTTCAGAATAGTTTATGAGTTAGCTTGAAAACAAAATTCTTGAACTACATGATAAACTGGAATAAACAGAACCAAAAGACAGTTAAAAAAAAAATCCAAAACCTTAAAACAGATAATAAGGAAGATCATGCAAACTGTGCCAGATAAACTAAACAAACCCACTCCCACTACTTCCTTTTTAAACCCAATTAGAACTTCTTCCCAAATATAGTCCCTCTTTTCATTTTATAAAAAGGATAGATGAAAGTTTCTTAAACTGAATTTTCCAATGGAAATGTATTGGGAATCATCACTCTTATGCTCTCTTCAAACTTCATAATGTGACTAAAACCTTTGTTTAGAGATAGTGATCACAACACAATGAGATGAGATTAGATGAGATGAGATTAGGTTTGAATAGATTCATCTGCCTCCTGTTTAGTTTTCTTGCTGTAAGGAACCAGTCACATATGGCAGAAAAAAAAAGAGGAAGAAAAAGCATAAATTAAAAAAACAAAAAAGATGGAGAAGAAGAATACTTCTAACATCTTATTCTGTTTTACCTAATAGATTAATTGTTCATGCACAGCAGTTGGTTCCTATGCAACAGGAATGATGTTACTAACTGAAATTTATTATTTAGTAACTCTAAGAGACTGAGAAGTGAATTTAATGCTAAAAGAGAGATTTCCAAATGCCAATCTGTCATAGAGATGTCCAATTTCTGTATACCAACTCTCCTAACAGCACTTAGAGGTGTATTGGGTTTGGCTGAGATGAAGTTAATGCCCCCATAGCAGTCCTCAGAACTAACTTGCCTTTAGTATCTTTGACAACCTGAGTCTTAGAGATTTGTAATTAATGAAATGGTCTCATCTTTATAAGAATGCACTAATGCTTTAGCTTTTTTAATTCTACTTTTAAAACCAAACAACTAGGATTTTAATAAATGTTTCTGGTTTGTTGGGTTTTTTTATGTAACTCAGAAATGTACTGAGAGAAATAATTTCAAATTTAAAATTGCAATTTGATGAAAATATTACTTCTCATTCTTCACTCAAACAAAGAGACAAGAAATACTTGCATAAAAACTTTGCCTTATAGGTCAGTATTTTGACTTATACATGTCATAAATACAGCAGTTTTCAGCTATGTAGTCACCTGAGGTGGAATTTACTTCACTAAGTGTCAGGTGCCTAAAAATTAGGGTCTAGGCTAAGTCAGTTATCTTGATTCCCCAATTATCAATGGAAATAGGCATCTCCCAAAAGAAATTAATATCTTCTTTAGAAAAACACTCAAGACAGATGAGATTAAATTTTCTGTATAGGTTTCTGTCTCCTTTCCAGTTACTGTAGTAAAGACAAAAAGTTCAGACTTCAGACATGGATTTCTGATACTAAAGGTAGATATCTGGGGTCCCATTCAAAGATTCAGTCATTCAGGTAGTATTTGCTTATGGGGAGTCTAAGCTTCTGCTCTTGAAGAACTTAAGATTTTTGAAAAGCTACACTTAGGTAGCATTAGAAAATCCGATTACAAGTGAGTGGATATAAAAAATAAGTTAGTTTAATTTGAAGGGACTAGCTTTTGAAATTAATCTCTTAGTAATTTGGCTTTGCAAAGTTCATGAAATTGACCTCTATTTCATCGAATAATTATTATGTATAAATAATAAAATAATTACAGTCACCATCGCTGGAAGTGTTTAAGAAATGTATAGACATGGTCCTTAGGGACATGGTTTAGTGGCATGGTAGTGATAGGTAAATGGTTGGACTTGATGATCTTAGCAGTCCCTTCCAACCTTAATGATTCTGTGAATCTGTGTTGTTTTGGGGGTCTTTCTCGTTTTTGAGAGGAGGAGGATGTGAGGGAGACAAACACGGTGACATTGAGGTCATTGATGAAGGAGAGGGAGATTCATGCTGCAACAGCTGTTTCCTTTTGACCTGTGGTAAGATGTCAGGCTGACCCCCTGCAGCCCTTAGAGATCCACAGTGGGGCAGACTCCTGTGTGCAGCCTGTGGAAGACCCATGCCAGAGCAAGAGTCTGTGCCTGAAGAAGGCTATGACTCTAAGGAAAGCCTATAAAAGCCTATAAAAGCCTATGACTCTAAGGAAAGCCTATAAAAGACCAGCAGAATAAACATGGAACGGGCTGAGATGGACCACAACCCCCATTCTCTGCCCCGCTGCACTGCTGTAGAGGAAGAAGTAGCAGAGCTGCGCCCAGAGGGAAGGGAGGGATGAGGGAAAAGTGTATTTACCATTATCCTGCTCTGATTCAATTGGTAAATTGGATGTGGTTTTGCTGTTAGAACTAAATTGATTTTGTTACCCCTAGTCAAGTCTGTCTTTTGCCTGTGACCATAATTGATGAGTGAGCCCTCCCTGTCCTCTGTCTCCACCCTTGAGCCTTTGGGTTTTTTTCTCCTCCTCATACAAAGTACTTATATGTACTTATAAGTACTGGAAGAGTCTGGGAGTGAGTGAGTAGCTGCTTGGTGGTTTTTGCCAGCTGGGTGGACTTAAACCATGACAGTGCCCTTCCATCTAAGCTTAACTCCTCTCTAAGAACTGATTCCTTCATTGGCTCTTAATCTAGATAGGATTTTATTTCTATTTCTAAATATGGATCTTAGATTTTATCAGCAGTAAAATGGGTAATGAAATATTTCAAATCATTTTTACCACTTAATTTTACTAATAAAACGTTATTTTTACAATGTATAGAAAATCTAATTTATATCAGTGTTTGATCTTGATAGGTGTTTTGATTTAATCCTGGTAAGCAGCTAAACCCCACACAATCAATTGCTTATTCCCCCACAGCAGGATGAGGAAGAGTTAGAAGGGTGAAGGTGAGGAAGATGTAGGTTGTGATTACAACAGTTTAATAGGTAAAGGAAAAACCATGAACAGAAGCAAGGCAAAACAAGGAATGAGTTCAATACTTCACATCATCAGGCAGGTGTTTGGCTATTTCGAGGAAGGCAGGTCTACAATGCATGTAGGAGTTAGATGCCATGAAGTTACATGGAAAGACAAATGCCATAATTCTAAACATCCCCCCTCCCTCCTTCTCTCCCCATTTTTCTTGCTGAGTGTGATGTTATACAGTATGGGATATACCTTTGGTTGGTTGGAATCAGATGTCTCAGCTGGAAAATTAAAATATCATAACCTGTTTTAATATGTGAAAAAAGTCCTACTGATATGTCTTCATCTGCACAGGAGTGAAAATATAGATGAAAACTTCTTACTGTGTAATTCATACACTGCACAAATATGTGAAGTTAATTTTTGTTGTAGTACTTTGCATTATTTGTTTTATACGTAATTTAAATTTTTATGAAGCAGAGGTGGAAAAAATTCTGACTTTACAATTGTGAAAGGATATCCACCTGACTATACACATGCACCCTTACACAGCTCTCTAGCAACTGGATGTTATTATTTGAATTCAGTAGTGTTCCTTTATGTGTCTGCACATGAATACATGTGCACACATACATACATATTTATGTATTTCCATTATGCTAAGTGTTAAGATGCTAACAGTTTTAATTTTTTTTGTGTACAGACAGGTTACTGGAAAGTATAATCAATTTCAGCTTTATCCTTTTGTTACTTTCTTCTTGAGGAAACAAAGCTTTTATTTGCAAGGCTTAAGATATTGGGGATTTTTTATTTATTTAATTATGTGTTAAGAAGCTGGAAGAAACAATCAGTCAACAGTCTCAGGAGGTTTGCAGATGTTCATTTAAAGGTATTATTAAGAAAAACAGCAGATGTATTCTCTGGCAAAAGGCTCAAGTACTTGTGACCCTCTTTTTCCCTCAGAAAGATAATTTAAGAAACAGTGATGTGAATAAGGACTGCTATGAAAAAATTTACATTTCTCTGCAAAAGAGGGTTACTGCGATCAATACAATGTCCAGCTGCAATGAGAAACAAAGTAAAATACTTCTCCTGTAAGGCCATATCCTATACAGAACTAAACAACTGCAATCCCTAAGGCTTTCTCAAGCAAAGATAATAGGTATCTCACAGGGTCAATCATTCCACAGACAGAGGAGAAAATCACACCTATTTTAGGCCAGGTGGGCCTATGGTAACTGGTATTAGTACTAGTGGTTTTATGAGTGGTATAATCTTCACCATGACAAACAAGGCAGCAAGGAAGCGGGAAGACACATGTTCTTCTAGGAGCAGCATTGTGGTGCTAGATTGCTACATACACATAAAATGTAGATCTATAAGAGGTTTACTTTTGGACTCTTTTGCCAATGGAGAATGAACTGGCATGTCCTGGATGCACTCATCTTGAAGAGGACTTTTACATTTCACCGTTGGTGTTGAGAATAAAAGCACCAGTATTTCTTTACTGAATATGAAGAAGGTGTAAGATCACTAGCTCCAAAGGTGGCATTGACAGTCTGAGCATCTGGGGCCTGATATGTTTGGCTGAACAGGCATCTACTCCCCATCTGAGATACTGCAGTTAGTTTGAGATATTTGTGTGGAGATGGCAGATGTAACACACAGTCCATAGAGATCCAGGCCTGTCTGAAGTGGCAGCTTGAAGCCAGACTGATTCACAAAGGAGTCCTAAATGGCTTTGAGCATCTATGACTAGATAGATGTAGCATGTCCCTGAAGCTATGTGATATTAATGCCACCCTCTCTGGTTGTTAAGCATTTATTTAGATAGAAAATATATGCTGATAGGGTCTAAAACTTTCCAATGTTGCGAGTGTTTCACCACTGTCAGGTCTAAAGAATCTATTGCTGTGAAATAGCCATTAATTTGCACCCATAGTAATCAGCTTTAGTAGTCCATAATGCACATTAACCAAGCACTCTGTGATTGTTCACACATGTTAAAAACGCAACATTTCCTCATTATGTGGTTATATTAGTGAATTCTTACAACATCCTTTTTTCTATTGCTTCCCCATGAGCACTCAGCTTAAAGGTAATAAAACAAATAAATTAATTTTGCATTTTGCGAGCTAGAATTTCAACTGGCTTATACAAATATAATTCCACTGGATTTAATGGAGCTGTCAAACTTTATGCCAATTGAGACTTGACATGAATGAGGTTATGCAATACATTTGACCAGTACAGCTTGATGCTTTTGGTATGAGTACTTAATTTGGTCAAGTAAGTACAATGAAAGTCAAACTTTCCAGTACTAATGAGGTTTTTATTTTCTTTGGAGTGTGGTTGCAGAATGACTTATATGGTTCAGTGTTCTACACCTGTCTGTCTTTCCTTCTTCTTGGGCTCCTGATGAGAGCTAAGATCCCAAAATCAAGCTCTCCCACAAGAACTGTTCTCCAGCTCCCTGGCTGGTCTCCTTCACCACTTGTCTTGGCTGTCTGCCCTCAGTATTTTTTCGGCTGTCTGCCCTCAGTACTTTTTCTCTCTGTTTTACCTCTACTCTCAACTTATTTCTAAAACTTCCTTCTAGTTCTATTTCCTGAACTGATGACTGAATATAAATATTTATTTCAGCATGTCCCTTGACAGGGAGTAAAAACAGGGTGGAGTAAACATATTTAGAGAGGAATGCGGCATTCTCAGTTGACCCAGCACCAAAATGCAGCAGCAGCAATATTTGCTCTCAGTATTCCTGGGCTTTGAAATGTTTGAGGAGAGAGCAGGACAGATGGTAAAAGTCTGAGGGTAGTACAGGTGAAAAAATAACCAGAGAGCTCTGAAGAAAAAGACTCAGACACAGAAAAACAATATAGTGTATATCAACATATAGATGAAAAGCTGCAAGCTAAAGATCAACCCATCTCAGAAAAGCTGATATATATTCAAATTAAAAAAGGAAAGATCTGAAGAAATTTACTTCTGTTACTATTTTCCTTTCCTAGGATATAGACTAATTTAAATCTAATATTAGTTTAAATCAGATTGAAACACAGAAGCTAATTTAGAGCTCATAAACTTTGTTGGAAGTAATATATATATTACTTGATTTCTTTATAAAATCTAGCTTGAATAGCATCTTGTTCACCTTTGATGGGTACAGCTTCAGGTGATATCCATGTTTAATTCTTACTTCATGCGCTAGGGGGTTCCCTTTCCCTCCTATTATGAAAAACTTCCTAAATAGTTTTATACATATATATTTTCAGGGTAGCAGGAATAAACAAGTGTATTTTTGATTTGCTGCTATTTTAGGCAGAGAAATTAATTCAGCATACTAAGCTTTCAATCTATGAAGGATTTCATTTATAATCCTCTCTCGATTAGAAGGTTATGTGAAATTATCCTGTGTTTTGAATCTGTTCATTTACAGACACAAATATGTTTTAAAATTCCTGAGTTGTATGTGAATAATATTTACTAAAATAAATCATAATTTTATCCACATATTTGTGGTTATACTCTACTTTTGCACAAAATCCCAACCTAAAACATGACAACACTCTTATAGTGTTACAATAAAATAAAATACATAGGGATAGACAAATATGAAAGAGCAAATAAGACATTTTTTGTGAGTATTTTTTCAAATATATTTCTATGGATGAAAATCAAGTTAATGTAAATTTTAAAATAGTGTGTCATTTTGATTTTTTTCAAATATGAAAAATCTAATCCACCAAACTATATGCTCTATGGTGTTATATTTATTCACATTTATTATACAATACAGTAGAGACTTGGGTTCATTACTTCTTTGGGTAATAGTGTCATTGAGATTCTGAGATGCATGTTAAGGCTGAGACTAACTGCTGTTCAATGACTGACTTTACCCTCTCAGAATATTCTCTCTTGCATTTAGAACAAACTTGGAAGTAAAGGGAATGTTTTTGAGAAGGATTAGGAGAAATTCTAAAGCTCTAAAAGCATATCACATTTTTTCAGTATCTTGCACTCTTCTAATAATAACAATAGCAAGTTCCATTCAAATTTTCTGCTGAATCAAAACTCCTGAAATAGTTATACATTCCTTGTACTAGGAAAACAGATTGTACTGTAATGATCCTTTAAATCCACTCTTCCTTCTAGCTGCTTTTGTCTGCTTCTTTTTCCATATACACAAGGCTAAAGTAATCTCAGTGGTGGATTGGAAGGTATGTATTAGATATTGATGTGCAAAGATGGAATCAACAGAGACCTAACTAATATAGTAGATAATGCAGACAGCTTTTCAGTTGACAAAACTTTGGTGTCTTTGTTAGGGTGAGCAAAATATTTCTGCAAAATCTAATGGCTTCTTTAATTCGATTTTCATTTTGACCGCAGTGGGAGCTAGATAGACATCCCAGAATACACAGGAACATAAAGTCATGTATCTACAGTCAGGACCTGAACTGTTTTCCTAAAGGGTTTGAAGAGAGAATGTTGATTTTCCTGTCTGATTTCAGATAGGAAATAATACTATAGGCTTAATTCAGCTACTCATACCTAACACATTCGGTGCCACTTACAAAGGTCTAGGTATCCAAGACTTCTACACAGATCTTGCAAATATGATACCACGCCTTCAAAGAAACCCAAGCCCCTCTAAACTGGAAGTTGGACCCCATACACTAAGCCATCTCAAAAAATAGTAGTTGTCTAGCTGTGAGCAACTGAGTAAAGCCCTAAGTTTCTTGTTAGTGCTAAAAGAAAATATGTTTATTTCAATGAAACAAAGTGCAGCTGCATCTAGTGAGTTAGTTATTTGGATGTGATACAGCATGGTCTGCAGTGAGAGTGTCTTTTATCCATAATCTGCATGGATACATAAATCTTGACATTCAAGAGAATATGAAAAAGTCTTGTTGCATGCAAACCATGATGCAACTGGAAGAAGTTTTCTAACTGCAAAATCTTCATCCTAATGAAGGCTCAAGCAATGCTATCTCCAGACCTGGGAACTGAAAAGCATACCTGAGTACTGTAATATTGTCATAGCCAAAATAATTCTGATGACATCATAGCTATGAAACATAATTTCTCTGTATTGTTTGTATAAGTATATGGCAAGTGAAATCACAAAGCATTCAGGTAAGAAGTATTCTTAAACATAGCACATAGCTACAGCTGAACAGAGCTGTTGTTCATATCTACATTTATAGACTAAAAATTGGTGGTACAACCTCATGCAGCTTTTCATCTGATTAACTTATCTTTGCATATACTCCAGCTGAACTGACATAGTAAATTTCTAAGCTAATGCCAGTTGCTTGTGCTTGTCAGTTTTACCTTACCATTTAAAAGTTGTCTGCTAGTTCCATTTCTGCCTAACTTCTTAATCTTATGTTATTGCTTTAAATGTACATTCACATGATTGCAATCACTATGTGATTTAACAAGTTACCACTTGTCAATTGATCAGTTAGCCGTAATTTGTAACCTTCAAAATGGTTAATGTGCCTAGCCACTTAGAAAAGGTATCTCATTTCACTTGCAAAGAAGCATGATAGGTTAGAGAAAGGAAGGTACACATATGTTAATTACCTTGGCTCATTTCTCAACGGATAATTTGATAAGCAGCGGTAACCTGATCAGCTGAAGTAGTCTGAACATATTCTGAAATCCTGTAGACAGACACACAAGTATTTCTGGGAATCTGGTTTGTGAAATAAATGTCTCCAGCTGCATGTTTATTCCCTCTCCTAAAGGCTACTCTCACCAGAGCAGAGCCAGTTGTATGCATATTATCAGTGTTCCTCTTTTGCTTCAGTAGAAAGTCAAAGGACCTTCTTTTAAAAAGTATCCACATCACCAGATTTTCTGGTGGGTTTTACTTAGTGCTTTATTTAGAAAAGGTTAGAAAACTAGCTTCAGAAAACCTATATAGCACTGGTGCGAGGAGTAAGTCAAATGAAGTAATGTGTTTTCTAAAAAAAAGTAAGAGTCGTGCAAGTAATTTGTTAAAGCAAGAATAAAGAAAAGACAAGGTATAAACTGATCATGACATTACCTGGAAAGTGTGACTCTCTGCACATGTAGTATTGCACTGCTGACAAACTAGCTTATGAGAGATTCTAATTTATGTCTGAAAATACTCATGAAAGCCTGAGGAGTTATATTTAATGTGATAATCAACATCATGGCACAGTAAAAGGTGTCTTGCTTCCTATCTGTTAATATAAACAGGAGAGTGTCAAATTGTAGGCAATATCCAAAAAGTTAGAATTTAGGTCATGAAGCCTAAATGATGGCTGGATAGCCCTGCATCCACATGCATTCCAGATTCACACTGTATGCATATATTATTATTTGGGGGGGGGGGGGTTGTGTATGTGCATATTAATAAAGAATTCACTGATATGCATGTATATATTCACCTCTCCATGGGTAAGGAATTCACTATATTAAAGGATTTATTTAATCCTTATCCTTTTCCCATTCAACTAACATTCATCTGATATTTACCAAATAGAATACCATTAAAAACATGACACTTGAAGGAGTGTGGTTACATTAAAATTGCAAATTTATACAGTAGGCATGATTTCATTACAAATTTCATTAAGAATTTTTTTAAAGAAAAAACATAAAATAAGCATTTTGTGCATGGTGTGTGGAGATAATTTCCTCTGAACAGAATGAAAGAATTGGAAGAAATACATATTATTGCATTCTATTACCCTCTGTATTATAAAACATATTTAGGAGCAGTGAATACTTTTTCAACATTTTGTGTGAAAGTGAAGAAAGTTTTGAACTGTATAATCTTTTGTTATGCCAAAATTTACAGAAGTGTTACTTATAGAACATGTCCAGATTTTCTGACTGTAAAGACTATGCACTTTCAATACTACTGATAAGCAGACTTATGTGCCTGGTATTAATCCATTTGAGAGTCATGAAGTTTCTAAGCATGACCAGTTTAACAGTAAGGCTGCCTAAAAATTACTGGAGTGCTTCACATATTTTAAAAGTGTTTCAATTTAGAGACAGTAAATCTAGCCAACCTGCCCCCTACAATACATTTTTAAGAGTCAGTTTTTAAAGGGCAGCATAAACTTAGTCTGTGATATGTTATATGAACATGCATTTGACTGTGTATGCCTATCCTTTATTTGACAATCACCTGTAACATTTTTAGCTTGCAGTACAATTGGTTTCTATTCTATACACAACGATCCAGGTTCTCAACTGGTTCAAATTGGTATAGTTCTACTGGAGCCAGAGAACAAATACTGACTTCAGTGGGACTATGTTGATTTATATTACAGCAAATTGTGTTAACACTTCATTTGGCCCTAAGAACCCTTCACTGATCACAGTAAATACTTTTCCTTATTGACATCTGTTCTTAAATTTTAATCAAACACCTACACTTCAGTGTACATCAGAAGTCTATGGTAATTGAAGAGGTGTGCATGAGTTTATGTTACTTGAAATTATCTATTACATTTTCTTAGTTCCTTAATGTTAAGGAGGATTTGATATATAACTGCAAGGTTATATACTATAGCACACCGCTGTCATATCTCATCTAAGACAAAAAGAATTCCATCTAACTACTTCTTTTCCAGATTTTTGTGAATCACATAAAATTTTACTTAAACATGCAGTTACAGAGTAAGTCACTATAAAGAAAGTTTTGGCCTAGGGAAACAACGTCCAAGAAGCCTTTTAAGCCCTACATCGAAATAATCTATACAATAAAGAGGTATATCAGAAAATTAAGGGAAAAGGCAGGTCTCAGAGTGATTCACAGGAAAGAAAGGGTATCTCCCTGTGCTCCACTGTTAGGCCTTTTGGTGAGTTCAGTGCATTGACCCAGCAGCTCTATCCATACCATCTTTTCAGGCACATGGTGTGGTTCTTGGGGTGTCAGCGTGGGACCAGGAGTTGGACTTGATCCTTGCAGGTCCCTTCCAACTCAGAATATTCTGTGATTCTCTCAAAGATACATTTTTTCTTTCCACAGTAGTATTCAAACATACACTTTAAGAATATCAGCTGATAATTCCTGTGGGCTGTAGTTTTGTTTTAGATTTAACACATCAGGAGCTGTCTGACTGAATACATTAATTGGAAGATATTTAATTATATAGTATTCACAGGATACTCTTTGGTCCCATGAGGTAAGAGATTTCATGACTGAGACATATTAAGATTGATCAGGTAAATTTTGTAGCTGATATGAGGACAAAGGCTACTGAAAATGGAGTCTTCAGACAAGATACTATCACATAAGAACTAGAAATTGTTTACACATAAGATTAAGCATGAGTAACTCTCAAGATAAATAATGAAACTACATCAGTGCCTGTACTTGCACTGTGAAATTCTAATTCTTTCACTATATCAGATATCACTGAAAAAAGATTAAACTACATGCTGCAAAATGTTCTGATTAACTAATTTTTCATTGCCATGAAAATACCCAGCAATCTTAAGTACTAGCCTAATAAACCAGAATACATAGAGCAGGATAGTTATCAGCTTTCTTCTATGGCAGACTCTGTGTCAAGAGCAAAACACTGTACTACTTTGGACTGAGAATCTGCACACCATCAAATTTGGGGGGAGAACCAACAAACCAACCAATAAATGAGGATGAAAACGACTCCACATTTATGACAACTTGTCAATTATTTCAGTCTTTTAGAATGACTTTCAAACTGTGAGTGCATGAAGGACTTTTCAGAAGGCATTAAATAATCTAAGCCACATTTTGAGAATTTAAGACATCCTCACATATTTAGATGACTTCATTTGTTTCCATAAAACATCGGAAGAACATCTGGCAGGAGCAGAAATGCTTCTAAAGCTTTATAAGGAGTAACGGTTTAAACTTGAGCAAAACAAATCTGAATTTTTGAGGGATCCCATTACCTTCTAAGGATATACATGTACTGAAGATGGACAGAAACCTCAGTCATCAAAAATGGATATTAAGAAATACTGCATAGCTCCTGGAAACATGGATGCAAAATGTTGTGCAGATTCTTGAGGACACTTCTACAAAATTTTCCAAAACAGCCAACTAAAAGCAGCTTTGTCATGATACAAAAATATGAGAAAACTTGATTTCCTGAAAAGTTTGTTTAAATTCTTTAAAATACACTAGCATCTTATAGAAACTTCTGATTCCTCAGAAGCTAATCCCAGAGTGTTAGGTGAATAAATCAATAAGAAGCTAAGTAGGAGCTTTTTAAGATACAAAAAATTGTGGTAAAATTAAATATTGATACTTATGATCTGAATATTGAGGAAGTCTCAAAGAGATATTCAGTAAGAATTAAATGCATTAAGTACATGAATTATAATTTTTCTTTCTAAGACATCTATTTCTGGCTATTTCCAGCAATAGGACACTGCCTAGATGTACCACTGGTTTCATCTCTGGTGTTCAAGATATTACTGTCTTAAAAGTCTGTCCATTGCAGACAGGTTTAACCTGTGGTATAGGCTGGGCAATTCTGTGCTCACTGAAAATCTAGGTCCATTAATAAGCCCATAAACACCAGACTTAAGAAGACCAGTATAGAAATTTTGTAGAACAATAGAGAAATGAATATTGGTGATCAATGGCCTGGACATGGAGGCATCCACAAAATCTATGCTATACTTCAGAACATAAGCTGATCTCTGAATTTTGAGAAAAAAAAGGCATTTTTGTTCCTTCTTCTGAAGTGTTTGGAACTGGTCATAGACAATGACAAGGTATATTTTCTGGAAAGGATTTCAAACTAATCTGGTAATTACTTTATACAACAAAAGTAGGATGTGAATGGCATACCCCACAGACCGTTATAGGAGATATTCTGCCTGAGACTGGAGACAGTACAATTCTATACCTACTAACTAGCAATGAGATCAGAAGACTCTGTTAACTTTGTATTCAGTATTTCTGTTCACCACAAGATATGTTCCACACACTCATCAAGTACATCCTGTAAGCTTGCAAATGCTCTTCTTTTACCAGCGTCCTCACTTCAGTGCTGTTTCTTTGTCTGATGATTTCCAAGACAACTTAAAAAAAAAGGTAGATTAATTGACATTTTGTATATCTATGCCACTGTTAAAGTAACACAAAATGCATGCCTTGTAAATGAACTGTTGTTATTTTGTGGAATAGCTCACCTTGAAGAACAGATAAAAACAGACAGGAGGAGAACTTGGCTTAGAGATGACACTGTTATTCTCCTAGGATGAATCAATGGTAAGGGATAATGGTAGGAAAGGAATAAATGGACATAATCTGGGCATGACTAAGTTTTGGCTGGCAATAAGAGAAAAAAATTCTATCTTCAGAGGAGGAAGATTCTGAATTAGAATTTCACTAAGATAAGTGGAGGCAAGGAATAGAACTGCTTCCATATGGAGCTCGATATATTTATTAACAAGATTATTAAATTGACTTGACTGTAATAGCCAAGAACTGGACACAATACATTGTTTTATTACTGGATCCCAAAGGCCTTTATTAGTGTAATAAAAAGTAGGACAGAACTCAAAGACAGGTATAAAAACATAAGGAGATTTCGTGTATGACATATTGAATACATGTATATCCTAGGTTTTATAATACTTCCAGGAGAGTAATAAAAACGTTAACATAATCCATTTGAAAGAAAAAATAAAGCACTCTATTTCATAATTCTGTATTGAAAGTTATTTATTTTATATCATGTATATTTATTTTATTTATCGTAAGTGAAAAACACCTTTAAAGGAAGATAAAATATTTTTAAATTCCAAAATTCCTGTTTCAGACCTTGCAGAAAATAGTTTTACAACTGTTAAATAAATATCTAATATAATTGACATAAGTATTTAGGCTGTCATTTGAGAGTAAAAGTGAAGCTATCTTATTTGTAGGTACAGTCTTCCAGATTTTGTGACAGAAAATACCCTTCTCGTTCCTTTTTCTGTGATTAAAATTAAGGCACACGCTTCTAATGCAAATGAATTTGAAGGTTTGACTCTGAGCATGAGGGTAGTCATACGAAGAGATCTGTAAATTATTTGTGGCACTGGTAATGGTCTTCTACTTTGTCCTTTCTACAACTCTTCTGTACTTCATTAAATATTAATTGCCATGCATTGATCTATCTGAATGAGAATGGATTCCTGTGTCACATGCACTTGACTCAAGTTACAGGCTTAGAGTTCAGTCCTACAGTTAGACTATTGAAATTTTAATTTTTGGTTATTTAAATTCACATCAAATACCAGAGAAAATTAATCACTGCAGCATTATTTACAAAAATGTGTTCTGGTCTCTTAACCTCAAATAAACTTACATGCTACTTGCAAAATATCAATGGATCACAAAGAGTAAATCTCACCTAAGTCTTATGAAGTTTCAACATTCCCTAAGTAGATTATCAAACACTACTAACCAGTATGCAAGAACCCTGTTGTAGTTGAAAGTAAGTAAAACCACATTCACAGTATGTGAAATATGAGTTCTTGCCTTCTTTGCAATGCAGAGTATTCACAGCCTTCATCCTCCAACAAAAGGGAAATGTAGTCTTGAGGACTGAGGGAATATTAAACCTCTGGTAGTTAGTGTTGAGCTTCCCATATGACTTCCCATAACTATTGGCAGCATCAATTATGTTAATAGAGATCCCAGATGCCTACAGAGAAGGATCTCACACATGTTTTGGGGTTTGGTTCAAAAANAGGAGACCCCAAGTCATTTTCAGTCTGTGCCTGGGTTCAAAAAGATAATGAAACTGTTAAGTAGCAGATTGACTGCTGCTGCCGAAGGTACAGTGTATGTTAAAGTACTGTCTAACTAACAAATATGTCCTTAGCCTGTCTAATTGCTTATTGAAAATCCAAGGACATCCAGTCATATTATTTACAGTAAAATTCCCTACACTCATAAGCAATAGGCTGGACAGAATGTTGAATCAGTTTTATGAAATATCAGGATCCCTCTGGCATGGAAACTCTCTTTTGCTGGCTATGTCACATTTATAACCATTTTTCAATGTATATGAAATATTTGCAACACAGAAGAGAACTGAAGCTCATGTATCTGAAATCTATTGAACACAATAAAACACAATTTTTTAAATAGCATTATCTGAAAAAAAAACCCCACCCAACATATACACTTATGCAGGGACTGAGAAACCCTGGAGAAACTAATTAATCTGTGAATTGCACTGATTTTTTATCCCATACTACGTATTTTTAAATATATTAAGTTTTGTTGCAGTCTTCTACTGAGAAAAATAGCCACTAATAAGTGCTGAGGCAAAATACAGCTTAAGAGGATCTTGCAAACACTTAAACTATAAATGTGCCTTAAGCAGAAACAACCCAATATCCTGCATTTAAAATGAAAATATATTTCTCCTTTGTGAATGGTTAGCCAGAGCCAGGAACACATCTGTTATGAGGATTTTACTTCATTTCTGTGCTCAGCATTCCTGAGAAAGCATTTTTTTTTAAAAGATCACTCACAAATGTGTATCTGTAAATAAATTTGTATTATTTATTTGCTATTTTATTTAAAATATTCAGTAGACCCATTGCTTATTATTAAGTTCAATGAGATAAAACTGTCTCTATCTTGAAATGATAATTTAAAAAGGGACATTAGTGAGAGAAAATGTTATGGGAGTGACATAAGAATGCAGCTATATATTTTGATGAACAGTGAGTGTTCAGTGACCCAAGACAGAGGAAGCTATAAATGATTCATAACTTTGAGAAAATCTGTACCATAGAGTTCTATCTAATTAAAATTAAGTGCAGTATCTACTCTGGTCTTAGCTCTTTTATTGGGTCCTGGTTTCAATAAAATTATTTTCATGTGATCCACATTGCTATTTTAAGGGTCTCTATATGGTATATTGGTTGATTTATTGTTATCTGATTTGCACATGGAAAATTATTGCTGTCAAGAGAATTACAATGGGATTTGATTCAGATGTAAATAAATAGCAGAAGACCCCTGAGAATTCAGCACAGTTTGCATCTTTTTGTAGAGCTTTCCAGATTTCCTAACTTGCCAGAAAATCTTTTCCAAACCTAAAGACAACTTTACAAAAAAAACCCGAGAAACTAAAATAATTATTTAGATAATAAACAGCTGCTTCTGACTTCAGGACCGTGATTGGGCTCTGGAATAGGCTGCCCAGGGAGGTGGTGGAGTCACCATCCCTGGAGGTGTTTAAAAAAAGATTGGATGTGGCACTGAGTGGCATGGTTTAGATGTTGGGTGTATAGGGTCATAGGCTGGACTTGATGATCCTGGGGGTCTTTTCCAGTCTTCGTGATTCTGTGATTCTGTGATTGTTCTTGTGGTTAGTACTATTGTAAATACAGGCAAGAGAAATGCTTCCAATATTCTCATATGATACCTGAAAAAACTTTCGATTATTTGCTATATGTAAATAATAGCCTGGTCCTGCAAATGTGTACATACACATAAATTCATCTAAAAGTTTCAAGACTAAATTTTACAGCTAAACACAGAGAAAAACCTCAAATGCCTTAAAATGAAAACTTACAACTTCTAATTTTAGACACCTGGCACTCTGAGGGAAATCTAAAATCTAGGCTAAGGCACATTAGAGGGGAAATCAAGAGAATTTGCAATTCCTGGCCAGAGAACTGCACTGCTAGGCAGAAAGAACTTCCATACAAATTACAAATCTGAGTGGGACTGTCAAGAGGTGGTTCTGACTATTAGGAGTTAACAACTATTTCCTGAAGAAGATTACCTATGAATGTATCCTCGAAAACAAACAAAACCGAAAAGCACACATATTTGTGGCTATAGTTTATACAAAACCCAAACCAAACAAAATCTAAAGTAAATTACTGTAATACAGTTCAAAAGACTGTGACTCCAATTGAAGGGCATTAGCTTTTAAAACACCTTGAGACTAATAAGGTCATGCAGGATTTCAGTTAAGTATTGAGTAGGAATGCTCCGCAGAGGGATCTGGATAGGCTATGGGCTGAGACCAATGGGAGAAGGTTCAACAAAGCCAAATGCCAGGTCCTGCACTTACACATCTTTTGAGGTTTGGTTCAAAAAAATAATGAAACTGTTAAGTAGCAGACTGACTGCTGCTGCTGAATGTACAGTGCACTGGAAAGCAGCAGAGAAAGTAATGAAAGAGAAAAATAACTGAAAATAACAAATTTGTTGCAAGAAAACATACATGGAGGGGTGGGTGTGATTATTTTTTTTTTTAAATTTGGACTCAGTAATCTGAGAGATCCTTCCCAACCATGAATATTCTCTGATTCTGTAAAACTTTGAGATAATTACGGCAGATGGTAACAAAAAACTGATATAAATTGTACATGGCACACTTGCATGTGAATTAAAAAGACAGTCCATCAGGAAATCCAATAGAATTTCAAGCAATGGCATATTCATGCAACAGTTTAGTCTTGATTTTGATCTCCTCATCTGAGGATCAACTCATCAATCCAAGAACTCAAACTTTTTTTTTGTCATGGAAAAACAGAAAGCATGCTTAAAATGGTTGTAAAAATTCAATATTTTCTATTCTATTCCAGTATTTTTCATTTATGTATTTATCTGCTCATCACACAGTTTATCAATTTTTTTCATTCATACTTTTGCTGAATAAGATGCGTGCTTACATCCTGAAATGTTTCGTTTATGTCGTGTAATCAGTACAAACAGATGCACAAGTATAGTATGTGCTTGCAATATGTCTTGTAGGAGTAATTTTTTTTAGTGAATAATTGAAAGTGTGTTCAGAAACCTTCAAAAAAATGGTAAAATTTCATTATTTCATTATTTTTTAGGAAACAAAACAAAAAATCTCTATTGAATATTTGGATTTGTTAGTTCATTTCTTCTCTTTCACAAAGGGATACACACATGAATTTTCCTTCTGCTAATGTAAAGCACTATCAGTTTTGGTGTCAAGGTAGCAAGGTCAAAGCTATGACCTCACTTGTGTTAACTTCATTTACACAGCTTCATACCTACTAGGCAAGTGAGACAGTAAGATGTTCAGTTTGTTTTGAATAGTTTCAGATATATATAATTTAAATTATATATTATAAATGATATAATATTTTAAATACTTTTAATTTTTAATATATACAAGGTAAATTTGCTGATGACTCCCTCGAAAGCAGAGAGGCCCTGCAGAGAGATCTGGACAGACTGAAGGGCTGGGACATCACCAACTGTATGAAGTTTAACAAGGGCAAGTACCAGGTTTTGCACTTTCAACAGGGCATAGAGACTAAGGAATGAGAGGCTGGAGAGCAGTCCCAAAGAAAGGGATCTTGAGGTCCTGGTTGATGGCAAGTTGAATGTGAGTCAGCAGTGTGGCAGCCAAACGGGCCAACTGTGTCCTGAGGAGCATCAAGCACTGCATTGCTAGCAGGTCAAGGAAGGTGATAGTGCCCCTCTACTGCGCATTGGTGGGGCCTCACCTTGAGTATTGTGTGCAGTTTGGGGCACCACAATATAGGAAGGATATAAAACTGCTGGGGAGTGTCCACAAGAGAGCCACGAAGATGGTAAAGGGTCTAGAGAGGAAGTCATATGAGGAATGGCTAAAGTCACTTGGTTTGTTCAGTCTGAACAAGAGGAGACAAGGGGAAACCTCATTGCCGTCTATAACTTCCTCACAATGGGAAGTGGAGCGGCAGGAGCTGATCTCTTCTGTCTGGTGACCAGCAACAGGACCCAAGGGAACAGCATGAAACTGTGCCAGGATAGGTTTGGGTTGGATATTAGGATGAAGTTCTTGATCCTGAGGGTAGTGGAGCACTGGAACAGGCTCCCCAGGAAAGTAATCACCATGCCAAACCTGACAGAACTCAAGAAGCATTTGGACAACACTTTCAGGCACATGGTGTAATTTTGGGGGTTGTCTTGTGCATAGATAGGAGTTGGACTCAATGATCCTCATCAATCTCTTAAAACTCAGGACATTTTATGAATGTAGAATTCTAAATTACAATTTTTGTGTTCTGCAAAAAAGTCCTTGTCCTTAAATTGTTCACATCAGAGCTCAGGTATCCCCAGCTCAGCTCCCAGGTACCTCTCCTATGTTATATACCAAATTTTTATCCGAACAGTGTCACTGGGAGAAATGTAGTTTCCTATGGACTTTGAATGCTTCCCTGGTTAGCTAGAGGACGTAAAAGAGTTCTGAAAATGTTCAGAGGTCCATTAATGTCAAAAATTGTTTTAGCATGATTAATAGTTTTCTAAATCCTTCCATGAATTTAATTCCTTATTCCTTCAGCTCTCCTTTGGCAATCTTGTAAGCCAGAATAATAATAATGGCTTTGGGAGTTTTGTTTCAGACTGTAAACTCCCTGCTTCTCTCTGAGTATACAAAACTGATTTTAGGTATCACCTGACACTTCCAGGCAATATTACAACAAGTAAACTCTTACAGTAATTTGAGGTTTGGATACTGTGGCTATGTTGGCAGGATAGAAATGAGTTAGACTGAAAGCTTTATTACAGATGAAGCAGAAGGAAGATAACGGAGCAATTAAAATATTTTAGATTCTTTGAAGTTTCAGATTCTCTGAATCCTTCAAGGTCAGTAAAGAGATGACCTAGATTAACTCCAACAGATGTCTTCCAATTCAGTAATTGTAAAAGGGTTTCAAACACTTTTCAAGGAAAATTCTCTTAGAAGAACAAATGAGGGAGTTTGGGTTTTAATGGAGAACAAGAGATAAATATAAAAAGATAAATATTACAATCATATTAACAGCTATATAGGCAGAATAGGCATCAGAAAGGTGTCTTTTAGGATGTAAATAACCTGCAGAGTACATTTCCATGTGGAATTGCTTGAGTTATTATGAGCATTTTAGAAGTTGACCATGCTTGTATTGTGTCAATTTTTGCTCTGGTCTTTCCTAAAGAGACATTGTTATAAATATTGAGCTTCCTGTATCTTATAAAACCTTCAATTTGATTTAAATCTATTGTGACTCACTGACATTCAGAGCAAAATAGAGTCCACCAAATCCTTAAACCTTTAGATAGAAATGAAGCTACTGAGAAGTTTAGATAGCACTCCATGTATAAGTTTCAGTCTACACTGCTAGGAGATAGGTAGCAAATACAGTAATATATAATATGTAAAACACAGATTTTGCTGGTTTTGAATTAATGTTTACAGACATCCTCTTAAAGACTCCTAAATTTTGTGAGAAATAATGAGGCATTAGCTAATAGAGTTTCTTCATGCCTGAAGTATTTCTCCCTCAATACTTCTCAAATTACTTCTGCAAAATAGTTACTGCAAATCCTACTTAACGGATATTGCATCTCTTGTGAATGAGATGTCATTATTCATCTGAAGAGGGTGGTAAGCTTGGAAGACAGTAATAGTAAAAGGAAGAAATTGTTAATTACTTTTACTTTAAAATCTATCTCTTACAAGAGTTTGAATGAGCTCCCACCACATACTTGCATGGCTTGACTAAAATCAGTTTGCTCAAATACAAGGTAACTCACCTCTACTTCAAGAAAAACACACACGAAATAAAGCATCTGACTATCACCTCACATGTTTATATCGCTGTTTTAAATTGTCCAGCAAAAAATACTCAGAAGCCTAAGTTACTGACACTTTGCATACCTAGAGGCAGTATTATGACAAGCTAATCCTATGATTAGGAGACCCAATGATGGAAAAGTTAAAAAGCAAAATACTGTCTATATTCATAACTCTAGAAAGATGAAATAGTTTGAAATGTGATATTTAGACTATTCTTCTGTATCTTCCCCTAAAATATTAGCCTTAACATTCACTAGTTTTTTCTTCTTTGATTCCTCCAGAAAATGTTAGCCCTTGATAATATATTCAATATTAGGAAAGCAGTAAAAATATTTTTGCCAAATCTGGTTTGCATGGCAACCTCGGGGCTAAATTGTGGGATCATATAATTGGGTAAATGTTAAGAATCTGACATTTATATTTGTGTCAGTTAGCTGAGACACATTCAAACGTTTAACAGAGCTCTGTATAACTGTCTGTATAACTGTCATTAAACGAACAAGGTTTCAGTGGTACCTATCCATTTATTCTCTAAAAATAAACATATTTTCCTTTCTTATTTCAGTCTGCAGATGAAGTGAATCTACATCTATAGATTACAGCATTAAAATATGGAAATTATGTTCTAAACATTTCTGGGAATTTTGATCAATACAGTAAAACTCTGTTGAGGTCAAAAGTTGCTTTCTTTATGCATCAAAATCACTCACATAGTCTTAAATGCTACTCAGAACCAATCTTGCAAGAGAAAGTGTAGAGTCACCTTGTGGAATACAGGCTGATATGTTAAGAATTATCCCTGTCACTGCCTGAGTCTCTAATCCTCCAGCTGTACATATGTGTATTCAGCAGAGCTCTGAAAGGGTGAGGAGATATGCCTACACAGCCCACTGAATATTCAGGCCCTTCATTTTACTATCTCTCAACACAGTTTTTACTTAAACTAAATTGTTCAGAATTTCTTTTTACACTGAGGAATAAAAAGAGTTTTATAAGAATTACAATATGTCCATAAAACATAGTCCGTTTAAACTTTGAATCTCTTAAAAGTTCATTAAAAAATTAGTCACATTTTATTTTAAATGCATGCTTGTCTGCGAATGTGCAGTACAATGCAAAACCAGATTATGATATACAGTAGACATGTGCTATATGCATTTTTTATTGTTCAAAGGACTTTGAGGTATTGTTTATTCTAAACTGACAAACTAAGTAAATGTCCAGAAATCTTATACAACACTGTTCTAGCAGAAGCAGAAACATTTCAGTCAGCAATAAAATGAACAACATTTTATTTTTCATTATAGCAGTGTACTCTCTATTCTTTGTTTTGAAAATAGTCTGTAGAATAATAAATATTTTGTTTTTTTAATAACACTATATGAATCACTAAATTGGAAAATTGTCTATTTAGCCGATAGTACCACTTTACTGTCAGAGAATACTTATCTGCTGCTATTACAGAAACACAAGGGCAGAGGGATTGGAACCTGATGATCTTTAAGGTTCTTCCAACCAAGGCCTTTCTATGAATCTGTGATTCTCTGATCTTGTGCAGTGATCCTGGATACATAAGACAAGATCCTGTTAATTTTCAGAGAGGTATTAAAACTGTAACAATGTTACAGTACAAAACTTTGCTGACTTGTTTTTACCTTATTTATGAACTATTGTTTTTGGGAAATTGTGACATAAGCTATTATTCTTACAGGGCAAAAAAAAGATCTGATTGTGACTGGATTAAATAATCTATTTGAACTGTTCTACTCTCTCACTAGGCTGGTGATGAAGATGGCTGTAATACACTAGAGATGTGAGGAAAACACAGGCAGTAGTGTCCTCTAGGTTGTTCATAAAGATAATAATAAGTAGCAATAATAACAAAACCAAATCCCAGTACGTTCTTACCTTTGCAATAAATGGTCATGTTTAATTCAGTGGATCATATTCCACATCTAAAGCAAACAAACACGATGATGTGCCAACTCTTAGAAGCAAATGCCCATGTACTTTTCTCTGTTTTCACTGTTCAAGTAATCTTATCCTTGACATCACATCACATTTGTATTTTACATAAACCACACAACACTAACAATTGCTTTTCCATGTTGTCTCTATAGGTTTATTACTGAAGGAAGAGTGGCTGCATCAATATGAAAAACTGTCAATGAGCCCACGCCCTGCTGGACAGCTCCAAATTAATCATACAACTCATTACAAAACCAGCATTTCCCTTCTTTTCCAGATGACAGTGATTATAGTCAGCCATGGAAAAGTTTCTCCAGATGAGGTGCCTGAAGGAGAGCACTAATCTGACTCTTCTGAAAGAGCAATTCTTTCCTTTCCCAGAGGCTACAAAATGCCATAAAAGAATGTTCTCCTTGGCTTCCCTCTCAACATACACTTCTCAATTTATTGAACAGCATCAGGGCCTGAACTGCAGAATTTAACTCCTGCATGTCTGAGGTGAAGGGGATTCAACTTGATTAGATTGACTTCCCTTCAAATCTCTTTGTTCTTTTCCATCTTACATTGAAAAGGCAAAGAAAGGAAGAGAAGGGGGGAGGGGAGAAGGAGGGAGGGGGGATGAAGGGTACAAGGAGCCATGAATGGATAATCTGCTTCTTCAAAATGGCCCATTTTCTAAGGTACTTAACCCATAAAGTGACACAGAACAAGACTAGAAGGAAAAACCTTCCAGGAGGGATAAAGTACCATGTGGTTAATGAAGGCCAAGAACTTGCATTAAGCTTTGTGGTGTTCCTTTAGTTATTAGCATCAGGAAAAGCGGGTTAAATGTTTAGGATAAATCTACAAAAATGTCATGTGTTATACTTTTCAAGAGCCACTGTACTCTTTCTTGCTTGGAAGAGAAAAAAAAATCACAAAACCAGCAAACCCATGGGAGAATCTGGGTACTCCTACAGAGTAAATCTCAATTTCCTCTAGGGAAGGGAGGGAAGGGTTAGACACCTGTGCATCTTATAGTACCTTGACCTTTTCAGAGCAGTCTCTGGCTCAGGGTTCATATGTAACAAAAGAGACAAAAACGAAAGTTTGTCACCTGTGCCACTGAGTTCAGTGATGATTGCTGTTCTCACAAAGGACATGGAAAGGTTCCTCAAAAATAAAATAAGCTTAGGCTGCACTAAGTGTCTCAACAAGAATTTCAACAAAAGAGAGACTTGAACCAAAGGGATCTGACACAGAAGCAGTCTGTGTATATGCTTAGGCCTCTTGATCACTTGACACACAACTGGTCATGAATCTATTTAAGGATTCACAGTTGTCTGCTCAATAAGGAGGCAAAATAAGGGGGCAAATCTCCATCCCTGATGATACAACTGAAAGGTCATAAAGATTTTCTCCGTTTCTAGGCTTTACTACATAAAAGATGTTTTTGCAAATTAGGGACTAGTCTTGAAAAAACCGCAAAGGTATAGATTGAAGAAGCCCTTTTTCCTTATTCAAAGGTTTGTAATGGATCTTCTTATTTCCTCTTTCTGGTATCTAAGCCACTGCTTTGTTTCTCATTATGAACTACAGGAACAATCTTATTCTATATCAGTATTTGATAAACAAATCAATGTGAAAGACCTGTTTTTTCTCAAAAACAGCAAAAATGTAAACATCTGCTCTAAATCCCCAATTGAAACGTGTTTTCCTTGGGGACATTTAAGTTTTCATTTCCTGATATATGATCTTTCATGTCTCAGACTTCTTACGGGAAATTCTGAATCCATTATTCTGGATAAGAATAAATAAATAAATGTAAGAACTCCAAAGAAATTAGTAAAAAAAAAAACCCAAAAACCAACAAAAAAGCCCCAAACCACAAAAAACCCCAACCCTGATTACACTGTTTACAATATACACAGATCATGTGATCACAGATAGATAAAACATGGTTAAAAAGATTGACTACACTTTTTCTTTTTTTTTTCCCAAATATGTGTTAACAAGTCTTTGTACTTGCACTTCTACCTTTTTACTTGGAGGCATAGTGAAGGAGAGCAAGGACTGGATTAAACAGGTTTCTGCTGTTTTGAATATAGGCTTGAATACCTTGATGTAGATTTATATAATGGAACTATTATACTGGGTTAGGGTATCATACAGCTTGAATTTAAAATCAATGTACTATTAAGGATCAGAAGGCGCTAAGGAGGGTTGAATATCAGCTGCTTGATTAAAGTAAACTTGAAATAAAATCAGTTGAAAGAGTTTGATAAGATTTGTCAATATCCACAACCATGAGATGACGCAGGTTATTACATTTTTTGTCAGTACTGGATCCTGACTTTCTTTTCTTCTCTAAAAAACCGGAGTGCTTTGTGCTTCTTTGGATATTACTGAAAGTAGTACCATGACTTTTTGTTTGGTTAGTATATACTCTCACATTTTTAGCTTGATATTAAATAGAGAATTCATTACAATACTCTCTAGAAAAATAATCTAGATATCTACCATTTGCAAATCAGCATGTTCACAGATATAAAATCTATGGGTGCGTTGAGAATCATAGAATCACTTGGGTTAGAAGAGATCTTTAAGATTATCAAGTCCAACTTTTAATTTAATACTGCCAAGTCCACCACTAAACCACGTCCCTCAGCATCATATCTACATGTCTATAAATACCTCCAAGGATAGCGAGTCAACCACTTCCCTGGGCAGCCTGTTCCCGTGCCTCACAAGCCTTTCAGTGCAAATTTTATTTTTTCCTAATATCCAACCTAAACCTTCCCTGGTGCAACTTGAGGCCATTTCCTCTTGTCCTATCACTAGTTACCTGGGAGAAGAAACTGATCCCCACCTTGCCACAACCTCCTTTCAGGTAATTGTAGATCGAAAGAAGGTCTCCTCTGAGCCTCCATTTCTCCAGGCTAAACAATCTCACTTCCCTCTGTCACTCCTCATAACATTTGTGCTCTAGACTCTTCTCCAGCTTCACTGCCCTTCTCTGGACACGCTCCTGCATATCAGTGTCTTTCTTGTAGTGAAGGGCCCAAAACTGAACACAGCATTCGGTGCAGCCTCACCAGTGTTGAGCACACAGGGACGATCTTTTTCCTAGTCACACTGGTGACACTATTTCTTATACAAGCCCAGATGCTGTTGGCCTTCTTGGCCATCTGGGCACACTTATGGCTCATATTCAGCTGGCTGTTAACTAATACCCACCCCCAGGTTGTTTTCTGCTGGGCAGCTTTCCAGCCACTCTGCCCCAAGCCTGTAGCATTGCATGGGGTTGTTGTGACCCAAGTCCAGGACCCAGCAGCTGTTCACTAATCATTTCCCCTTGGATTATGTGGTCTTCGTTCTGCTCCCTGTCCCTGTCCTCCAGCTCAGGGGATTGGGTACACTGAGAACAACTGGTCTTGCTCTTAAAGACAGAGGCAACAAAAGCATTAAGTATCTCAGCCTTTTCCATATACTTTTTCATTATGTTCTGCCCAAATCCAGTAAAGGATGGAGATTTCTAATGTATTATAGAAGAATTTTTTGTTGTGTCAAGAGGCAGATTAAATTATAGTTGAGTTTTGAACCTACTCCTTTTCTCCCTGTGTAACATTATGACATCCTTGCTGTCCTCCTGAGTTGCCTACCCCTTCTTCTGAAGGTCATAACTTCAAAGTGTTTACATTAAAAAGTTATGTGTCGAAGAACTAGAAGATCCTACTCTTACTATTAAAAAAATAAAATTAGAGATTCTGCATCTGTTTGTATTGTAAGAGAACTGACATCTATACATTTTTATGTTTTGAAGTATTTGAAAATATTTTTGTGTTTTTCATTCAAGTTGTTTGCTTAGAATACCACTTAGAATTTTGGGGGGGTGGGGGCACGGGAAGGGGGGAGATGATCCAGATGAGATCAATGTAGATTTGTAAATATCTGTCTGCCTCCATGAGACTCTGCATGCTACACTGAGTTTTGAACATGAATTCTGTAAAGGCTTTTTTCCAGCTTCCTTGATCTAACAGGGTCAAATTCTTCTTAAGAGACACATCTGGCCCCTACTGCTGAAATAGGACATACTGTATTTTAGAAAGAGTGCCAAAGATCATCCAAGTGATCTTTTATGTATTTTACAAATGCATTTATACAGTGTGCAGCTGGTGTGGTATTCTTCCAAGGTGTTCCCCTTATTTGTGCCTCTGCTTCTCCCAGTGCTGCAAGCTGAAATTATTCCATTGCTAATTCTGGATTATTTCATTATTAAATACCATTTCTTAAGAAGGAGAGCAGGAATCTCTAGGATTAACATCAGCAGTTCAGGATCCATGAAACAAAGAACATAAAATCTTAAAAGTGATAGTGGTCCACTTATTTTTAATCTTCCCAAATAAACTATAACGTTTTGATTTGACAAAACTGAACTAAGATACACTGTTTGACACAACTTATCTTCCTGGTATATTACAAATGTACAAGTGTACTGCATTTCAGAACTTGAAACAACATAACACTTCTGAAGTTCAAAACAGAATTTCAATCATTTCAAACATGCACTCCAGCGACTACTTCCGTCTTAGCTTTATGTGCTTCTTTCCTTCTTTTGTTCTCTGAAATACTGAGTACTTGCATGAAGCTGTATCAGTACTAAAGACAGCTATACAAACAATGAATTTAAGAAATGTTGTCCTTTTTTTAGGCATTGAGAAAAAAGTAAGCTGTAACAGAGGGTAAGGTCATGCAAGTAATAAGAACAACAGTAATGCTATATACAATAAAGAAATCTACTTTTAAAAACTATTGCCCAGGTATTTTTGCTTCAGCTTGCAAAAAATTAATATGTTAAATTAATATACAATTGCTTTATAATTACAATAAATTTAGTTAATAAATAGATGTATTAAGTGAAAGATTTATGATTTTAAATACAAGATTCAAGGTTATAACTATAAACAATGGTGATACTTAACAGAGAATTTCTTCACTTGAAAACTCACACTATTTGCCATAACAGTACTTCAACAGCTCCTACCAACTTAAATTCTGGCTTCCAGATGGAAGCTTTGTTTTTATACAGCCAAATCTGATGAATTCTGCAAAATGCATAGAATAAATACCTGTATATTTTTATTTAACGCACACACCCGTATATACAATATATATTAACATGTACATGCATGCATATATATATGTATGGTTGAAAAAAGGTAGAAGAGATATAATACATTGTTAGAATGCGAAGGCTAAAAAAGAAGAACAAATCATCACCATGAAAGAAAGAGATGAATGGGATTTAAAGCTACATGGCTAAACAGAACCTGTGGTAAAAATTCTCAGATGCTGTACAGAGGCGTCCTAGCCTAAAAAATGCAGCAGTAAGAACTGGCAATTATTCAAGCTCAATACTACAGGATAGAGTCAGTAATGTTTTTTTACATTTTATTAAAATCATGTGAATCATGAAGTCATCTTAGTTGTTTGGGTTTTTTGCTGTCCAAAGTGACTTAGAAATTCTTCAGACAGAAGTATGTTATTATTATTAACAATAAAAGTTCTGGACCAACTGTACCAATGCTTTTATACATTTTAATGCAGCTTGATTTATTTACTGGAGGTTTTTTTGTGTCCCATCACTAGTTATAATTTTTCACGTGCCTGGTCAGTAAATGTTTTCTGCTCTAATGAAGCAGATATAAATATTAGTAAAAAAAGGGAGTAGCTCTTCCTTATGTCAGATGTTATTTCCTATGCTTGTTTTGACTACAGTACAACCCTTATATGTGCAATCAAGTGAACAAAATGTATATGTCCATTTGTTAAACCAGATAATAACATTCTGGGACATAGGAGTGGTACAAAACCATTGTGTTCCCATTCTCTGGGGCATAGTAATCCTCTCCCTTCCAAAGTGGCTAAGTCATTATTTATCTGGGGAGAGTAGCTGGGATTTAACTAAAAGACAAATCTTCCCTGTTTTTCTCTTGTCCCTTCTTCTCTGAATCCATGCTTTACAGTGACTGAGTTTCAAAGAAACTGAAGTACAGAAAGGCCAATTGTCTGAGACATCATGAGGAACTGAAGGAACAGAATAGCTTGTTTAGCTGTTGCCATTGAGGAGGCATTCATTTCCACCTGGCTAAGGTTAGTACAGCCTTCAGAGAAATGCCATACAAGAGGTTTCAGACAACATCAGAGTTGGACAAAACAGATTGTGTTTTATTTTCAAAATAAAAATAACAACAGAAAATATGAAATTACTCTATTTTACCAGAGTAAAACATTAATACAAAGTTCCTTATGCTATCATCATCAAAACTCCGTAGCTGTTACACTAATAAGAAGCTCTGAGTCACTGAGAAATTAAAGGAGGTATAGAGCAGAAGCTTTGGGTACATTAAGCAAAACTGACAGATAACTCCTTATAGTATAAGTTAATAAAAAATCAGACATGAGGTATTTTTTACCTGTATTTGTTTCATCAGGAGAGAACAGTCAGAGGTATGTATTTAAGTAGGGCAAACAAAAAAGCACAGGAGCAAGTCTTTAATTTCCATACAAAATACTTTGATAAATGTAGGTAAATATCAACAGTACTTTAATGCAATTGCATTTGTTCAACTGAACACAAAGTATGCCCTAAGAATTGAAAGCTACCCCAAATAGGCATACTCATGCTCCTGGACAGTTGTATGGACGTTCAAGGCAGATCTTTTGTGCTTGCCAGCGATACTGAATCTTTAGGCTATTACAGTCTATTGAGACTTTCTTTCTGCTAGATCAAGACCAGGTATCTGCTGTCAGTGAGTTTCACTGCACTCCCTGAAACTCCATTGTCAGAATTTCTGATGTGCAAGTTCCAATAAGAGTTATAGGAGAGACTGAATCAGAGCTGTAATTTAACAACCAACAATCAGTCATTCCCGTGTTAATCATGAACAGTACATACACATGAAAACCCACAGAAGATGTAAAAACTTTATTTTTCAAACCATTAAATTCTTTGAACTCTGATCATTTACTATTTCTCGTTGCAACAAAAGTCCTTGTCATACCGGTTTCAGAAGGTATCAGGGTGATAAACAAGACCTTCTTTCCAAAGAGCTTTTTTTAGCACATAGGGATAAAGCAGAGCATTTATAGGCATAAGCACAATAAAAATTAGGAAATGTTCACTTGTCTCTTTTTCTTGCTTGCTTCCAACTGTTCTGAGATATTTAATTTCAGAACAGGAAAAGATGCACTTCAGACTAAATGAATCCCTTTTGGCATTTGAATTCAGCAGCTTAAGTACTTCCTATAATTAAGTCCAAAGAAATACTTATTTTAGGCTTAAATAAATCCCCTCGGAATGGTCAATGAATGCTAACTTCTTTGGGCTCCAGAGAGATTTAGGGGTCCAGGGATTTCTCTTAAGTGCCTCATTATCCGTTAGCTTGCAAAACACATTTATTTTCAATACCTGTAATACGATCTTGAGTTTTAAGAGAGTGAAAAAAATCAGTTGAGAATCCAAAAGGAATGTCCCCTTATGAAATTTAATATGAAACTAACTTCAATTCCAGGTTTTGGTTTTGCTTTGTGGTGTGGGGTTTTTTCCTCTCTTTTTTTTTTTTTTCCCCTGACAGTGTAAGCTAACCTGAAACACCATACTTGAAGCTTCTTTCTTTCTGCTTTTTAGCAGCCCCATCCCTACCCCCACCTTTGGAAACAATGTACAAAAAGAGACTCTTCTCTTGCCTGCAAGAGGTGTCTAATTACTAGCTGTAAACTCCATTCATCACCCAGGTGTTAGAAAACACGTCCCTCTATAGCAGGCCATTGCACTTCAGTGACCTTGCCCTGCAGGGGATTGGACTGTTCAAGGCCAAGCCTAGGGAAACCTGTTCACAATCAGAAGGGGGAGTTCTCTATTTTTTTTGTTTTACAACCATCATCCTCTAATTTCTGTTCTTCCTCCACTATCCCCAAGAGATGTAAGGCAAAAAGTTTTGCAGGAAGAAGCAGCTGCCTCCAGACACCAGACCAGCAAGTCTATTTAGCATAGGAGGTCGTTACTGGATCTGCTGTGCAAAAGTAAAATAAAGTATACATACATGAGCAGCTATCAAGCATTAATGTAGAAAAGGACTAGAAGAAAAAAAATTAACCCCCCCAAACAATTACATAATAGGAAGTTTAAAAATAGCAGAGGCAGCACAAGTCATCTAGTATTGATATTCTCATTCCTAAAGATCAAATCTTGTTTCCTTTCTTTTCTTTTCTTTTTTTTTTTTTCTTATTTATTTGGGACTGAAGAGTGATGGGTATAAACAGACACACCATCTTGTGCACTTAAGTTGTTGAAGCATCTGTGCATAAAATTCCTATAAATCCTCTTGTTTGTCTTCCTGATATTCCAATTGAGTTTTATAGCAATTCTTAGAGCACTGACAAGTACAATTCTTTCACCTAATCGGTCAGAGCTTTGACCTTTCTAGAGTTTAATGTGAGTCATTTTTAAACAGCCTAGTACTCCATAGTATTATTCCATAGTATATATGCCAAAAGGCTTATCCCTGTTGGTGCAAAATACGCTGGATGTAACTACAATAGACATTTAGGTCAAGTCAGGAAGGCACTTTTGAAACTATATCTCCTGATTATTATGAAGTCCCTCTCCTCACAATGTAGTCTGAAAGAATGCTAAATTGTTTGTTTCAGCTGAAAGTAAAATGGAAGATGGACTCAAGGAACAAAAAATTTCTTTCAAGCATTAATAGATGTTCAAGCCATGAGACCATACTAGAGTCTGTATAATGTCCTGAAACACATGTAATTTTGATATACCGGGTCCTTAGCACCAGTTGGTTCCTTCTGCAGTGCCACACTACTTACTAGTGTTGACATTGCATGCGAGCATCTGCTGAGCAACAGACCAGTCCTCTCTAGCTAGTCTTTTTTAGTCCTTATACGTCTCTGAAGTGACAGATAATCTTTCTGTATCAATTGCTTTTGAGCAGTTCAGCTAGTATGAAAAAGGAAATTGAGTATCACAAAGTAACTCTCCCATAAATGAATAGGAAAATGTTTGTAATTTAAAAAAAGAACTGGTAGAAAAACAGTGGAGTTCGGTGTGTTGAAGAAAGCTCAAAACTCATGTTTATGGCATAAAATATATTTACTTTGTTGTGTGGGCATTTATAGAAGAAGATTCTGTAGGAATGACAGAAAGAGATTCGTGTAGTTACTCTTAAATGCGATATATCAGCTGTTATATCCCTGAATATACGCACACATTTTCACTTCTATAAAAACATATTATATATTATACACATATAAATATATAAATATATATTGACTGAAGTGAATAATACACATAATGGTCCTCACCTGTACAGCTGGGGAACAGCCTGATGCCTACACAGAGTCTTGTGTACATAGAAAGGCATGATGTCTTTGCTTGTTCTACATCCTGGACATAAGACAGGCAACTCCAGTCAACAATATGCGTAGCTATTTTTGCTTGATGCTGTTTGTAGGTGAGCATGACTCCTAGTAAAGATCAGATGTGTCTGTCTGGACGGCAGTACCACAAAATATATTTGTTGTGGCATTGTGTCACGTTAATGTAGCTCAGCAGTATCCTGAACAAATTTCCACTGTCCTGCCATTTCAAATAGGGCCTTGAGGAGCAGGAGCCCATCTTCATCCATCCATTAGGAATACCCTGACTTTTCATTTCCTGACAGATGTCTAAGTAGCATTGTCTCTTTGAAGTCTCTTAGTACCACTGTGGCATAAAACCCCAGAAATGAATATGCACAAAATACTAGTACTTCTACATACTAAGGTATGTTCTTCTCTTATAATTATTTGCATTAAATGGAAGTGTCTCTAATCTAAACTTATTTAATAAGTTTAAAATTTAATAATATTCAGATTGAGTCACTGAAGGAAACAAATAATTGATCATGTTTTTTAGAGTACATATTAGCTAAAATTAAATCTTTTCAATTGCTGCATTTAGAAGCACATTAAGTATTGTTTGGGTCTCAAATTTATGAAAATATGAATTTTTATCTTTAATTCTTGAATTCTTTTCATCCATCCTATCTTTAAAGTATATCAATCACATCAGAAGCATCCACTTTTTCATTGCCGTGTCTATCTAACAATGTTTGTACCCTGCTCCAAGCTTTATTCTTGTTGATTAATCTTTTTCAAAGTACAGACTTCCTTTTTTATAAGAATTTGGTATTTACTTTAAATTTTTCCTATATTCAATCAGAATTTTTCTGATCTTTATATGAAAATTATTTCAGAATATGGAAGTTTTTCAGAAGTCTAATTAAAAAAATAAAAAAGATTTTGACGTTTTCTCCTTACAAGCAAATTTGGTTAATGAACTCACATGCTTTTCTTCTTATTGTCCTGGTAACTTCACTCTACATTTCAAATTGTTGATACTACTGTGTTTCTTTTTCACCAGTTTTCCCAGGCCTCTACTTCCTCTGTGAAAAGATGCCTTTCCAACTGCAATATCTCCAAACTCCCATGTTGACAGGGAATTATTCTTTCAGTTCCCTTGGAAAGATAATGTCCCTTTGAATCATCTGCTGAGAAGATATGTTATTTTAATTTTTATTCCTCTTTCTTCCTCTTTTCTCCCTAAAGGAATAAAACGTTTGTAGCTCCATTATAAACTGAATGAGTAGTTATTTTTCCCAGACTTTAATCCATGTTCTTTGCATTATGGTCATTCCAGAAGAAAAGGCTGACGGGGACTTGCTTCATCAAATAACATAAATAATTTATGTCTGAAATATTAAGTAATCTTCTTGCCAAACACTGATTATAATCTCTCTCTTTAGTCTTACATTTTACCAAGAGAAAGAGGCCTCAAGTACACTATATATATATATTACTAAAAATCTATGAAATCTTATGGTTACGAACGATAGCAAAAAGTGTGATGGATTGCATTTATTTAAAGGACTAAACAGAATGTATATTAATATATTACACATATCGCAAATTTTTTTTCTTAATAAGCAAATAGGATTAAGAAATGATAACAGGAAAGGAAAAAAAACACCACTATGAACACTTGAGAATCTAAGATATTTTACCAGAAGGTATCTTCAGGTTCAGAAGATCTTAAAAGCATATGTAGAAATCTGTGATCACAACAGCTTCCCTCAAAATAATCTTTCCAGTGTATTATTTGAGTGATGCAACAATCCTCAATAAACATTATAGCATTAGATCGCTGCTTGTTCTAGTTATTACTGCCATAGGCAAATCTTTTTAAATACTTCCTCAAACTATTTATATTTTTAGATTCAGTGTTATCCTGTAGCTGTGTGCTCCATTATTTTTTTTTTTTCAAATTGTGCTTTACTGGATGCACATTACTGAATGTCACTAGATTCTTGGGGGGGGGAGTACCAGAAAGTAACATTGCCATTACTTCAGAAATCATTGTCTCTATTTTAGCCCTGACACAATCACGTATATCTATTTCTGACAGTGTTCTAGTGATGCAGGCCACGCAATATATGTTTAGTACATTCTGTTCTTTAGTTCCTTTACAAAATTTTCCTGATATCTAACATGACCAGTTTGCTAAAAAAGAGCCCCAACCAAACAAGAGTAACTTATTACTCTCTTGTCTGCCATAGTTATGAAAAAAGATTATTCTTTTCCTCTTTGGAAAACTCTTTTACCTATTTGATGGGTGTTATCATGACCTCTACATATCTTCTGTTCTTTAAGGTAAGCAATGCCATTTTTTTTTATTAATTTCTCGCAAACCACATTTTCCATACTTGTGGATGGCTTTGTTACTCCCGTTAATGATCTCTTCATTTAGGCCACATATTATGACTCTGTGATACCCAGCTTGCATCACAGCTGACATTTTAATGTTGCTAAATAGAGCAGATATCTTTCAGCCTTAACTCCTATTTAAACATCTCAGTTTGATTGTCTTCTTCATAGCAATATTGTATGGTGAAATTCTTGTTCTCTGCAATCTAAACCTTTTCTTAAGAATTACTGTTAAATAATTTATCTCACCTTGTATTTCTTCAGTTAATTATTCTCACTTTATAATGGCCCTTATTAAACATCCCTCTCATTTCCTTCTCAGATAATTTCACTAGTAAGTCAAGTTCATTTTGAATTCCAGTCTTACTCTTCAGTGTGACTATCAAGTGTCAGTCATTTTAGGATTTTAAAGACCTCTGCTGCATATCACTCAGACTCAAATCTTGCTGAGAATTCCTCATCTGTACACGGACTCTTCATATGGAATTCTCTCTGATTAGCTAGTTGATTGTCAGCGTACTTTTTCTACTTCTGCTAGTTAGTTAGATGATAAGATGACATAAGGTTGATATATGTGGTGTTTTTAAATACTGTTTATTGAATAAAATACCTAGTTTTGTTACTTCCTACAGAATAGTTGGTAAAGTAAGTGCAAACATCAGAATCGAACTGCAGAAGAATGAACATATTGATATAGGGCAAATATTTCAAAGCCAAAACCCTTCAATGTTGCATACAATTTCACCATGGTCAGTTTTATGCAATATCTTCAGTTTGGAAAGCAGACAGCTGCATTCTGTTACTTAAAATAACCTTTTGCATACCTGTCCTCATCTGGGTTCCTGGTTTATTGTGCAGGTCATAAAACACCTTTTGTTCTGAAGAATTTTTACATACATTTTATAGCTACAATAGTGGAAAGTTATTTAAATTGCTTATGTAATCATCAGTTCATGGTGTGAAAATAGATCTACATGCTAATTAATACAGTTCTCCTCATCTTATTTTGAGTTTCGTCCAGAACTCACTAAAACCATCAGTTTCATTTAACAAAATTTTCTCCACATTTCAGTGTTTTGTTATGAGGCTTCATCTTTTCTGGTTGCTTATTTTAGACAACTGAACCTCAGAGGTACCCTATGAGCTTCACAAAGTATTCAGGCTTCTTACTATGTGGAACTGTTTAAACAGCAAGGACTTGGCCTTCATTATTAAACATTACACTGCCCTGTGGCAGTCTGGTCATTATTCTACTTATCATATGCTATTTTTGGTCTGTTGGCAGACATGAACATTGATGAAATTCCAAATGACAGAAAGGCATTTCAGCTGAGTTCAGGATGTTTGCTGTTTTAACTAGAAATTATGACTGGCAATAAAACACTAAGCTAAATCAAAATACTAATTATTGTGTATTTTTAATTGTTTAATTAAGCAACAACTTTAAAGTCAGGTAATAATGTAATATTTTAGCATACAAAAATAACATAACACAAAAATGTTCATGAACTGAAGTAAAGATTGAGTACGAGTGCCATTTTTCTATATATGTGTATATATGCACACACAAGTGTACATAACTGAAGGCAAGCATTTTAACTATGAAAAAAAGACATCAGGTAGCAGTAGAATAAAACTTTTTCTTTTTTTAAATAAGGTGACCATATAAGGTTTTATAGAATTTCCTACTGCAGATGGTAAAAGACTTGGCATTCTTTGTTGCAGTATGATACTATTACTGCAAAAATAGATATAGACAGAGGTACTGTTATGGGTTTTTTTTGACAGTAGTTGGGTCTCCATGGGAAGAACTCATCTCATGTCTAAAACGTTTAAAACTGGTCATCAACATCTATGACTATTTGCTTGTTCTCACTATACCATCAGCAGAGAAAAAAATAAATCATCAGGAGCACAGTTTATCTCATCTTCAGTTCTAGGATCTCAGACAGTTCAGCTCAATTGCCTGTTTCTTTCCACTGACTATAAGGAAAACTATAATGATCAGCTCAGGCTGAAACACTTAAATCTTAAAAGCCTAAAAGTAAGGCTTGTTCCAAATTTTGAGGAGAACTAAAAGTTTTGAAGATACTGATGATTTCTTCAAGTCCATGTTAAATTAGTAGTCATGACAGAGTATTTAATTAACCTTGATCTTATAAGGTTTTTCGAGCAAGTGCTTGGCCATAAGCATTCAAACAAACCCATTAACCTCACTTGTAACTTAAATATAATGGAATGACTTAGCTAATCAAGGTTGGGATTAAGTATTAGTTACATGGTAATGAGGGATCTTCTCATCCAATCCGTCTGTCAATTGTCATAAATTACATGAACTCTGTACACTAAAACCTGAGAGGAAATGTCACTGAAATCTAAGTTAGTTTAGTAGATTTCTGTCATTTCATTCTGAAAGATACTGAAAGAGAGGTACTATGCATTTTTAAGATACTTATGGCTTCAAAGGAAGTAAAATATGGCAAACTTTGACAGCTAGCCGCTTGTGACAAGTTTTGCCAATCTATCAGTGCTTAATTAAGCCAAGCATTTTTAATAGCTATCATGACTGAGTAAACATCAAACTATCCTAATCCAAACTCTGGTTCTTACAGTCTGTCAATTGCTATTTTAAAACTTACTTGAATTGACTTTGCTAGAGTTAACACTTTCTACAATTTTGCAAGAAAATATTTTTAATTGTGATATAAAATATGTTTTCTCTTTAAATAAGGAGTACTATTATTTTGATTTGTGACCTTAAAATTTATGGTGCATACAAATTTAATAAACATAATTGGTTTACCTCAAAGAAAATCCATGCCATATTATTAATGCTAAGCATTCTTAGCAAGACTTTCCCAATGTTAAAAACTGCTAACGGGAATTTGCAACACATATCAAAAAACACATAAGCTGTCCAAGGATGTAACATTCTGTACTGCTATTAAACAACTCCACCAATTTCAAATCATTCTTATTCACACATAGTGGTCACTATAAATTTATGTCAACCTGATCTTCCTTCGATGACATAGAATTGTAAAGAAATGTCATTATACATATTGCAGTCATAAAAATCACACATAGTACAGTAAAAGGTCTCTTGTGGTGCACCAGAAACAAAAAAAGCCTGACTCTGTGGTGTGATGTGGCTAAGGAGAGAGAGAATCTATTGTTTCCAGTGGTGGTAAATCAGCCGGCATCCCCTAAGGATTTTAGTTTATGCCCAGAAATGTCCCCCTGCAAAAACAAGCTAATTTCCTTTCCATCCCACATGCTGCTCACCCTGATGTCAGAGCAGTGAGGATATTATTGACCAGGAAAATACTAAAAATAAATGCTATTAAAAGCTTCTTTTCTTACAGTCATTTTGATTTTATAGTTAAAATAAACCTGAGCTTCCTTTGAAAAACTTACACACCTACTTCTTGCTTAAAAATTCAGCTGCTTAGACCTAGCCATCCTGTGCTCAGTCCACTATTCCAGCAAGTGAAATTATTGTCCTTTTACAGAGGTATGTTCCTCAAAATACATTTTCTCCATTATTTTTTCTTTCTTGAGAAAAAGTTTAATAACTTTTCATTTCACCTCTATCACAGCAGTGTGGCTAACCTTGTTTTCCTTTTCTCCAATAAAATATAAATAAAAATCCTTTGATTATGCTATTATGCACATGCAAGAAATAGTCCACAAAAATATAACAAAAAATAAAAAACCTATAAAAATATAGTCCACAACACTTAATATTTTGTTATATGTTTTCATACCATTTTAATAACATTATTATTTCATCTATTAAATAGGGAATCTATGATGAAAAGTACCCCATAAGAGTAAGTATGGTTTTTATCTTACTGTTTAGACAGTCAGAATTTCATGTCTGAACAAAATGGAAGACAGACTGGGTCCCATGTAACAGATCTGAAGAGGAAGTTAGCATTTTTTCACTCTTTGAAAAGGAAAATACTAACACTACCATAACACTAAGCCTCCTGTCAGTGCCTCCATAAGTAATAGCATTCATATTATTATTTAATTTACCCTTTGAACTGTCTTTGCAACGTTTAAATCATTTAATAGTCAATGTTCTCTTCCTTATTTATTCTGCTGTATGGTAGCAATTAAACTGAAAATTGTAGCACCTGTGCATGCTGTTTTATTTTACATCACAGTTTCCAGATGGCATGGAACAGGTGATGCAGCAACACACAAAGTCTCGTTTACAGCAGGGAAACACTGCAGTATGCATAGTGCTGTCTCATCACACTGTAGCAAAAAAACCACAAACAAAAAAAAAGGGGGGGGAGGGGGAAAGGATCCCTGCAACTATATGAAATTTACAACATCAAAAAACAGCATAGGTGACTACCACTTAAAGGGTATCCTTTTCTTTAAAGAAATAGAGACAAAGAGAAAGTTCCTGCCTCTCTGCCTACCCTGTGAGCTAATCAGTGAGTTAAAACATCATTGGCAAAAATTCCAAAGCCTGTTGTCATGTCTTCTCTCTTTTCTGGAAAGATACAGATATGCATCTATTAAAGATAATTATGTAAGATACTACTTTTTCTTAGTGTTAGATTGGTCAGCACAGTCATTTTTCTTTTTGTGCTTCAACCAAGGAAGTCCAGGGCTTATTTATTATAAAAACAATGGCAGTACTGTCATCAAGCATGCTACTACTGAGCCACGGAATATTATGACCCTCAAACCAGCCAAGATCCAATTCAGTAAGTCTCAACTTGAACTAGCATCCACCCAGCCATCTATCTGTACATATATGCATCATATATATACAGAAGCACGTTATTTTATTACTCATTTTATTTTCTTCCACAGTTAGGAGACCTGGTGTATTTTCTGCTAGAATCTGAAGAATCCAAAAGCTCTCTTTACCACTAGAGGGCCAGTAGATACTAGATATCTTCAACTTGCCCAATATATAGCTAATACTGGAAGAGTCTGGAATTAGTAAAGAGCAAATATTTCTGGCAATTTGTCGTTGCTTTGTTTTGCTTGTTTGCCACTGGACTGTGTTTAAAGAATCTAATTGTTGAGTTACTATGAAACAAAGATTTGAAGCACATAATTCTTGTGAAGGGATCAGAACTGCATATCAAGTATCACTTTATGCAATTTATTATACATAAACCTTCTCCATGCACATCAATAAGCTAAACCTTACACTTGCATGGATGGCTGCACATGCACACATGCATTTGAACTCAGCTGTGAGCTTCCTTGAGAAAGCTTGCATCAAGTTTTCAGCGATGATTACTACCTAGGATATATCAACAATTTTCCTTACCAAGAAATGGTAATGACATTCTTGTGGTATAAATTCAGCTGAAAAAAATTATTACTTTAGGTTATTTATATATTTTTCTTTTTAGATTAAGACTGTTTTGCAACAGTTAGGATAGAATAAATTAAAACTCTTGCTCGAGGCCATTAAAAATTGATTCAATGCAGAAGGATGTCTGATGGAGATTCATGAATCTACCTCAGCAATATCTGCTGGAACAATTTTCAAGTACTGGCTAAAGTGCATTCCTGTGTATTTCCACTTAAGCCATCTGCCAATCTTAATACTTATTCCTGAGGGAGGAAATCTTCCAGTGCTTTTTTTCATTTAATTTGCAAAGACATCCTGTTTAGGTACTTATCAAAAGAACAGAAGAATGGATGCCAAATACCACAAGCTTTGGTTTAGAAAACATAATGGGTCAGACTAAAGTAACAAGCTATATTTAAAAGACACTGCAGCATTGTTCCTGTATATTTGTTAAATTTATAGTGTTCCATTCATGCCAGATATATTTATGCATGTCTCAACAGTAACTGCACTCTGTTTCCTAAACATTAAAGGATTTTGCTAAGTTACTAAATTCCATTAGTGTGATGACTAAGGATGAAATTCAAGAAACAACTAAGCAAATTTATAACGGCCATGCCACCCTGAGAAGGCCCAATCTCATCTGATCTTGGAAGTCAAGCAGGGTTGGGCCTGGTTAGCACTTGGATGGGAGACCACCTGGGAATACCGGGTTGCCGTAGGGTTTAGTTGGGGATGTCCCTGCCCACTGCAGGGAGGTTGGACTAGATGACCTCCAGAGGTCCCTTCCAACCCAAACCATTCTGTGAACTGAGCTATGTAGAGAAATCACCACTGACTTAGGAGACTAGTTTGTCTGCTGGTGTTCTTAAAGCAACCATTTAAACGTGCCTTTCCTCTGTTTGAACATATGAACTTCAGGCTTATAATGACCCATTTTGAAGTGCTGCTATAGCTGTAGAAAGAGTCAGTTTGTCAGAATAACTGGTCATGAGCCACAGAACAGTTACTTAGTCATTCCTAGCAGCATGAAACTAACACATTTTTTTCTATTTTTCTCATGTTCAATTTTAGAAAAGGAGCTTGATTATGGAAATATTTTACTAAGAAATTCTATCTGATCTGGCACTGTTAACTGAGTCAGGAGAGACCTCTCCCAGCAAAGCAGCATTAATTTGCTCAAACACCTAAGCTATCATGAAGATATTTTTAAAAATTACTAATTGCAGAGTCAATTTGGCAGGGGTATCAGTTCACAGTCATGAAAGACTGACATACCTACCTAGTCTGTCACGTGTTGCTCTGGAGGCAGAATAACTGGTTTAGCTATCCTTTGACAAGGAAACAAATCAACCCACTGTTAGAGCCAAATTATGTTTGACTAAGCAGCTTATTGGAGTATTGCAGGAACTTGCTTGTGAGGGTAGATGCATAGGAAATAAAGATCAGAAAGGATTAAATCCAATATAACTCTCATAAAAATCACTGCAGTCATTTTGGGGCTATCAGGAACATACTATCAATATATCACACAACTCCCTTATCTTAACACCAGCTTCTTTTTCTTTCCTTTTCCTACTCTCTCATTCTAGTAAGACTATTAAAATTCAAATAATTAATTTATAATTGTACAGGCATTCCTACGCATCCTGACGTTTGTTCCTATCAATTGGCTCTTTATGCCTTTCAGTTAAGGCCGGATGTTTGCAGTTGCTGGCAGCTGTTGTTCCAGGCCTAGTGAACAGCTGATAGACTGGCAGTCTACATTGAAAGAGTGCAGCCCAGAGCCTGGGAAAGATCCTAATGCTGAATGCTCTCAGCTCTGATGGGTAATTAGCTTAGTACATGCAAGATTAGAGAACTAGCACTGGAGATAGTGCATCTGACCTGTTTTTCAAAAGTCATTAGAAATGGTAATTCTTTCACAAGAAATGTAAAGAATTTTGTGAATGGGACTTGTTGGCTTTCTTTACTGAAGAAAGTGCTAGCTCAACTCCTTTGAGAATTTGTTTTAAAAAATGATTGTTATGTTTTCTTTGTACAATGAATTAGTATATTTTTAAAATCATTTGAACATAAAACTATATATACTTGTTTCTGGAATTTGTGAGTGCTACAGATTTTTAGGCATAATTATCTGTCCCAGTGAACTATCTGGGAGTGGGATCACCTTTGAAATCGTAAACCTCTAATTTATTCATTATCTGATCTGAAAAAATTAAAAGTAAGAAAAAACTGCAATTTGTAAAAATAGAATTTAGGCTCCATTTTTAATTCATCTCTATTTTTGGTGGAAATATCCGTATTCATCATGTAGACAGGATCAGACCCAAAGCCAGATGAGATCAGATAGTCTTCTGTGTCATAAGAGGATCTGCTGTAATATTCAAGAAGTATCTGTATGCATGGGGGTGGAGAGGGGTGGAGGCATGTGTACGTTTGTGTGTTAGAACATACCACATCCTTTTCCATATCCTGAATTTAGACTGAGCTTCTTTCAGGATCATGAAATTATTGGAAATTCTGATCTAAGCATTGCAATAAAACATTATCTCATCCAACCCTGACACTAGCTCCCTCTATACTCTGGCAATATTTTCATAAGTTTCTGCAAAAATGAAGAAAATTATCTACTTCACAGATGTTTCAAAAAACACAGATGATTCACAAAACAATCTGAAGTTTACAACTTATTTAAAAGAAAAAAATAAAACATTATCATAACTACAATCATAAAGTCCAATGCTACAGCTCTTATTCAAAATTCAAAGATTTTAATTTGTTGTGGTTTTCATAAGCCTCTCACAATAGTAAAGTGTTTGACAGATTCAGCTCTTTGGGTCAGAGTTCTACCTGTATGTGGACTTGAGAATAGCTACCTCTGGTGCACATTACCCCCAACATCTGGCCCTGCAGAAACCACAACCCATGTCAGTAGGACTTATACTTTGAGAGAAAAGATGTAAGGAATTTTAGCAGATCTAAGAATCTACAGAGAGCCTGGATGAGCACTCTCCTATTCTGTTTTAGTTTACTGTAATTTCAATTTGGCGTGACATTTGCTGCTGGAGTAACTTCTTCAGAGAATAAGATAAAAATCTAGGACAGGAAACAGAGGTTTAGAGAAAAGCATTAGAAGCAGATGGCAGGAAAGAGAAAGGATATATGTGGTAATTAGTTTTTGCTATTTACATCACATGGGAACCTGCACCTTGCAAGTAGATAGGAAACTGCAACACTGAAAGAGAGAGGTCCAAAGTATTACTTTCACAAACAAGTTTAGGGAACAGGAAGCGCTCATATTTCTATTCATCTATGTTCATTTCCAGCCAAAACCAGCTGAGAAGGAGCAAGTTAAACACAGGACAACTGAATAAGTGAACAAGTTAGTCTGTATCAGATCTCTCCAAGATTAATTCTTGTGGCTGAGAGAGGAAGGAGAGAAAAACAAAAAAAAAAAAAGAAAAGCAAAGCACGATGCTACTGACTATTATTTATTTTTATTAATCACTGAATATTATTAGTATACTGAATTCTGCTTATAGACACAGACCCAAAAAGATTTTATCATCTTAGAGAGAGTACCAAAAGCTGATGTGACAACTCTGTGTTATGACTTTAAAGTCAGTCTGTAAACTACAAACATTATAAAAAGCAAACAGGAAAAGAAAAAGTGACAAAGGAAATTTGTTTCTTTTCTTCCATTCATTGCCTCAGTACAGGAGAGCTACAAGAGACAATGCCTCTGGTTTAACTTGCCCACAGTGTTACTAGTGTACTTGGGAAAGAATCTGATGGTAAAGACAATGCTGTTCTGAAAGCTTTTCACAACAGCCTCCATGGTCATCCCAGAAGAAGGAAGGTCATCCTTCTCTGAAGATAAAAGAAGGAAATGAAGAGGAGTTAGAGTGTTTTCTAAACCAGAAATCAGACACACGATTCATTTAATATGATTTTAGGTATCTGATGCAGGATGATTAATCATGTTCTCTCCAGTGGAGGCTTTTGTGGTCTAATTTATCTCACCCCAAAACAAGAATTTTATACATGATTATTTCCCATTTTATCTATTTCTTTCAACTGGCTCCTAGTATAGGTGTAAACATATACATTACAGATGCCTAAAGTTAAGTCAATTAAGTAATTCCCTGAACCTCACCCAACACCTCCCCTGTTACTCTTCCAGAAAGCTATTTCATGACCTTGATTATAAATTTAGATCAGCAATGACCAAGACACTCCATTACATGAGCTGTGCTAAATTACAAGAAATGCACAATTTACACCACCCATCCTGTTTACATGCCTCACTGTGGAAAGACAAGAAAAATATCATGAAGCTAACATCATAGGAAGAGGAAGAAACACTTGCTCCCATTTATGACTCCTGAAAGGCATGTGTTCACATCAGTGCTTGGATTGGTGAGGCTCTGTTCCTAAGTTTTCATTCAATTGTTTACAGCAACAATTCCCCAGGCAGGAGAATCAGTTTGTAAAGCAAGAGGTTTCGTTCCAATTCAAGCAATTATTCTAGGAATCCCTCTCCTTATCAAGAGAAAGAGCGGGCTAAGTGCTGGTATGAAAGGTACAGAGGAAATGTTAAATATGCTTACAATAACTCCAAGGTTGATTGTGCCACAGGTAAACTCACACAATCCTCTTACATGTGAGGCAAAAGCGGGATGTTGTAAGAGGTGTTTTTTAAATGAAATATTTTCATTTTCAGAAAAAAATATGAAATAGTAATGATTTGCAATTTTTAGTTGCAAACTTCAGCTTTTGTCTGTTATTTATTATTCTTATATTCACAAAACAGAATGCTTTCCCCACTCATTGATTAATATTTTTCCCTCAATTGCATTTTAAATTCACAAATGTTTCTAGCTTTTCCTTTAAGATTGCCTTTTAAGCTGAAGTAAGAAAGAAAAAGTCCTCAAGTGAATGCCACAGAAGTACTGACCAGTATTAATATAAATCACAGAGCATCAAGGACAATACTGATTGATAGGAAGAAGTACTGCCAAAGTGCAGATTTTTAGATGTGAACTAGTCACCTTGCACTTCCTGTATTATAATCAGTGCATATCTCAGCAACCAAGTCAGTAGATTTAGCAAGTTACTGAGCTCACTCTACTTGTATTCTGCATACCTCACCTGAATACCTCTCTAAGCTACATGGAGTCTTGGTTCGGCTGTCCACATGTGATGTTCTCTGGTTTTCTAGTTTGCTTTCAGCTGGAAGAATATGGTTGTCCCACGGGTCTTGCACTGTAATGCCAGCCTTATGCAGCTGTCTTCTGTACCTGGGACATCTGTGATGCTACAAAGTATCTATGCACAAGCAATATAGATTCAAGCCCTGGATTTTCAAAGACAATAATGTCAGATTAGAGTTTTAACTAAGTGAAGACAATATTTAGATAACCAAACTTGGATGACTGTATAGAAATGATGACTTCAGTCATTGCTTTCAGAAGCCTAAACTGATTTGAAAATGGAGATTCCTTGGGTTGGGACAATCCCCCAAACACTCTTACATTTAACCTTAATTTCATTATGACCATTTCAAAATGGTATTACACCTAATTTAAGCCATATATATATATATAAGATTTATAAGTATTCGCAAACATTTCTGGATTTTCTAACTTCCTCCTCTTTAAAAGAAAATTGATTCTGAAGTATATCCACTTGGCATATAAGATTTTATTTTTTTTAACTGGAAGTAAAATAAGATGGAGACTAGCAATATTTATTTCTAACTAGATGATGAAATAGAACAATTTTAAAGAACTCTTTTGGGTCTGAGACATTACTAACTAATGTCTCTGGTATAAGAGGGAGGAGGAAATCCATTGCTTCATTTCCCACTGGTTTGAAAATTGTCAGCTGGTTGATAGTTAGCCCTGCTCAACAAATAACTGACATCAAACAGCATTATGGCCTCTGAAAATGTTTTTACACTGTTCACAACTGTAAGCACAATCTCTCTTTCAACATGTAAGCCTTCATGCAGAACAAAGCCGCTGTGGCTGCTGCCTTTATACAATTCAAACTCTGATGTGCCAGACTTGGCATAAGCCTATCTCTTATTAACATCAAAGGCTCTCAAATAAAACACCCTTAGTGTTGTTTAGGATTTGCATGAGCAGTGCATATAAATACACATCTCTTACACTGTCATAGTTGTGTTATGCTTCAGCATTAATGATGGCTCTGGGACACAGAAGCCTGATTCAGAGCTGGATTTTGTATCTCCCACATTCAGCTCACAGGTTTTGGAAAGTGCGTTGGTGTCCAGTGTTTGACTTAGAATGGCATAAAAATGAAAAGAAACATCAGATTTGTAAATGAGTTCTGCAAAGTCTTCTAATGTCTTCCACATATGACTGTCTCTCTTTCTCCCCATCTACTATTGTCTTCCAGGCTGTAGGTCTGACTGTGACATATGTCCTTTCTCAGACACAGATATGCATCCATTCTGACATTCTGAGTAAAATCATTACTTAGATAGAAGTGATTCTGAATGGATTTTAAACTTTTAAGTATAGGCTATTAAGACGTTTTAAGTGAAAGCTTTGATGTATTTATATTCTTTGAATCCTTTTCTAAATCTAGCAAAAACTCACATGTTTCTAGGATTAAGCTTATTTCTGTTATTTGAATAAATGGAGCAACCAATTTTAGCTCAGAATTTCCTGGAAATTACTGTATCTTTCCAGAATAGAATTATTTGATGTAGTAGTTTTAAAGCTTATTATGAAGAGCACATGCCCTAAAGCTTGCAAATCAGCATATGAAAATAATAACTTTTAGACACCTGGCTTCGAAAAAAGATGAACCAACAGATTAAATGAGTTCTTTGGTTTAAATTTATTTGGTTTCATATTTCTATCTCTTGTTCCGAGTTTGCTTCTTTTTAGGAAGAGGTAGGATAGATGAGATGCCATAAAACCAGCAGGTTACCAACTCATTATAGTTCTGACAATCATTTTATACCAGTAGGTCTTTCCAGATCTAACCAGAGTCTTCTGTCACCTTCAGCCCAGTCAGACAGATGGCAAACAAAGTATCTGCTTAGTGCACTGATAAACAGTAAGCACTAATTTTAAGTCATAAGAAGTGATAAGAACTATGAAAGAAAATCTTGGTGATTAGGAAGATTTCAGAAAGTTCTACAAAGTTTAAACAAGAATCTTTATGCCACTCCGCAATGAAAATAGTCAAGTCCTTTTGATAGATCAGAAGGAAATATCAGATACCTGAAGCTTTTGACAGTTTGTTAAAATTCTCTTCTTTGAGCAACCTGAAGTGCTTTGCTCCACCTAAAAGCACCTAGCAACAACTGTGAAATGTGCTTGTAAAATCCTTAGAAGTTGTTACAAAGCAACGCAGGAGCTACTAAGGTCTCTCCTGCAGAAATATGCAATATATAATTACACAGACATCATTTCATAATCAGAATATCATTGTAGATGTTTGCATGTAGTGGGATAAGGAGGGCATAACATGAACATCGTACACCTTTACAAAGAGAAGGCTGCCCAATGCCACTTGTATTAGCTGTACGATAAATCCCTGTTCAGATAAGGCAGTTAGGTTACTTCAAAAAAATATCCTTCAGGAAATACAAAGCTGCTTGTGATTTCTGCAGCCAAATTGAAACGTAGTACATGTAGCTTTATACCTACTGTTTGTCTTTCTAGCTAAACTAACACAAGTAACTGCTGTTGTCTGTAGATGGGTCCTGCAAAAAGTCTGGTATCTGAACAAATTTGTAATTATGCTTCATATTTTTTGAATTATGGCAGGATCATAAGTTCTGCAATATGAGCGAAATGACAGAATCTCTTAAGAACTTTTTGTCTTAGTTTGTGCCTTGATTGAACACACACAATCTAACATCCATCACATTACTGATAGTTTTGATTGTGGTGCCAAGCCCTTCAGATCACACCAGCCCTATTACACTGAGAAGTATGTTGAGGCAATTGTATGCAGTGACGAAGTAGCTCTGAAATTTATGAATAAAACTTTGCATCACTATGTTTCAGCCTCTTGTGGCTAATGATACATACCTTAGAGACATAAAACCAGTCAGTTTTTGAGAGATAAAAGCAACATTCCTAGAAAGGGACATTTAATTACATTAAAAAGTATAAATATTATCTATCTACAGAAGTTTTTGCAATTTTCTTCTCACACATGGTGCATAGTTTTCCTTCAATGTCAAAGGAAACCTCCCAGAGATGCAACTATATTAGTTCTGAGTACTTTAGGCTAAGTCACATAAGAGATGTCAAAGTTATTCTGTATAGTGAAATAAAAAATAATGCCCAGGTGGAAGATAAGGCAGTTGGAATATCAAAAGGGCATATATGAGGCAAGAAGCAACTTTTTGGTTGTTGCTCCCTAATGTGGGAGACTGCAGTTGAATTTCTTCTGGTATTGCAAAGAGAACACACAAGTACTATCAAAACCCCTACAGATCTGAGAAAAAAAAACAAACCACAGAAAACCAAAACAAATAAAAAACACATTTAAGGTACTGGAAAAAAATTGTGTTATAAATGCAAGAGTTTTTACTCAAAAAAAGGCTGAAACAATTTCTCCTCTTTAAATGGAATATGGTGTGAACAATCAATGGTTTTAAACTGGAGAGGAGGAGATTTAAATTGGACATTAGGAAGAAGTTCCTCACCACAAGGGTGGTGGAACACTGGAACGGGTTGCCCAGGGAGGTGGTTGAGGCCCCATCCCTGGAGGCATTCAAGGCGAGGCTTGACAGGGCTCTGGCCAACCTGATCTAGTTGGGGATGTCCCTGCCCAGTGCAGGGGGGTTGGACTAGATGACGTCCAGAGGTCCCTTCCAACCCTAACCATTCTATGATTCTATGATTATTATTGTCTAATAATAACAGAAATGCCATTCTTTACCTATTATGCTTTATTACTGGTTTGAAAAAAAAAACCACCAAAACAAACAACAAAAAAACCCTTAACAAGTAAGAACCAACGAACCAAGCAGGACAAAAAGGCTTTCTGCATTTCCATTCGTGGAGAATTCCCAAAGTATTATGGTAATATTGCTGTGTATGTACCTGGAAAGATGAACTAAAAAGACTTTTTCAAAGTATCTGAGTTTCATAGTGTTCCATTCAGGAGATTTTACCTGAAAATTTCCCTGCATATTTCCCTGGGTCTGTTATGATTTTTTTTTTTTACATTTCTACTAGGTAACACCTTCTTCAAATACTCAATGTGTACAAAAATTGGCATTCCATTCACCATAGGAGTCTAGTACTACAGAAAACTATTTTCTTGAAAAGACGTGATATAAGACTATAGAAAACTGTTGGCGAATTGGTGGACAAGTAGAGTATTGTGGGGAAAAAAAAGATAGTACTATTTGTTTTAAACAACTAGAACTATTTCCTTGAGAGGGAGAAAAATTAATCTTTTAGAAAAAATCTGGTGCTAGATTGAATCAATATTTTTAATTTTATCTTTAATCTTACATTTGTATAGCTCATAAGTACTAAATGCAGAACACAACTTTATGACTAGATTAAACACTCTTTGAAAGTACAGAAACACTGCAAAAACAATTCAAAAAGCATTCAAACCCAAAAGAAAATATTTGCCTTTGGGAAGTCAGTACAAAAGCACTGATCGTGCAAAAGAAACATTGAAACTTAGGTGGTGGAATATGGATGTTTTAAGAGAACAAAGTGCTGTCTTATTGAATTCATTCTGGAGTCAGGCAAAGAATGACAAAGAAATATTTAGACAGATTATGCCATGAGCTATTCATTTCCTGTTACCAAGGAAAAGGCAGTAGCCAAAATATTCCAGCCTTCCGGCCCTTATTGTACATCTGCTGTTATATTGTTGTTTAGCACACTAAGTTCTCATTGACCAGAGGCTGAGTTAGCATAGTTGTTCCCCCAAAAGACATAGTCAGTAACAGATGTTTTAAAGTACGTATTATTTTTTTGAGATTATTTTTTTAAATAACTTGGGAGCATTCAAGTGTAGGCTATAGATACATAGCCACAGGTAACATATATATCTCCTGAGAATAGGCAAGTTTGACTACAATGAGAAATATACTTTGTTTAATCTGTACATTTTGTATTAGACCTATTTCTCTTATTTGTAAAACATTTCAACATTTGTTAAAAAATATATCTGTGTCAGGACACAGAACTAAATTTTCTGTATCTATTTGTGAGATCTTGCCCAACACACTACAGAGTTCAGACAATGCTAAATAGATTTTGCAGTCATTGCATAAAAAACAGATATGGGACAATACAGAGATACTAAACAGAAGGTGCATAGTTATCAGATTACTATTTAAAAGAATGTTTTTTACATTATCTTTTAAATATACATAAGAATATGCATAAGAAACACATGCAAAACTACATCCTAAAATCTTTTCAATACCTGTACCTTTGTACTTCATTTTCTTTCTCTTTATTACTGTTGTAATAATACTGTTCATTTCATTCCTTTAGTGGGATGTGTTGTAGCTGAAGAGATACATTGTTTTCAACAGGAAAAATATTACAGATGTGTTTGTACTGCAAGAATGGACTGTGTTCTCTTTGATGACACAAAGTAATCTTGAAATGAGTAAACAAATGTAATTTTTAAAGGTACCTTCTCCTCTGTTGCCTTCAAATTTCCTGAAATTCAGTATTTGAGCTAATTCTGCTAAGGAGAAAAAAAAATAAAATCCCAAACCAAACAACTTTCAAATGCTTTTCTAATTAAATATAGCTATCTTTTTGACAGATGAAATAAGAATATGATCATATGAATATTTGGATTATATTTCAAAGAAGTCTGATTTTTTTTTTTCCCAAGAAAAGCTTTTCAGTTCTTCTAAAGAATAAGAATCAACTTAGACAAAGGTATCCACAAAAGATTTTTGTTTTCCCTGCAAGAAAGAAGGACAGAATGGTAAAGCAAAAGCAAACAAAGGCTGTAAATCAGATGATAAAAAATGCATGTTATGAAAGAACTGTTTCCTGTTTGGGAAGGAGGAATAACTAAAATAACACGCACTCAGCTTTCACTACCTGTGGCAGGAATGACTTCAAAGAAATAGCTAAGCAGCCAAAGGTTAGAAGGAGGCACACAATCATGCCTGTCAGAATCTGGTTAAACCTTTTAGGTGGAGATAGGCCACATTTACACCTCTCTCTTAATTCCAGAAGGAAAGGAAACAATTAGAAGTTTCTCCGCTATCTTTTGTGCACGCTGGGATAAATCTTTCTCTCATCTCTGTGATGCTAGTGAATTGTTCCTGCTCTGCAGAGAGAAGCAGAGGCTACATTAATTGTGTGGGCTTAAATTGAAAAGAATGCTTTAAAAAAAGCCCCAAACTCACAAAACACCAAATCCCTTATCTTTGCCATTAATATTTTCTCTTCTGTTATTTACAGACTTACATGGGCTGCTACATAGCATGCAAAGGAAACTTTTGTCCATTTCTTGGATGTCTATTTTCATGCCTATGAGCAGTTTTCATTTAATTTAATTTAATTTCATTTCATTTCATTTCATTACTGTTGTCTCTACTGCAATCACTTGTTTTACATCCCACTCAGCTGCACCGATCTTTGAAATCGATGATCTATTTTGGGGAAATTCAGTCATCACTATTCCCAGGTAATCAAAATACATACCCTTTAACAAAGTTTTGTGAGCTTCTCGAGTTCATTGTCTTAGAAATGGAACTTTTCCTTTGATATTAGAAAAGTGTTTGCTGTTGCTCTGTGCATGTGTTTATATGTGTTCATATGTGTATTTTCAATTCTAAACAGTGAGACTACCAATTGAGACAAGTCTTCTCTTAGCATCTCATATGGCCTTTTCCTGTTAATAAACAGTTGGAAATATATAACCAATGACTGTTAAAACTGTATACTAGGAATACTAAGAGCTATAGTTCCTCTCTACAGCAGATGATCTAAGCCAAGTGAAACTGTTTTAATATACTTATCTGTAATTTATTTCCTCAGAAGGGACCAGGCACTGGTGTCCAGAAATTATGTACTCTCAAAGACAAAAAGGAGACAGGCAAGATATACATATTCAATTTCCCTAAAGGCCCAATCCTAGATCTGATTTATCTAGCTTAAAAGGCAGTTTTAAAATGTATTGAGAATATGCAACCTCTGTTAGTCCTGTAAATTTTCATGGACTGTATCTAGTTTTACTAGATTGAAGTAAATCTAGTTCTGCCTATAATACGGTTTGTACAATGAAAAGTCCCTGGAATCTCCCAACTCTTTCAGTATTCTGTATTTCAAAATCCATGTGTCCTCTTCCAAAGGCAGCCTGAAGAAACCAAGAAAGCTTGCCAGAAACTTAATCAGTAGAAATAAAACGCTGAGAAGGAAAAATGTGGAGATATCCCTTTATGTATATAAGGATTGCATTCTTCTAATGCATCTTCAGAAAGTTCTGTATTTCCTAGGCATGCTGAATGTGCTGTCAAGCATGCCCAGACCAAATGAGCAGGCAGATCAGTGCTTGCCAGGGACTCTCTGGCTTTCTGAGCATGCACAGAACAGTTCTGCTGTGCACGTGGAGCACGCACACAGTGAGTGGCCTTATGACTTGAAAAGTGCCTGAAGAAGACTGAGGTGAAGACGAGACTGATCTTGTTGCCAGAAATGTTGTATCTGGCTTAGTTTTCCTGGTGTTTATCCAGTAAAGTCCTTGAAAGTTCTGAAGCAAAGCAGAGGCTATATGAACCTCTTCTGTAAGCCAGCTTTGCCTTGTGTGTCACCTGTTGAGGCAGTGTGTCCTGAAGTATAGTGTATTCTCGTGATTTCTGCTGAATATCCTAATAACAATAAAAAAACCCAAAAAACAAAAACAAAAAAGAAACCACACCAAACCAACCAAGTGTTCTCTTTTTTAAAAAGTAAACTTACAGGAAAGAATGTGTTTTTCACCTGCGTATGAGCTCCAAAATCAGCAAAAGCTAACAGTTTAGTTTGTGCAAACTATAGCTTTTTGCACTTCAAATGCCTTTTTTAAGAATAATGTCATTCAAGGTTCCCTTCACAGTTAGTGTGAGGAGAGAGGAAGCCTCCAGAGGGATTCAGACTGTATGAAGACTGAATTTTTCCTTCTTTATTCTTAGCAGCTGAAGACTTACAAAAACTACAAAATAAACTCCAAAAGTAGAAGAAATATCTCAAAACCAGGAAAACTCTGACTTTACACTTGTTCCAACATTTATGAAATAATCTACTGCAGAGGAAAGATAAATCACACTAAAAGGATTTTGAAAATTCTGATACTTCAACAGTGCTGACCACAGACAAATGGAAACATAACTGAAAACACAAAGCACCTGAGACCAAAGTATTTTTAAAAGTTCTTGGTTTGCTGAATAGTAATACAACTTAATTATTAATTAACAGTTTATGCATTGATTATAAAAAATAAAAGCACTTTGAATTCAAGACTTTAACATCTAAATAAAGGATGAGAACTGAATCATAAATTTCTCCACCCAATACTAATGAACGCTACTGTGTTTTTATGTAGTCCAGTACTGTTCTACACAGAATACTGTATTTCTAGACTATGTTACTTTCTTCATCAACACAGTACCCTGACAGCAGTAGTCTGGAAATAAATAAGACATAGTCACTTACAGATACACTCCAAATGTGCCCATGCACCTTCTTTTCTATGTTGTCATTGGTAGATTCATGCAATAGTCAGACCGTAGAGTAGCCTTTTGGAGCATTTAGATTCTTTTGTATGGATTTGTATTAGATTTGTATTATATTTTGGAGCCTTTTGATTATTGTTGGTCCTCTGTCCTGAATCAAGTAGTCACAATTGCAAAAAGGCATTTCGCCACTAAAAATAATCACAATGGAAATTAAAAATGTATATCACTACAAGCCATCATATCTCATAGAGATAGTATTTATGGTTTGCTTGAATGGTTAAGAAAACAGCAATAAACTGCAAGAAGAGTATTTAAAAGCACAAAAATAACACATCAACCCACCACACGGCATTCCTGTGCGAAACAAATTGGTCTTTTCTCATTTTTGTTTACAACCAGCTCTTCATAGACTAAACTCCAGTAAGTTGTGGAGTTTCTGATGTCCTCTATCTATATACAAACAGTATGTTCACTATAAACACAATGAGGGAGGTAGGAAATAGAACCCCACAATAAGACCCTGAAAAACTGACCCCTCACATGAAGAGCTAGTTGATAAAGAAAATCAGTGGTAGTGACAAAAGGTAAGAGAATCTTAAAGCACTAACGATTTAAGCAAGAAAAATATCAGCTTACTCTCTCTGATTTCTGCAATACTAAAGCTTACAAAGATTTAGTTTTCAACTAGAAACAGAAGCTCATTTAGAAGTGAGTCTTACAAGAAACATTTTTTGTTTGACTATGTAATTGATAAGTGCCCTACAGTACTAAACAGAATCACTTTGTTTTTAACTTTGGTTTCAGTGTTTACAAAACTTCCAGACTGCTTCCTCTGAACTACAAAAGCTGATTTATATTCCATACTTTCTACTACACAAGTTTTACAAGAGCTGAGTATACAGTAACATGATTTTAAATCTTTGCAGAATTAATTTGGAATATGCAAAGGAATATAATTTAAACTTTATTTTTCAAAAAAATAAACTCTTGAACACAGATCATCAAATATTTACTGCCTCTTATATTGATCAGATACGTATATACTTTGGCACACTGTACTTTCAGGTTCAGGAGTTGGGTGGCTGTTTGAGGCCATGTTACCAATACCTTGATGAGTAATCAAAATTTCACTGGTGTTATGCTACTCACAAATAAGTAATAAACACTCTTAAGAACAGGGGTCTTTAATTCAAAAGAACATCTACATTTTCAGATTAAATATGAGACAGAAATAATAAAGGAACTTCACTGAAAAAGCAGTGAATAACATGCTGTAATTTGGTGGATTACTTACTTGTGACAGTAAAAGACCATCTTTATTAGGAAATACACTAGATAAATAGTCGTTGCTAATCAAACCCATCCCCTAAAAGCTTTGTCTGCTTTGCACACCACTGAAAAAATAAACTAGCACATTAGAAGTCACTACAATCCTGCTAAGAAAGCTGCAATTCTACAGAACAATTCCTTGGCCCCATCTATAGACAGTAAGAAAGTTCATGAAGAAAAGCGGACAGATACTGGGATCCACTTTTCTTAAAGAAGGTAGAAATTAATGCATGGTAAGTCTGATTATCCTTCTGTATTATTATAAAACAGTAGCTCATTGGACTTCATACACTGGGAAAGAATCATCGTGAAAAACTTTGTCTTTATCCACAAAAAACTTCCAGGATGGTTGGAAACGAGAAGATACCTAGGCAAATTAAAGAAAGCCTCCTAGAGATTTTCTGAAGCATAAAATAGTCATTCTTGTGAGTAGAAAATCAAATTCTGTCATTATAAATTATGTCAGTATTAGCTAGTTATTCCGAAATCCACATCTATACCAATGTTTTCAGATGAAAGTCTAAAGTCAGTTCTCCAGTTCTGATACTCTGATGCCCTGGATGCAAGATGGCATGCATCCACACAGTTTGTCTCACATTCTGGGGCAGAGTGGCTGTGCTCAGACATCAAACACAACCAATGTCAAGCATATGCAATCTACTTTCTGTGCTCTTGAATTTCCTAGGATGTTACAACATATTAACACTAAATGACATCAACTACAATATTCTATTTTGTTTTTAATTTATTTATTGTGAAACATAACTTTAAAAGTTTTAGAAACACTAACTGCTGTTTCAGGGAAAAAGTCGGAACATCTCCTAAAAGGAGACTTCTTGAATTTAATTTTGAAGTAAGATAACAAGAAATGTTTCCTCTGGATTTTTGTAATTCATCACAACATTTATGGAGAGATTTCTTAAGTGCCATTTGTTACACTGATTGTTACAAGAAGGCCTCTACAGTGAATGAGAACTGAATTTCTATTTCTTTGCTCCTTCAGTCTTTTTCTGCTACTATTACTGCATAAAATCACAAACTCAACAGCTAAAGATAAAAATGACTCAAAATTGATAGGAATTCTATAAAAAAATTCAAGTAAAGATCAACAAATAAATTCAGTTTATTTTACTTAACTCAATCTTGAAGACTTAAAGTAAGCAACTGAGATTTCAAAAAGCAAGGAAGTGTGTTTTCTCTGTTACAGTATGTGAAAAAATCAAGTTGAAAAAGGAAATATCTTATATTTCTAATCTTGTGAAGGAAGGTTACCAGAGGTAATCTGTTCAGTTTTCTAGCTACATTTATTTCCATGTATGTAGCTATATGTAATTTATGTAATATTATAACAAGCTTTGTAGGCACAGTCTGAAAATCACTTGGGGTCTCCTGTGGCCCCTGGTGCGATAACTGTGCCGACAGCAGAGGGAGCATTAAACTCATTGCCCGTGGTAAAGTATGGGGAGTGATACCCATGTTCCTATAATCCTTGTATGGGTAGGATGTGCTCATTAGCCATCTGGCAGTCATCCTAGGAGAGGGACAACTCTGATTCCAAACCCGGGCAGATGGAGCTCGTTTAGCCCTGTAAGGCCTTCCATCTAAGAGGTTAAACCTCCGTCCTAAGGACTTGGCTGCCAGCGTCCAAGCTTGCTAGGCCCTGGCAGATGAACCTTAGGACTAAAGGGTGGGTCCAGCTCTGCGCATGCTGTGTCTCACCTAAAAAAAAATCCATTGTGCTGGCTCAAGGGTGATATCCACTATCCTCTTTTTATCAGCGGTCTTCTTGAAGCCTTCTCTTCTCAGTACAGTTAACAAAATAACATTCATAAGCAATTATCATTTGTTGAGAATAAAATCTGAAACAACTGTTTTCATCTAATTTGCTACATAGCTGAGCTGATTCATTCTGCAATTGATTCACTCAATGTACTCTGTATTTCACTACTTCTTTCAAGTCTGTGAAGTTAAAATTTGTGAAAACATACAGAGTAGAAGAAGAATCAGGGCCGAAGTTAAGGGAAATATTGAGATACACATTTGGAGAAGTAGTGAGCAATTCTTTTTGGAGAGAATTTACATCTACAAAAATCTCCATGTGTTTTCTTTGTGTGGTTTCAGTAGTGCTTCTGTACATTTCTCATTTTAGCAGGATGTAAATATTATCTTAACATACTTAAATGATAGATTCTGACATTAACCACTTATCCTTAATCTTATGTAGCCTTAAAGTGTGTATTAAGCACAGGCAAGAATAAGTGATGATTTTAAAATAAAAATAATATAAACTAATACTATCAGCAGTTGTGAAGATTATGACTTTAAATTAGATTTTCTGTTCTAGGCATACCTGAAACAATTTCATCTTGTTAAACACTGAGTATTTGCATCAGTAACTCTCTGATGTAACTGATGTTGCAGGAAAGTAGCGTGCTTTTATTTCACTCTTATTTATGTTCTTTAATAATTATAAAGAAAAGCAATATGGGATAAAGAGCAGGTTTGCTGTTCCTACAAATATAACTGCAACATTTAAATTTAGATATGAGGTCACATTTCCTTTAAGGCTGTGTGTAATTCCTGAAAAGCTGTGAAATGGGGCTGCCTTTCTTATGAAGAGCAGAATTTCTCTTTATTCATCCTATCAATAACTTGATAACATCAGCCTCTTTTTATTCATACTTTACATTATTTTGAAATAAACTTATACTTTTCCTAAGGTCATTTACTTCTTGTTCCTAAATATTGCCATTGAGGAAATCTACCTATCTCCTTAGATACCTAAGTGAGACCTTACTGCAGCCTAGCAATACTTAAAGGGAGACTGAAAGAAAGACAGAGACAGTCTTTTTAGCAAGGCCTGTTGTGACAAGACAAAAAGTAATGGTTGAAACTAAAGTATGGGATTTAGACCAGATAAGAGGAAAAAAAAATCACAGTGAGTGTGTTGAAGCACTGGAACAGGTTGCCCAAAGCAGTAGTGCGTGCCCCATCCCTGGAAACTTTAAAGGTCAGGTTGTGCAGGACTATAAGCAGTCTGACCAAGTTATAGGTGTCCCTGCTTGCTGCAGGGGGCTTGGCCTAGATGACCTCTAAAAGTCTCTTCCAACTCTAACCACTCTTTGATTTTTAAGGCCCAAATCCAGACAATGTAGCTGTTGTTTGCTGGAAGCCCCAAAAGCTTGCACATCTGGCTCAGAGCCATGCTACATTGACAGCTAATCAAGCCAACCACAGAAGTTCTCAGAACTCATGAAAAGTGAGCTTTAGAGCTGAACAAGTCTTAGAGACAATGTACTTCTCTCCTACATTGCACAAGATCTGATTTAACACACAGTTATTCGGTGGAACTCATTGCCATACTGCTGCAGAAGTCAGAAACAAAAGCAAATCCATAGACTAATTACAGAAATTGAGTATGGGTTCACTGAGGGCTATCAAGAACATTTCTAGGCTTCAGTTCAGCAAGTTCCTGGCCTGGAGATTTCTAGAGGCTGTAAAGGTAGTGTTATTTTATCTTTTCTCTCTTTAAGGCCCGCCTCTGGGTACAGAGTAAAATATATAATCTGATCTACTACAACTTCTCTTACATTCTTTAAATAATTTATTCTTGAAAGTTAGTGTGTTATGCTATGATATAGGAATTCTCTATGTGTGTAAGTGTTAGATATACTGTTTTTTCTTAGTTTAATTGAGTTTAAAAAATTAAGAATAACAAGGGGTAACATATATTACACTCCAGCTACCAAAGATGAAACAGTTCCTTTTCTGGTTACTAGAAAATTCATTCTGTTCAGTCATATGTATCATCTGACATCACCAGGTAAAAGAAATTAATAACCTTTGCACCTGGAAAAGAGGGAGGTAGAATACCTGATTTCATCAATACCAGAGGTGTTATAATGCTCTTCTGAACAGGAAGTAGTCTCCACTGTTGCATGAAACTCCATGTTCTACCAATGATAAATTGTGACAGAAATCAAGCCCTTAGGAGAATGCTTGCCAAGTAGTACTATTTGTAAGCCCTCACAGGTCAAACTCTAAAGATTAATTTCATTTTTCTTCCTAGAGTTCCTTGTTTCACTTACCACACGCATGCCAATATATACTCTTCACTGAAAAGGAAATATTAAAAATTAGGTCGTTTTACTACTGTAAAATATATTAAAGCATGATGTGACTAGCTTCTTGTGTCATTCAAGCACTGGCTTGTCACTGGAGTTGAAAGCTGAAAAATATTGGCATCTATGAGCAATATATTTGATTTCTGAGAAATATGTTTTTAAGTTATAACTATAAACTTGGTATTGACATTCTTTTAGCCACAAAATTTTTAGCAGTTTTTTTACATTATTTTAAAGCTTTTAACTAGAATTTCTACAAAAATAGCAAAACAGAATAACAAAAATTATTGCTGTTCCAAAGATGTCACACATTTATATCACATTAAATTTAAATACCTGCATGTTAAGTGTAGTCTTCAACCTATGTGTAATCTCGAACCTCTAAGTTGGAGTAGCATTTCTCTATTTTTCAGCAATTTCACACTAATGAGATAAACATAACACATCAATAATTCTGTGAAGTGCAACTAAAACAAAAATTAAGGGAAGTAAATGAGGGGGAAAAGGCTTTTCAAAAGGATTTGGAATATTCCTAGTTATGGTTCTAGCCTGTGGTGGTGGTGACTAAAATGTCTTAGTGTCTTCTAAGATTTTTTCAGCCTACATTAAATGAAGCCCTGGTCTTAATCAAAAATCTAGTTTACCAAAACCACAGTCACATTTGGTATCCATTGATACCCTTGTTTACAGTCTTAGAAAGGAGACTAAGCAATAAGTTAACTTAGGAACTGAAGCCTAACTCTCGTAGACAAGCTGTCATATTGGGCTCCACAAAACTGGCACAAGGAGTGTGGGGCCTCAGCAATACTTATATAATGAAAACTGAGAACCTGAGACTGTCAAAAATTGAACATATGCTTTTGTTTCTTTCTTCCAAGCATTAAAAATGAAAGAAAGGTTTCTAATTTTGCAGTCTAAATACAACATAGAAACATGCCATCATTTTATAGTTTACTTCCCAAAATCATCACACGCACCAAGAAATGTCATGCCAGGGAGTGGTTTCAGCTATCTTAATCTGATCTCCAGGTAGTGAAAATTCTGCAGTCACTGCAGGCAATCTATTCCAGTATTTCCTTGGCCTTCCTGTTTGAATTCTTTCTTGTTATATCTAACCCAGATCTTCCTTGCTGTAACTTAAACCTACTATTTTTCTTCTTACCTGCTATGAATATGTAAACATACCATCCTTTCCTCTCTATAAGACACTTAGACACAACTTTATCTTGAATTCCACTCAATCCTGCAGATCTTTTCAAAGCTTCTTGTCTTTGTGTATATTCATTTCTAAATCTGGAAACTCTTTGTCTGACAAACTACATCCTTCAAGAAAACAGTTTTTCAACTTTTAACTCCCTTTTGGAATGCTATTTAGGTTCCCTGTAAGTTTGCAACCTCTATTGTCTTCTGGTTTGTGTATTCTTTGTTTTGTTTTGTTTTAAGTATCCTCTATATATTCTTTCTGAGAAACAGCTAAAACAGAGCTGTGAAAACTCAAACCTATATATCCTCCAGTTTAACAATGAGCCGTTGACAACCACTTGGACTTTCAGCCAGTTTTGCATCACCTAGTGGTAACATGTTTCTCTAACCTACTTCCAAGAACATGATGTGATAGTATATCATTAATTTGATTCAAGTCACAACATCCTCTTCTTTTATATTTAGACTGTCTCTTAATAATGGAAAATATTAAACTGGTCTGTAGTCTTTGTCTTGGCAATTCATCCTATTTTTATGTCATAATCTACAGCATTTTTTGCAAATTTTGATTACTTGTTTTCACATTGTCTGAGTACTGACATTATACTGATGGGTATTTAATTTCTAACCTAAGGGCCTGAAATCCAATCAGATTTGTGTTAAATACCGCAGTTAGAAAAAGAAAATAGCACTTGTTCTGCCAGTGTTCAAATCTAAAGGACTACTGTGTTTAGGAGAAACAGTATGAACTCCTTACACCCAAGCGATTCAAATTTGAGGAATCAAAAGCAAGAAAGCAAAGACAACTTAGCCTTTCTTCTATGCCTAAGCAACTGGGACAGGCAAATGGAGAAGGAACGTAAGACTTCTGAAGATATTTCCTCCAGAGAACAAAATAAGAGTAAAATAACATTCTTAATTCAAAACATACAAGATAGTATAAGCCACTATTAAGATACGTTGTGCCAAGTATGTACTACACTGGAATATATTTCCTAAGGTGTGAGGAACAATGTGCACACCACAGGAAGATAAACTTATACAAAAGCTCAGAAAATAACATTTTCCTGAATTTCTTTATTAGAAGCACTAGAGTTCAATACACAATTTATTTGAAATGAGAAGCTATTTGATCTTGGTGTGTGCTCTTTTGGATCAAATAAGTACACTTTGTCAAAGCATTAAAGAGTATCTAAAAGACAACATGTAAATACTTCAGAAATCCTCTGAATATTGTTTGCAATAGACCATGTTATGTTTAGCAAATTTCTTCCACTTACTTAAACACTTAGCCAAAATGAATGAAGAAATACAGGGATGGCTGTGAGGAGAAGGACTGGGAGAGAGGAAGGGAGGGAAAAAGATAAAAAAAAAAGAAAGAAAAAACCTTTACATTGATTTGGAGCTAGAATGACATGCCAGTGCCAACTCAAGACTCTGCAAAGAGCTAGAGGATATTTACATTGTAAAAGCATGTTCATTCTAAATGAATAGTATGAAAACATCAGCAGAAAGAGCTTACAGAATCTCCCATAGTGCTTGTACAGCCATGTGCCTCTGAAGGATTTCTTCACAATTAGAAAGTCTGTGAAAACTGCAAGCACTTGTTACCAGTCTGCTGGCTAAAGGTGTTTTTTGCAGACGGATTGGAGAGGGTGAGTCATTTTAGGAATTATTTTCAGAGCACATTCTTAAAAAAAAATTATACCAATGCATAAAATCACTGAATATTTTAAACTATGAAGTGTGTTGTTACAGAAATCCTTTACCAACTTTCCAGTCATTAACATTTTAATGATATAAAATGTTACACTGGTCTCTGTGGCTGCAAAGTAAAACTACACAAACACTGTATCTGTATACAGAACCATACTTTAAAATGGAAAAGAAAAAAAGCTGTGTTGAATTTCTGGACACAGATTTTATTTTTTTTTTTAGGAGATTATTAAGAGTCTATTTTCAAAATCTGCTGAAATCTAGAGGTAACAGAGCCACCTCAGCCACCATTAAATACTAATTCCAGTAATCCTTCATTCATTTCCTTTTCCAAAGTATGGCTATCTTAGCCATGAATATGCCTTTTTCCTTTTTCCATTCTTATGCTACTAAACTGTGAAAGCTTCTAGCCAGGGATAACCACATGTAAGAAAAAGTTCTTGTTTCTTCTTCCTTACCTGAGTAACACCAAGTCCTGACAGCATGTTCCTTGTAATCATCCAGAAACCTGTAAAACGACACATAATGTATTACAAATTCAAGGAGGGAATTCATAACTAGGTTTAGATACATAACTGTGTGAGATTTAGTCCTGATCCCTAAATGTTTGGCTACCCAATTCTCTTTTTATCTTTGTCTTTCACTGCTCCTTTAGGGTTTTTTTTTCCATCATCCCTGTTGTTTATCAGTCTTTTGTTACCTCTTGCACTTGACACCAGCAAGAGTAACATGAGAAAAAAAAAATCTCTGTATAAATTCATTTAGAAAGACGATGAAAAAACACAAAGACAAATGTAATTATTTATTTACCTTCCACTAATTTTGAAACAGCTTGCTCGTGTATATCATGTTCAAAATGAGGCAGTGGACTCCCTATAAGCATCAACTGAATGTTCCTGTACAATTAAAACATTTTGGATGCATGGGAAAAGTGACATTAGACTAGAATTAGGGTCACATCCTGACATTCATACTATCATTATGATCGCTCCTGAACAAATTACTTAGTGGAAGATAGACGCTCTCTTTAGATAAACACTAAAGGTAGAAGTTTATCGGAAGCCTTGGGANCACTAAATAAAGGTTGGGCACATCTTAAGACCACCCAAGCCTTCAGATAAACTTCTACCTCTGTTGTTTATCTCTGTAAAGGGCTCACAGNTCTTAAGATGTGCCCAACCTTTATTTAGTGAAATTAGTGTTTATCTCTGTAAAGGGCTCACAAGGAATGCTTAGCACCTTCACCACTTGTGATCCAGGTTTTCTTTTCTTAAGAAAGTTCTGAGTGTTTATTTCCTCTCTCTCCCTTTCTGTCTTTCTCAAACGGGGGTAGATGCATTAAGCCTCTCCTTTGTAGTGCTTCCTAATGGTTAGATTACTTGCTTAGAAACTGCAGAATTTAAATTGATGTGCTTTATAACTTAAGCAGTTGGAAAAGTTTCCCACTCTTTGCAATTCTCAATGGACTTGTCTTGTGATGATATACAGAGCATAATTACAGTATATTCTTGTGATGATATACAGAACATAATTGCAGTATATATTCCGAACTACTTGATGGCTGAGATCATTTAAGCAGTCTAGAAACCTTTAGTCACTGCCAGGAAACCAACTCCTACTTCCAATTACATCCTCATCCATTTAGTCTATCTTTACTGAAGCTGTAACTTCTTGCCTTTTATAGGCAGCAGATTCAGTCTTTACTATCTTTAAAAACAACTCATTGTTTCTCTCCATGCACTTAAGCCTGTGTTTAGCCTTGATACCTACAAAAACCATTAATATAATTAAAACTCTGACTTGCTGAAACTACTGTTTGTCATGTGGACAAATACTGTGAGCAGTTCTCATGTATATCTTTAGCTGTTTAGTTTATATTTTTACTCTGTACAGTATTTAGTATCATGATATCATAATAGTGGTTTCAAACTGCTTCTAATCAAAGCAACAAAAAATCATTAAAATGTAATTGCAAAAAATGTCAAAGTTTTATTTAATAAATTCAAAACAATGAAAAATGTGAATAATTTTGGACATAAATTGTACAAAAAGCAGTGGAAATAAGATTAAAAAATTATAACAACACTGTTTTCAATCTCACACTAGTATCGACATTTGCATTGATTGTTCTAGAACTATTTTCTTGAATTCAGGTGTATCTTTTTTTTATAGTTGTTATTATTTTTCCTTCTTATTCTTGACATATTCTTTTCCTTCTTGCTCATTTTTCATTATGCATATACTGAACCTAATAAATGCAGACCTTTTAAACAAAGAAAAAAACACTTCCTGTCTATTTCATACAGTGTATAGCACATTCACATACAGAACACTACAATTTATAAGTCTTATATATCCATTCATGTAGGATAAGAGGTACTTATAGTATTTGGAAATATACTGTAACCAAAACATAAGTAAAAATGAGAATCAGTTGAGATGTGTGGTGTTTATAAGATCTACTGTTTAATGAGATCTAGGGATATAGACAATTCTTACATCCTTATTTCTCCTTTGGGATTACAGGGCTAAGCCACCAAGACTTTCACAAATAAGTTTACTGAATGGAATATATACAGTTCTTATTCTTAGGTAAACAAACAGGCTATTACTTGAAGTCACACAATGACCTTAATTGTACAAACCATGCATTGCTAAAATCAATCCAAGTTATAACTGTGGTAAGCAACCATCTCAGTCTTGAGTAACATGTCATTAAAATAATAAATTACAAGAATGTGGAAAAGAAGGACTCCTCTTTTTTATGGGCATCTGTTCAGCACCCGGGAGTAGCTGGATTCTAATTCAGCCAGTTCTAATCAAATAAGCAAATCCTTTTTTGCTTAGAAGTTTCTCTAAACCTTTTAGGATGCGAGTAAAACACAAGAATTGTTCATTTTACTTTCTCTTCATGATAGTTTGAAAGCATGTGAACATGTAATGAGAATTCAGTTCACCTCTTAACCCTGCAGTCCCTCCTTAAAAGAGCTAGAACATGTTTTGTTCAATCCCAAATACATTCACTCTATGACAGTAACTTCACTGATTTTAAAAGCTCCGGGATTTTGGTTTTTTCACATATCTCTAATAGCTTTCTATTGATGATGTGACTAGCTGGGTAGAGGAGGGGAGAGCAGTGGATGTTGTCTATGTGGACTTCAGCAAGGCTTTTGATATCGTTTCACATAGCATCCTCATAGGTAAGCTTAGGAAGCGTGAGTTAGATGAGTGGACAGTGAGGTGGATTGAGAACTGGCTGAATGACAGAACTCACAGGGTTGTCGTCAGTGGTGCAGAGTCTAGCTGGAGCCCTGTAGCTAGTGGTGTTCCTCAGGGATCATTGCTGGGTCCAGTCTTGTGCAACATTTTCATCAACAACATCGATGAAGGGACCTAGTGTGCTCTCAGCAAGTTTGCTGATGATACAAAACTAGGAGGAGTGGCTGACACACCAAAAGGCTGTGCTACCATCCTGTGAGACCTGGACAGGCTGCAGAGCTGGGTGAAGCGGAACTTAATGCAGTTCAACAAGGGCAAGTGTAGAGTCCTGCAGCTGGGGAGGAACAGCCCTATGAACCAGTACAGTTTGGACTAGATGATCTTCAGAGGTCCCTTTCAATCCCTACCATTCTGTGATTCTATGGTTCTGTGATAATCCAAGGGGAAATGGTTAATGACCTGTTACACCACTTAGACACACACAAGTCTTTGAGGCCAAATGCAATCTGCCAAACAGTACTGAGGGAGATGGTGGAAACAAAGGGTTAAGAGGCAAGAGAAATAGCATAAAAGAGAGAAAGTTCATTAATGTTTTGCAGCTGTCCTATTAGTTCCTCTTTTCTTTGCTTTTTCTTTTTTGACTGGTGTTTTGTTGGAAGATGAGGAGAGGGAGAAAGTGGAAGGTCGAAGCGGTGGAAGAGGGATAAGAGGAGAGCATATATGGTGGCAGCTAAAGTGAAGCTGAAGTGAAGGGACTGTGAGGCAAGAGGCAGAGAGGGTTTGAAGCAAACATCCAGTATAAACTATAAATAAGAATATACACATACACAGTACTTTATAACTTCAAAGAACAGGAAAAAGTAAGTCTGATGTAAAGTTATGCTTCTTTTCTATTTCAAAGTATTCAGTCTTCAGAAATTTGTTTATAACAGGAAAGTATAAGTAAACCCTTGAGGGCAAAGGAAGTGAGAGGAGAGTCTCCAACTACAAAGTCTTTGTACTAAGACAGTTTTGGGGTTGACCATCACACAATATTTTGAAAATGTTGAGTACCATGAAGAGCCATTCCACTCCAGTGAAAAAAGTCAAACTTCTACCAACCAGGTATCACTTAATCAAAAGAAAAGATGTTGGTATAGTTTCTGTGTTTCAAAGTATACAACTGTGATGAATTAAGGTTAGTGTGAATTAAAGATTCTAGTTAAAAATATGAGATTATGGAAAAAGGTTTTATTATGCACTGTTTCTGCATAGGCGGAATCCTCTATATGTAAAACAACACTATACCCACATGTCATGTGCCCATGCAGGTACATTCACCTGAGACAGATTTAATGGGATCCTGTGTGACTTGGCATATCTGTTGTGGTTTATTATAATAGAATCATAGAATCATAAAACAGTTACAGCTGGAAGAGACCTTGAAGGTCATTGAGTCCAGCCTTTGTCCTAGCCCTGTCAACCTGCTAAATGATGCCCTCCAATGCAACATCCACACGTCTCTTAAACACCTCCAGGGATGGTAACTCAACCACCTCCCTGGGCAGCCTGTTCCAATTGCTGACAACCCTTTCAGTAAAGAAATTCTTCCTGATATCTAACCTGAACCTCCCCTGGAGCAATTTCCATCCATTTCCCCTCATCCTATCAGTCTCCACTAGGGAGATTCTATGAATCTATGTATCTATGAATCTATGAATACACTTATGTAAGGAATCTTTTAGAATACCATATTTACAAAGGCCAGGAAAGTGTGTTTCTTTAAAGAAAAATTCAAATGACAAAAGTAGACCTTTAATTAAAGTATGATAGTGTCGATATCTCTAATTTATTATCTTGTGTTTAAATGCAAGGAGCAGTGTAATATGTAACAGATCACAATATTGGAGACTCTCAACAATCCCCAGAAATGGAAAGGGAATAATAAACTAGGATGATTGTAAAAAGATAAATTAATTATCTTTGTCTGCTTGTTAGATTAACATTAGTTTAACCTTGATTTTTCTCCCATGTAGGGTGATACAAATGATTGCTTTTCATTATTAGAGCACATTTCCTTCTTATCAGTTGCTGCTCTCAATAAAAGAATACTCCCTCTAGCATACAAATTAAATCATTTTAAGTTGCAGCATAAATAAATGCCTAGAAGTTGTCAGCTGAAAATCTTTGCTATTTCCTAAAGCTGCAGGTGCTAGAAGTGGTATAATCAAGTAGAGACAGCTGCAGCCACAGGCTCTGACCAATTGGAATATGTCTTCAGAGTGACATTGAGTGTAACAAAACCTCTGTTTACTTCCAAGAATGCTATCACTGCAGTTTTAAAAACAGCATAAATCAAGAGATATGCTCACGAAGTATAGCTGAAGTCACATTATCTTTATTATACCCCTATATTTTTTCCTCATTACAACCTGAAATATGTTGACATAGCCATTCATACTCATCCATAATGTAACTAATAATTACACTGCCAGAAAGAAAAATGAGAACAAAAGACATTGGAAGGCTGGAATTAATCAAATAACTGACCCATCAACTTATTACCAACTACAGCAGATGAAACTTTGAAACCTCAGGTACAGATAAATTGTAATAAGCCCTTATGAAACTAGCAGAGAACAACAGACAAGTCATTGTCACCAACAAATGTTTGTAGGAAGGAGCAGAGGAATTTCCCATCTCTTTCTCAGTGTGTTTTCTCTTTGCCTTCTGAGAAAGCACAATAACCATCTTCAATGCTTTTCTAGGTTATCCTGTCCAGTGTAATTCTCTTAAATCAAAGAGGAAAGTGACAGTTTATATCAGTTACTGATCCAGCCCTGTATATCTGAAACTTTCATAACAAAGCTATAAATGCTGTTTTAATAATAATAAATGATTAAGCAATAAGAAACGCATTATGGAAATTATCCTGGAGACTATTAGATGCCTGGAAGCAGTTGATAGCTTGATTTAGTTTAAAATGTACATTTTGAGGGGCTTTCTTTCCTGTTATATATTTATAATTTCACTAAGCTGATCATCACGCAGTACGTCTGGCATTTTGAGGGAATTCGTTCCAAGTGCATTAGCTAGGAGAGAATCAATCATAAATTTACTAAAATCACAGGCTGCACTCCAAATTTTTGTTTTGTGTACTCAAACACACACACACACACTTAAATATACAGTTAACACCTAAATAAGGGAAAAAAAATCTTTCTATGCATATGTTTGTCTCAGGATCAGAATGATGTCACTAGATTTGGTTATTGTCTTCTTGGAGAAACAGGAAATGTATACTCCTTTGCACATAACATCCTCCAAAATAATTATCACTCCAAATGCAGAGATGAAAACTGGTCCTCCTACTAGGTCTAGTAGAAGAATTTTGCAGATGTTAATGCTGAAATTTTTGTTAAATCCCTGCATATTCAAACATATTTGGGACATTTACTAGGCAGTACTTGGTAAAGAGATTTGGTTGGTTGGTATCAATATCTTTTTTTTTGGTGTTTTGGTTTGGATTTTGTTTGTTTGGGTTTTTTTTTACCAAAAAAACTTTTATTTTAATTTACCAATTAAAGAAGTGGAAATGTAAAGTTCTCACAAGCACTCTATTTAAGCATAAATCTGCCTCATAAAGCCAACTGTGACAGGCTACCAACCCTACAGATGTAAGAGTCTCTAGGTCAAAAGATGGCAGTGACTGCCCCATGCAGTGGGTCACAAGGCTTCTAAAGCCAGGGAGATCTCTAAGGCCCATCCCTGCTATTCCAAAGCCCCCTGCCAAGCCATCAGGCTGCTGATTCTATACCTTGAAAAATAACTTCAGGCGTTTCCTGCAGTGGACACGTCCCAGGAAATCAGGATTCCCTGCAGCTAAACAATCATCAACCTGTCTCAGCTGCTCCATGTACCTCATTTTAATGGATGAGAGGATGTGAATTTTGTAATTTTTGTATCAGATTATCGGGGAAAATAGTATCTTATCCTATTTCCAGAACTGCATAGACTTGTATTGTGCTTTTTAAGTAAACACATGAAAAATGGACAGAATAATGTCAACTGATAATATATCATTCTAGTAATGAGTATACTCATAAGTAGTACCAAGCTTTCATCAGAATAAGTAATTCTTCTCTCAACTTCTTGGGCTTAGGAGCTAATTTTGATCCAGTCATATTTGTAAACACATATATAGAATACACTACACTCAGTTTATCTTTAAAACTTGAGAAACACAACTCTTCACATATCTGATCTTCATTTAACATAGTATATATGTTTTATTCATTCAAACCATGACATTTCATAAACCTTTTAGCTAGTTTTGCTTTGCTTTTCACTAAATTTCCATACGGAAACCCCCTTTAGGAAACCAAAAGTCAAAACAGTACTAAAGGAAGCAATGTGGATGAACAATCTGCCCTTGAGCTACACTGGGTTGTAACATTTCTCAAACTCGGGAAAAAATCATTTCCTCTTCTGACTGTCACTTTATCCATCTATTTTGTGCCACATTCTTGGGGCTGTTGTATGGTGGGCTCTGTTACATGAATTTGAATTGTTGTTAAGTATTAAAAGGTTTAAAAAAAAAAAGAGTATGTTGTTACCAGAGTGTAGAAAAGTTGGTCAAATTTTCTTTTGTGTCAGAGTTCTTCCTTTGAAGAACACTGAAGTGTGTATGCATAACCACTTGCATGTAACAACTGGAAGGATTTTCATCATTAATTGCACCTCTAAACAATTCGAGATGCCTGGAGGACAACAGGAATTAGATTAAATAGATGAAAAGAAAAGGAAAACTGCAGGGAGAAATCACCCTTTGTAATCCTCTCTCACTCATTTTCTGTGTATTATAGTTCTAATTACTTCCTTGACGATAAAAAAGAGACATGAAGTATTAAAAAAAAATGTGTTTAAAAGGAGAGGAGGGTCTTGAGGTACATATAAATTTAGTCGTAATCAGCATCTTTGTGGAGCAGGTTGAGGAGTCTTGTGTTAGTCTGGAGGATCAGTGCTGGACACCAATTCTTGAGCAAGTGGGGACACACTAGGCCAGTGGCTACATCTGGGCTGCTAAGGACTGTCTCATGTCTGTATTGCTCTAGGATTAAGCTGAGCTGGAGAGGTCCAGAGTACCGGACTGTAAGCAACTGAACAAACAGCAGGATCTATTTCCTGAACTTGTTCTTTCCCTTATTTCTTAACAGTGTAGGTACATCAGTGTGACTCAGTGGTAAGACGTAGATCTCTTAGCCAAGTATGAAAAGGATGGTGGGTAAGATAAAAACAGTCCTTTGATGTAAGGCAAGAGTTTCATCTGTTGCATATCATCTGCTGAGGAGTCACATATATGGCCTAGCTATTCAGAGAGCACTTGAGTAGTGGAGGGAATTAAGGAATCAAAATAGATGTATCAACACCCGAAGCTAAATTTAAAAGGAAGCATAGATTGAGTGACAAGTACTGTGGTGAAAATTCCCAAAGAAAACAACTGTTTCTGAATTTAAGAAGGAGAATAAAGGAGACCAGGCCTGTGTGTTTTAATAAAGAGATACATAACTCTCCAAATAAAAAATCATATACAATAACACTTTTGTAAGCAAAATAAAGCATGACGTATTTTAACATTTTATAAAGTACCTTTTTCAGAGAAGCTTGTCCACTTTTGGTTAATACACTTTTTAGTATGTCTTGGTTTTTTGTTTTTTGGTTTGAATTCATTGGGAGGAGGAGGTGGGAGTATAGCTAAAAAAGAACCTACAGCCTGTAGAATGATAAATAAGCAAAACTTGTTCACGAAAGAGTGCTGCATAGCCTTCCATCATCCTGACATTTCATACAACATTCACACTAATTGTGGAAACTTAGCAGAACTTCATGAAGCCTCAAGCTTTGTTGTTTTTCTTTGTTGTTCTTCAAAAACACAGTAGACATGAGGGCAAAAGTTGATCACTTGATTTGAAATTGAGCCTAGGAAATGGTAGAGATGGTTTTATTAGAAAGAAATATATTTATGCAAAATAATAGTTTCAAAACCACTTTGTGAAAATCCAACTTTCTACAGTTGCCATTCAAGTATTGCTAATAATGTTCTTCTAATCTGTCAACTAATTGTATGCACTTAAAAAAAATCCCAACAACAAAAAAAGAGAATAAACACATTCTGGCCTCCATGTAGCTGCCCCTAGTTTCTACCAGTTGTACTAGATTCTTCTTTCTAGTCCATCCTTAACAATGCTTATGCATAAGATGCCCATACATGATCTCAGACGTATCTTTGTGTCAAGGGTTAGGGCTTGCTGACAATGGATGGGATGTATCTGACCAGGTGAGGTAAGAGTGTTTTAGAGAGCAAGCTGGCTCGACTTATCAGAAGAGCTTTAAACTAGGTTCGGTGGTGGGAGGGGATGCCAGAGAAGTTGTGGATGCCCCACCCAGCAGTGTTCAAGGCCAATTTGGATGGGGCCCTGAGCAACCTGGTCTAGTGGATGGCATCACTGACCAAGGCAAGGGAGTTGGAACTCAATGATCTTTAAGGCATCTTCCAACCCCAGCCATTCTATGAGTCTTACATTTTTTTAAGACATTTTTTTGTTTAGGTAATTGACTTTCCTTCAGATAATGGGACATTATTGAATAAATGCTACTTACTAGATTGTACTGTCATTATTCATTTTTACAGGAGGAAAAAAAAAAAGCCAGACTAGTAGAGATTCCTTATGGGTTATGGAAAGTATTCTTCGTGGAGAATAACACTAGTATGTTTATCAGCTCAGTATCTCAGTACAACTGAAAGACATTCATTCCTCCCTCCTCGCTTACTTCCTATCCCAGCTTTCAGGAAAGTTAAATAAAACATTACTGGTCATTTCTGTTGCAAAGCTGGATTTTTCTCAATCTTCTTTTTAGCTATTCACTCCTTGTGGAGTGAAACTTTACTGGAAGTGTTTGCTGGTTGCTTTCCTGTTTGTACAACCTTCTACTGGGGAGGAGCAGCCTTTTCCGTTCTTGTGAGTGGTTTTATCCTGCTGTTTCACATCACAGCTGCTGTTTGCTGGTGGTCTTGCTGCTGCTTCTCCCTCATTTGCTTTTGATTTCTGGAGCTCTCCCAACAAAGTGGGGAAAGAATGAAGTGTTTGACTTTTTTTTTTGTGGGGGGGTTGTTTTTAGTTGTTTAGTCACTGTTCAAATTGGGTACCTTACAAATGAGTGAGAATGATCTTTAACATATGTGCATCACATATAACATTCCAGTATTTGGGGTTTTGCAAGTATTTGCAATTAAACATAATCTAATGCATTTAAAAAAAAACCACCAAAAATAAATTATTATTCAGAAACACAGATTTATGAGCCATGGATTCAGGTAGAAAAAGGAAGTCAAACCTGTATTCATTTGGGATATGGTTTAGAGTTTGGCTTTGAGGCAAAATTGAGGTTAGGTTTCAGGCTTGTCTTACATAGCAGTAGCAAACTCATACAATTTCTTCCCTCTTGAAGGACAGTCTGATGAAAACAGAATTTGGCTGTGTTCAAATTGGAGCTATGTAAGAGGGTCTTTCTATTTTTGGATTTGAACTGGGATCAAAGCCACAGTGGTGAGTTTAGAACAGATTGCTCGCATCTGATCCTTTCTCCCTTATATTGGAAAGATTTGGATATGAGGTTGTGGATTTGGCTTATCCATATCTGGGAATGATCTTGAACCTTGCCAGTAGCAAGACAAGACTCTCCTCAGCCCACTTCAATTCAAACAGAACATATCCGGTAAATTAAAACCACTTATCAACAGGAAAGACTTCTAAGTGAACAAATGGCAATCATAGAAACATCCAGTGCCGGATCTTCAGGTGTCACAAAGGAGTATTTTACCATCTGTATCATCATTTACAGAGAATGACAGCAATTTTACCTGAGTCTGTGGTAAAACATTAATCAAATCACATTCTCAAAGACTATTGAAAATTGTTGCCTGTAACTGAGATGTATATGCAGAAACTTGCTCCTCAAAAGTGAGGTTGACAAAGAATCTCTAGGGAGTCTTTTTTTAGATGGACACCAAATGTAAATATTTATGTTTAAATTCTTTATTGAAATATTTTTATCTCGTGCTTTCTGGAGTGCTTACTTCTATAAAGTGCTTCCAACTGAAAATGTTTTTTTTTCACCCATCCGTATCCATCATATCTTTCCTGATATTTGCTTCAAACAATTAAGGAAAATCCTGTGATGCAGAAGAATCTTTTACAGATGAAGAACTAAGTCCAGTTTTGGGGTTTGCCAGAGATTTACTTACCTTGCAACCAATACTAAAATGCTTAATTTCTCTGTACTTGAAAGTTTATATTTCATTCATCTTTAATTTTTTACCCACTTTATAATTCCACTCAAAGACAGATATTTTGTAAGATAAGCAAATATTTTCAGTGAGCATTTCTCTGAGATAGCTGGAGTCTGGAATGGAAGTGCAGGAGTTGTCTGTGGTTCAATCATCTTCTTTGACTGAAATTTGGAATAAGGTTGAAGTTTATATATATGAAGGGGTTTCAGATTTATTGTATCAAGTACTGAGAAAGTATGTATTCAGTCAGATTACTGAAGGTTCTCCCCAGACTTTTATAAAATTGAATGATCTCCACTGTGTTTTCTTCTCTGCATTCCTTCATTAAAAGCAGCTCAGCCCAACAAATCTGGTCTCTCTTCACCATTGCTGAACTTCCTAGGTGCAGCCAGTCTGTAATATCTTTTATGAGAACTACACTCACCCTGCATGTGAACTCACCCAGTTCCTGTTATTCTTCCTTGTGATTCTGAATTCAGATGCCTCACCCAAACCACTTTTCCAGCTTCTCCTGGCCTCACTAGTTCTTACCTTGGAGAGTTGCAGTCTCCTTGAAGCCCATATTTCAATAACAGTATACTGTTTATAGTTGTGTAGTTTTTGTTCCTGGGTCCTGCTTCTTGAAATGAAAAGCTAACCTTTTCTCCATTCACTATTTCAGTCATTCACCTTTCTGCCTTGTACTGGCTTCAGGACTCCATTATACTGTTGAAGGCTCTTGTTCTAGCTACATATGAAGAAAACAGATTTTGCCTCTATACTGCACTGGCACAGAAAAGCAAGCTGTTCCCTTTAATTTCAGGTATATGCCTGAAATGCATATGGAAATTCAGGCAAGTCTCACTCATCTCCAGGGTATACGACAGGCATAGTGAAAGTACTGAAATCACAGAGTTGAAACTAATTTAGCTCTAATTTAGGCATCCAGAAATTTATAATTTAGTCCTCTAACCCTATAAACTCCTAAAACAGTCTGCTTAGATAATTCCTTTGCCAATGACAGGCCCTTGTAACCAATCACAAGGATACAAGAATCTTGCATAGCAAAAATCATAACTTTTTTAATAATTGTGCTGATTTAAAAATTGGGGATGGGAATGGTGAAAGGAGAGCGGAGTTAATCACACTTGTAAGAACAAATAGTTTACCCCAATGTGATTCTTAGAAATAAATGAATGTGGGTTTGTCTGGAGGGTTGTTTTTTTCCTCAGAAAAAATAATTGTCTTAGACAAGAATTTTTAGTTCAAGTATAGAAACTGGAAAAGCAAGAGCCATCTAAAAGCAGGGCTTTCTGATGGGAAGTCATAAAAAAACCCAGTAACAAGTAGTACTAGCAGATGTGTCTAGAAAACATTTGTTGTCTATTGTATGAAGCTGTAGCTCAGTGAAATATATTTGGGAGATCAATGTGATCTTAGTGACTATCTCCTGCTAACAGATTCCCAAGTATTTAATGGCAACAAGACAGACAGGCTTTGTGATGAGCTGTCAACAAAACTTCTGGGCAGGAAACTAAATTTGCATTAACTCTACATTCAGAAATGATATGCTGGATCACTGAAACAATTGTTATTTCCATGCAGGAAATAACAATTTTGAAAAAAGAACTTGTAATATTATACTAATGTATCTTTAGAGACTTCTAAAGAATAATAGGTTTTTATCTATTTTAGGGTTAACTTTCAACAGAATTGATTTAATTTTGCATTAATATAACCAATTTAGCTTCCAAATGGCCTCAAATATTACTACTGAAGTGATTGTAATCCTGACCAGAGTTTTATCCTAAACATAAATTGTAGTGCAGACAACAAATTTTGTAATCACCTTGAGTTTTCAGAGGCTTCATCATGGAGTCTCTATCACAAGATTGTGTTGGAATTGTCTAACTGGATAAAGATAATTTTGTGCACATAGATTTGAGAAGTTAGATTCCATATTGTCATATCTATGGGTAGTTTAAAAATAGGAAATATTTTAAAAAACAAAAATAAATATGTTCTCTGCTCCTGCTCTGCCGTTTAACTAATCATTTTTTAATCACCTTATAGGATATCCAGACAACCAAAGATATTGAGATGGGATCATCATCCCAGTCCTTCACAATTAGTCATTCATGTAAATACATCTGCATTGCAAATAAAAGGCTTGGAGAGAGAAGGAGCCAAACTTTTGGTTAGTCTTGGGTGGTCTTTTTACCCATGTTATATTAAATATGTTTTTTTCACAACAGGTGACTTTTTAATTGTTTTCTTATGGCAACTTACTTATTCTAGAGGTTTTTGTTTGGCTCCTGTTATTTTTCTAAGTTAATGACTTGTGTGACAACATGCTGAGTACAGGTGGCAAAAGGCAATGTTAAGAATGTGGTTATTACAACATATGTGTAAGGCTACAGATGTAGAGCAAATCCTGCTTGCCTTAATCCTGTGGGTCCTCCCCGGGGTCCATGGTTTGGAAAATGGAGACTCCTTACCCTCCCAGAGCCTGGAAGTGTTTTCAGAGAAGACAAGAGCAGAATGGGCAAGAACACTCTGAAGCTGAAGCCCAGTGTGGTTTTCACAAATAACATTTTTTGGTTTCTTGAACACCAGGAGATTTCCTTGATGTGTACACAACCTACACCAAAGTGATCATCTGGATCACTAGATTTCCTTCATCTAGTGGGCCAAGGGGAATCCTGATGATGAATTTTGAAATTATTTTATGTCATCCCAATTAGATGCATACATGCTGTGTCCTTCCTTTAATTTTCCTGGGTTCTCTGCGTTTCACACTCCAATTTGTCCAAAGGCAACAGCAAGAAAAAGTCAAGTACTGCCTGGCAAGATTCAGTAGAGAGAAAACTGTCCTAACAATCAGACATAAACAGCGGAATACCCATATCCTGGCTTACAAATCACTTCACGCAATAAACAAAATAATGGGACAGAAGCAACAACAAAATAATTAAAACCAGGCAGCACAGACTATACTAAACTGCAGGACAAAAGCTACACAGAGAGTATCAGCTGTGGAAGGAGCAATTAACCTGGCTAATGGGTCTGATACCTCCCCTTCTGTCACAGAAAACATATGGTTGTAATTAGCTGATGTAAAGGAAATACCATCTGAAGCCCCTGTTTTCCGATTGGGATGACCTCTGCCCCGATATGAAGACAGTTGGAAGTATTCACTCAGTGTTGGTTAGCTATGTATGTGGTGGGTGTGGGTCAATTTGAACTAATAGGAGAAGGTTTGCCAAATATGTTTAAACTACAAAACTGTGCCATACCACATAACAAACTGAGAGAGCATTTAAAGCACAACAGGTTCTCAGTGGTGTGAGTGTAACATAATGGGAAGGCTGAAGTTTTCGATATGTTTTACATAGTCCAGCCACAGAACATACCTTAACATGCAGAAAACCTGCAACTTCTATTGAGGTCAAATGAGTGGTTATCTGCTCCCTCTTTTCTCCTGCTTCTTTCTCTGTTCTGTCTCTGATGGTGCATAAGATGCACATATGATGATGATGCATAAGATGCACATAGAACCTCTGTTCTAGGCTTTTCAAGTGGCTGCAGTCTATTCAGTATGTCTTTTTCCTGGATCATCTTCTTTTGAGAAAAAATTATTTCACCTATAGGAAAATATATTTGCTTGGCACATGAGAAAAGTGATACATTTCTCTTTCAAATTCTAGACAGCACTTTAAATTTTATGAAAAGCTCTTTTTTAAGTTCTAAACTCCTGAGGGAAAAAACTCTAAGGTATTTCTAGTTCAATTTTTGCAAACAAGTTAGTTTAGTTCTATCAAGTTCAGTGAAGACTTTTCTATGATATTCTTTATTTGCAAATATACATATTGTACACATGGACTGACTGTGTCCAAATTAACTCAAAATGTATGTTTAACATATATGAAAATCAAAATTTGTGGGAGTGCAGTCAGCTCAGCTATTGATTTTGTACAGCTTAATACAAAACAGAACATCTACTATGTATATATGTATTTATTTACCATACTTTAGATACAATATGAAAGATTCAGGGAATCCATACTTCTAAGAGAATAAAATAATAGAATTCTTCATCAGATCTTATGTTGCATTAAACAACTTTAGGACCAAGATGTGCAAGTGATTGTTGCTTATTTTGCCAACATTCCAAAATTATCTTTTTAGTCTTCTCATGTTAAAAAAGAAAAATATGAAGAATTCTTGTGTAGCTCAATCTTTTTTATATTATAGAAAAAGGCTGTGATTCCCTACCCAAAAACTCTACAGCTTCAGTATTCCCATTCATATAGATACATTAGAAATATCCAAGAAAGAGTGACTTGTGGAACACATTTCAGCCTTTTTTTCCAGTGAGGATGAGGTTATTAAGACTCCAGATGGAAGGATGCCAAATAGTGATAATCATCAGTCCTTCTGGGGCTTTTTTATAACTTTGCAGCTGTATTGGTGGCTATGATTTGCAGTCCCAGAGATATCATTCTGTCTGGTTTTGTTTTTCTGTTGAATTGGCTAGGAGGCACTTTTCCCTAAGAAACAAAAAAAAAAACCCACCAAAAAAAAAAAAAAGCCAACCCCAAAACCCCACAATAAAACAAACAAAAACCCTAAAACTTTTTAAGAGGAAGGAAACTGTTACATCTTCCAGTCACTGTAATGTCAACACCACTTAGGACAAATTTCAAGCATTCACCATTCTTAGACTCTTCCAGCTGCTTGTACTGTGAGTTGTTAAAAGACCAGGGCATGAGCCATAAAATGTGTCTGTGGGTGTGTTAGCTAACAATTTGCAGGTGCATATCATCCCAGTAAAGCTTTCAAATTACATGCAATTTATAAGCTATGTTTAAAGCTCATAATGGTTATGTCTGAGCAAATTAGTATCTCTTTTTGGCTTTAGTTTTTGAGAGCCGCATCAAATTGGTGGGATAGGGGATAAGAAGGAAAGGTGGTTGTTTCAAACATGCAAAAGTCAGATGAAAAGGTTCTAGCATTCAATTTTTGTTAAATGAATTGAGGAAGGAAGAAATATTGTTCCAGACTTTAGTATTATAAGTTCAATAGTGCATCTGGAAGAGGGAAGGCAAGCAGTACTTCCCTCACTGAAAGAAGAAATTAGGGATGAGTAATGATTTGGGTACAACAAATCTACAAATATTCACCAGTTAAAGGAATCCATCCTTTAGTGAGATTTGTGTCCTCATTTTTTGCTTATGTTTCTTTAGAAATCAGACCTTAAAGTCTTAGTTCAAGTACAGAATTAACAGCATTTGTAACTGTTAAATCTGTCATGTAATATTTAACACATTAAATGTTTTCAGTCCTTTCTTTCTATGTTCATGGTTCTGTGTTTATGAAAATGAATGGATTTTCCTTTCTGGTCCATGCATACAGTTCACTTTGAGACATAAATAATAAAATTATTTGAAAACTTAAGATGGTCAATAAAGGAACTGAAAAAGAGCAGTAAATTATCTTTTCTTCCCCCCCCCCACACATTGTGTTTTTTCTGTGTGGCTCACCTTTTTTTTTTTTTTTTTTAATTTCTGCTATATTCAAATATTTAACCCCAGAATTCAACTGAGAAATAGCCTTTCCATTTCTGAGGGGGCCTGGGGACATGGAATAGAACAGCAATAAGCAATTTTTCCTACAAAAAAATCATACAACAGAATGAAAACACAAATAAAACATCTGGGAAACAGTTATGCACAGATTTTCAGTTCATTCCACAAGAAGACTGAAATGTAGCATAGTTAATCTCAGTGCACTTCTGGTAGAGTGGAGCCACTTGGGATTCTTTGTCTTTGTAAAGCACTTGAGATCTGTGTGTCAGAAGAGAAAGGCAAATGTAAAGCATTATTATATTACTGCAGAAAGCCAGGAAAGGAAAAAAAAAAAAAAAAAAAAAAAAAAGTAGTTTTAGGACTGTATGTCTTACTAGAAAGAAATCAAAGAATTAAAGAAGTGGGGGTTTTGTTCTGTTTTGGTGTTTGTTGGTGGGTTTTTTGGTTTGTTGTTTGTTGGGTTTTTTTCTAATTTTATGTGTTCCTCTGGACAATCTACATACTGAAAGTGGTTAGGACTGTATTTCAGGTCTCAAGAAGGTCTTTAATACAATCTTGTTTCTGAGAAACTGGTTTTGCCGTTTGGGAACCAGAGGTTGTTCTCTGAGTAAACCCGAGTGTAGACATACCGATACACTCTCAGAGCTAAGACTCTGCAGTAATTTTCATCCTGAGACTGATAACATTATTTTTTCATTTTTAACTTCTTTTTTTTTAAATTAACCAGTTGGAAGAAAAAAATATATATATTTATATTACAAAAAAAGTATTAAGAACTGAGTCCAGTGGAGCACCTGCATTCAGTCAACAAAGGACATGCTCTGTGCATATGGTTTATTTCAGTTTATTAATATCTTTCATACAGAAAACTAAAGAAATAGAAGAGGCTTACTTAAATGAGGACTTAACTGTTTTCTTCACTAACTTTACTTTATGTAATGGAAAAAGAAGCAAAGGTAAATGCTACCTAATATAGCCACTTTAATCTTTTGTCTGTATGCAAATGGCTCAATAAATCTATGGAATAAGAAAGGATATACATCTGGTTTATGTGAAAGGAAGTTTGCCTAGTCGTTCATGGAAATGTTATTAGTATGGTCTTTCCTAGCCTCAAAAGAAAAACAGGTTCTTTAATAAATGTCAAATTTCTCCTATTAAATTGGATTTAGAAGAAAATGTAATTTGTATAAATAAACCTTCTTTATTAGTGATGACAAAGCTCTGAATGTAAAAGGAGAATTTAGGTAATTTTTTTAATGTCCTGTTATTAATATAAATTTTTGAAGATATGAGCGCTATTTATTATATCACTGAAAACAGTACTTTTAGAGCAGGAGATATGACTCACCATTTAAGGAAAAATGTGATGAATCACAGAATGAATCATAGAATGGCTTGGTCTGGAAGGGGCCTAAAGTTTATCTAGTTTCAACTCTGCTACCATGGGCAGAGATGCCACCCACTGGACCAGGTTGCCCAGGGCCCCATCCCACCTGGCCTTGAACACTGTCAGGGATGAGGCATCCACAGCTTCTTTGGCAAACATGTTCCAGTGGATCACTACCCTCTGAGTAAAGCATTTCTTCCTAATATCTGATCTAAATTTCCTCTCTTTCAATTTAAAGCCATTCTCTGTTGTCATATTAATATCTGCTTGTGTGAAAAGTCTCTCTCGCTCTTTTTTTATAAGCCTTCTTTAGGTATTGGAAGGCTACAATAAGGTCTTCCTGGAGCTTTCTCCAGGCTGAACAACTGCAACTCAGCCTGTCTTCATAGAGGAGGTGCTCCAGACCTCTGATCATCTTCATGGTCCTCCTCTGGACCTGCCCCAGCAGGTCCACATCCTTCTTGTGCTGAGTGCCTCAGATCTGGATGCAGTACTCTACATAGTGTCTCATGAGAGTGGAGCAGAGGTGCAAAATCACCTCTCTCAACCTGCTGGCCGTGCCTCTTCTGATGCAGCCCAGGACACAGTGGGCTTTCATGGTTGTAATTGCACATTGCTGGCTCATATCCAGCTTTTTATCCACCAGAACCCCCAAGTCCTTCTCTGTAAGGCTGCTTACAATGTCTGAGATAGCCTTAATCCAAGTGCAGGACCTTGCACTTGACCTTTTTGAACCTCATTCGGTTCATTTGGGCTCACTTCTTGAGCTTGTCCAGGTGCCCCTAGATGGAATCTCTTCCTTCTGTTGTGTCAACTGCACCACTCAGCTTTGTGTTACCTGCAAACTTGTTGAGGGTGCACTTGATTCCATTGCTATGACATCGATAAAGATATTGAAGAACACCAGTCCCAAGACAGAGACCTGGAGGACTCGAGGGAGGAAAAGGATAATATCTATACTTTTTAAAAAAAATTAAAAAATCAATCCTTTAAAGAAGTATATTCACCTAAGAAGAATGGCATATACACAACTTACTGATTCTCTGCTATGACATAGCCTAAGAATTAAACTGTTAGTGTTGTTCTCAGTAAGATTGAGACAAATTGAGATGAAGGGACTAAGAATTCCTGTGTCCCTTGCATGGATAAAATGTGCTCAGTAAGAAATAAAGTGAAACAAACAGAAAAAAATCTTGCTGCCTAAACCATTTCCCTTGCAAGAGGACCTTGTAGTTGATCTTAGTGCTGATCATTTATTGGTGTTTCTGTTCAGTAAGGGTGAAAGTCATAAGAAACTAAGATAGGATAATAATCTAAAATTTAGATATCTAAAATTTAGAAGGTTAAGTCTGAATAAATTCACGTTGGTTCCTTGTAATAGGCAGCTTACAAAGGCAGTTTAGCTCAAGCCAAAACAGAGACTCTAAAGATATAAGTAGAACCTCTGCTTATTTCTCTCCACTCACTACACATGGTACCTAGGGAGAAGAACTCGGAGTTCAATGTTTAGATATATAAATGTGGAAGTCCCACTCTAAATTAAAACCCACTATGGCCACACATGCATCTTCATATATAAGCTAATTCAAGAATGAATATTTAGTAGTTGGCACAAGCCTATGCAAGATTTCTCTAATAGAGTTTCACATACACCATTCTATTACTTTCTTAAATCATAAAACATGACATGCAAAGGCCTGGGAGGGACAGATCAAACTCATACCTACATGACAGCTTCCTCTTATAATTCTACCAACGCAAAGCAGTTATAAACTGGGTTTTATGGATTGGTTAGGCCAGGTTTATGGTTACTTTGATTTGGTGAAGCAGAACAAAATGTCTAGAAGGTACCACTATGTCTGCCTGTCAGATGGTAGGTGTGTAAACTGCAATACTGTTAGTGGTAACTCAACTAGTTCATTGTCCAGCTTCCCTCTCCAGTGTTGGCAAGTGACTAAAAAGATACTGCAGTTCTTAATTCTAATTAATTTAATCTGGCTTTTTGACATAATTCAAGTATTTTTTAGATAAGTTGCATTTCATTAGATAGCCAAAAATGCAATTTTTCTGAGCAAGAGAGGTACCAAGCCTCTTCTGGAATGGGTACTGTTGTTGCCTGCATTGTGCCAGATAATTACGTATGAAAGTCAGTGCCCTAGTTTGCAATACTGTAATAAAATGTACATAACAAAGAACCACATAACCATACAGACTACATTTAATATCGAGATTCCAATCTTTATGAGAAGTACTGTTCCTTTATTGTACAGTGTATGAAGAAGTAAATATCCTGAATGAGTTAGAATGCTTTGAGCAATGAACCTGCAAAACACTTTGCAGGCTATTACTTGGTTATTAAATGCTTTCTTTACTGATGAAGAAACATGACTAAGAAAATGTTACAAACTGTTATAGTACATATATATATATACATTTCCCCTTTTCAAAGAAATATAAGAAAACATGTATTAGCTTTCAGCACATGAAAATAAAGCTGTCCAGTAATGAAAAGTGGCCTATTTACAAATCTATTTTAAAAGTGAAAGTCTTTGAATTAGCTACTTTCTGCTAATACCTGGGAAATATCACCACGAATCATTCAACAATCTAACCAAACTTGAGTAGAACCATTTTCCTTTTCCTTCCTTTTGAAGGGTTTTGCAGAAGCTCAAGTCAAAACTTCCTCGCTCCTGAATAATGAATGCAGACCCTTCCTCACTCCAGTAAACACTACATTATTGTAAAGAAAGAGAACAGTTGGTGCATGAAATGAAGCTTACTTACACGTTTCAAGAGAACTTCTCTCAAGCTATATCTTTAGATAAACATCAGTCTACAATCCTTTTCTGCATGAATATGAAACCTACTAAAGAGTAACGGCAGCAATATTTGTTTTGTGTGTGAGAGGTAGTGTGTTCGGCCTAGCAGAAAGGCTTCTTATCCCTCTAGGCTCCCACAGGCCTGTGGAATAAAAGTGGGTTGTGCATCAGTGGTTTTCTGTGGTCTCCCAGACCATGTCAAACAGCCTATGACATGCTCTTCATTCAGTATATGGGAAATATTGCTTTGCAACCCAGTTCCAGGAAGGGAGTGTAGCTGGGAGAGGAGAATATGAGGTCTTAAAGATGCCGACAGCAAATGTACATTCCAGAGAGTGGTTAATGGTCAAGAAAATCAGGGGTTCACTGAGGCAAGACAGGGAGGAATGTCCAACTTGTTCTTTTGATTGATGGTCAGCAGAATGCCAAGGATCAAGAGAAAATAAGCACAAAAAGATATTTCAGTAGGGAAAACAAGGCATTAATAGTGAATATCATGCCTAACACTGATGATGATTTATAGTCTGGCTTGCAGACAAAACCACCAATCTGGTACTGCTAATAACGCAAGAGGCATGGAAAACTCCAAGGCCTTTTTCAAAAATGATAGAGTACACAACAGCCGCAAAGTTTCTTTTGGAGGTCTGTTTCCCTTTCAGAATCTCCTATAATCATTCAATTTGCAAGGCCATCAATCCAGAAGAAGTTCTAAGGTGCCAGTTTAAGACTGAAACTGAAAATATTTCTGGTCAAGAAATATAGTTCTAGCCTCTTACGTGAGGCAGAGTAAATCTAATTTCATGATGTGAAGTAATTGGGTATGAGGCTCTTACACCTTTAGAAAAACATTTATATGACAGGTTTATGTTCTGACAGTAAATACATGACAAAAATGTTTTTTTTCAGTGAGCATGTGGTTTACACATAATTTATTTTTCTGAAAAGGAATTGATTTCAAATAAACTTTAATATCTCCATTTTTGTTTTTAACTGTGATAAAATATGCATTATAAAATGTTCTGCTCAGCAGCTCAGTTCTTGTTTCACCAAAGATTTGAATAGCTGTCTCTCAATTTATGAAATATCCCAACTGTCAGGTAACAGAGTCATTCTGTTGTATGTTATCTCAACTTGTACTAAAGTAATTTATAAAAAGTTACTTCAGGCAGAGAGATTGAGAGAGACATTTGAAATACTCCCGATGATTAGTCTATTTACCTGAAAGGCTATTTATGCTGTTTCAATCCCAGAGTTGGACAAGATGTGAACAGTTAGGATATAAGATATGCTTAGGAAGCTTATTTCAACCTTTCCTGTTGACACTGTTCCACTTGAGATAAAATGCTCAAAATGTCATTGAGATCGAGAACAAGAGTAGCTCTCCAGCCTTCTAGCTAGGACACTCTCCCAGGAGATGGGAGCACATAAGTTGTTTCTCTCTAGTAAATATTTAATTGAGTATATGCAGTGGAATAATGTCAACATGAGACACTGAGAGACCTTTTATGTTAGTTTAAAGCTAGGGTCAAACATTTAGAAGTATGAAATATGGGTTCAAAACCATTCATGCAGAGGGGTGAAGTGAATCTAGGTTTTTCACATCCTGCATGCTGATGCTTGAGTCTCTGAGCATATGAGAACTTCCTCTTCTAAATACCTGAGCATCAGAAGACAAAAAAAAAATCCAAGAATTGGATTTTTATTTATTTGTTTGTTTCTTTGTTTGTTTAAATAGTGGTGTAAATAGCCACCATTTCTTCATGGATTTATCACTAACACTATTGTTTCTTCTACTGTTACCACAAACTGATCTCCACAACCAAATAGTGTTGTTGAGTTCCTAGTTGTCGACCCTGAATAACTAGGACAGAAGAGCAATGTATATTCATTGAAAAGATAATGGATCAGTTAGTTTTGTTAAACTAAACTAAACTAATTTCACTGATTCGTAAAAAGAGTATTCACAAATGATATCAAAATTATGAGGGAAGTACCTTATACACTGGACTGCGGGGCTTCTAATTAAGGAGTACGCAACAGGTTGCAGAAATAGGCTAACAGGAAACTTATAAGAGTTTAATAAAAGCAAATGCAGGTTCCTGAATCTGGGAATACAGAATCATGTGCATCTGTGCACCTAGAAAGCAGTTGTGCATAAAACCTCTAAGGAGTCCTGGAAGACAACTATTTGAACACAAACTATCAGAGTGCCCTGTTATGAAGGGAATTAGTACAGGGCTACTAGAAAAAATGCAGCAAACTTGCTGAAAGAAGTGATTGCTTCAATGTATGCAGCATATGTGAGTCTGCATCTTCAGTACTATATCCAGATTTGAGGTCCTCAGTACAGGAAACACATGGAGGGGGGCATCTAGCTAATTAGGCTGGAGCTTAGGTCGTAGAAGGGCAGAGGGGAAAGGGTCTGTTCAATCTAAAGATAGCCAATGTCAAGGGATATCTTATGGATCTCTGCAGCTACCTTAGAAGAGTGCAGAGAGAAGATGGAGCCAGACTCTTCTCAGAGGAATGCAGAAAATGAAAAAGATGAAATAGACAGAAGCTGGTATGAAATAATGATTATATGTAAAGAATTTTTTAATTCAAAGAGAGGATTTTCAGACAGGTTGTCCAAAGAAATTGTGGAGTATCTGTCACTGGAGATACTTAGTCTTTGACTGTACATGCTCCAGAGCAACCTGATTGGAGTAGGTCCTGCTCTGAGCAGGAGGTTTGACAAAATGACTTCTATAGATCTCATATCTCAGTCAGTTTATGCCTTCAGTTTCTTTATAGACTGTTTAATTCTGTTGTAATCTTGTGTAGTTCATGCAAGGTATGCATATATACATTCACAAACAGTTATTCAAGGAAGATGCTTCCAATCCACTGTCTTGAGCCTTGTGAATATACATTTTGTCTTCTGTAAAATCTGGGGGTTTTTAAACCAAAAATTACTTATGTGTATTACAACCAACACATCAAAACTATTAACAATAATCAAATATTTTTATTACAGAAATTTTTATCTTTCTTTCCCTAGTAGGCAGTATCATAATATTTACAGTCTTTGATTCTTGCTTTTTTCCAGACTTTTGCTCTTTCTGAAGATCTTTCTTGAAAAAGCTGTCTGTGACAGCTGCAAAAAGGACATCTTTTTTCATTTTCTGGTGTTATATACAGCATAAGCATAGGCATGGATTTATCTGACATGGAGAAACTTATTAAAAACATAGGGGATGCACTTAAATTCTTCCTTTGTTGCAGCTTCTACTCAGAAAGCTTTCAGACTTTTCAATAGTCAGAACATGAAGTCAATGAAACATATTTCTCAGGAGCAAAATGTTGTAGAAATGGAGTATGTCATTTAGAGAAAGTTGCAAAACAGGTTGAGATACCTTTCAGTGGACTCAGTTAAATTTGGTCAAATTCATTAAGCGCCAGTTCAAACACCTCTACTGCAAAGCCTAATAAAGACAAAAGTTCTTGTTCATTTTAAATAAAACAAGAAGTTCTTTGAGCAGCAGAATTCATGAAGCCTGATTTCCTATGGAGTAGCTTCTCATGGTTGACTGCAAGCTTTGATTGAAACTTTCCCCATAAAGTTGCTTTTCTATGTGGCTTCTTTGGTGTTTGTAACAGGGAGACTTAGCTGCAGTCAGCAACAGCCCACAGTAAACACTTTTAATATCTTTTTTCGTCACTTTAGTTTCTTTTTTCTTGAAGAAATACTTTTTTTTTTTTTTTTTTTTTGTGAGAGCTCTCTCTTATGTTCACTTTTGACCTGTTACAGGTTTTCAGTTTGTAGATTATTGTTTGCTAGATTTTAGGAAAGAATAGAATGAGACAGTTAAAGAGAAAAAGACAAAACAGTTAAGTATGACTGCATAAGCCTTGTTTCCCTAGAAATTTGTACTAAAATCATTAATAATAAAATTAAAATCTTCTGTAGCCATGATCACATCTGGTGATCCTGTCTGGATCCCATCTCATCATCAGTTACCTGTGGAAAGCATCAGGGGCTAGGTAGAGAAAAGCTTACTTTTAGGCTTCAGAAGCTTTTTTAAAATAAGGATTAGTGGTTTAGAAGATATGAACCACTTTAGATTCTTGGGTAAGATCATTCTAATAGCTTTTACTCATTATGAAGACAAAATCAGCAAATAAAGTACTTTCTATTTGAGTGATTGTCAAAGGGTAGAAAGAAATGAGTGATATAGATAAACTCAAAATCACTGTCTTGTAATAGCATTTATGGCATTATTTGAAGGGATAAGAGAATCTTCAGGAATGATTCATTGCTGCAGTACTGAAACACATAAGGATCACCACTTGTACAAACAGTTGTATATACAGTTCATTGATTCTGAAGTGCATTTACAATACTTTAATGAGGCTACCAAGAACTTCATATGCTGTCATTATGTGAAAATACATTCTTTCAAATAATCATAGTATTTCACCCTACCTGTTAAAATTATGGCCATGAGGAACAAGGCTGAATACAATGTGGAACTAACAATTTGAAAACTATGACATATTGAAACTTCATGGGCTTTCACTTCCCCATACTTTTCTTACCAATTTCCATTGCAATGAAAAGCAGAAATGGCACTAAATAGAATTTTACTTAAGAATGGTATCAAAGAACCAAATTCATATATAGGAAATGATACAATTATCACCTTCTTTGATAACAGTGTCTAAATATCCTGCGTACCTATTTCTGATCCTTTTTCCCTTCACTAGAGTGTTATTTTATCATTAAAAACATGTTTTAATATGTGTTTTTAAAAAGTCCAGTATAATCCAAGAGTGCATGTATGTACTGAGAGCATACGTGTGCTACTCATGACAATTGACCCTGATCCCTCACAATGAGGATATTGAATGAAGTTTTACTTCTTATGAATACTCTTACTTGCATGGCTTATTTTCTAACCATGGGAGGTAAGCATTTAATCTGTCAAACATTTGTAAAACACCAAAAGCAATGCAACTCTTGACCTGGGTCACTGAAATTGCACCCACTTGTGGTGATTTTTCTATTCACTCAGCCTGTTTCATATATTTGTCCCATGCCTTATGAAGCATGCAGACAGAGTATGCTCTTTGACATTCAGCCACCTGTGTCCCATAGTTTTTGTGTGAAAGAAATAAATGACAGGCCTGGAGATCAAGGCCAGGTCGTATGCATTCTCTCTCTCTCTCACACACTTTCTCCCTCTCTCTCGCACACATTTTCTCCCTCTCTCTTGCTCTCTCTTCCTTCCCCCTTCTTCTTCTGTCTCTCTTTTTCTTGATGTCTTTTTCTTTCCACCTTCATTCAGGTATTTGCCAGATAAACTGCAAGACCTATCTGTGCTTTAAGTTATAAAAGTTTTGTTCTCTTTCCAGTGAGCTTTTGCTAGGTAAGTACTGTGTACCTTTAAATGAAAAACTATATTTTGTGCAAAAAATACTGAGATTAGATCATTTTCCCAATAAAACTAATGGTAAACTTGCCATTAGCTTCAACGTGAATGAGTAAAGAGACGACATTGCTTTTTCAGAGCACAGAAAAGGTATTTTTTCCTCTGAGCCATATTTCTATTTCTCTCCTAGCTTTAATGCTGCAGCATACTGATTCCTTCCTACATTAATACAGGTATATCATTAAATTTAGTCATGTTTTGGCACAAAACACATTTTTAAGTGGGAAAAAAAAGTGCAAAGGGTATCATTTTATCTTTGCAACCTTTACTTATGCTTGTTACTATTAAGTAATGTTGATTAAGGTAAGAATGCTCTTCAGTTGTTTCAGAGTTGTGTATCTTGGCCAAGGTACTCCCTCCATGTTCCCCCAGAGTTACTGAATGGAGACAGGATCATCTTTGCCTTGGATGGATCATTCAGTGAAGATGAGATTGCCTTTATAGGGAGAGGAAACTTAATTTGAGCAACTTCAAGCCTAGGTGCCTAGAGTGTTTGTAGACACTCTCGGGTATCCTGTTGGGCTACCATTTGCTCTTCTGGAAGAACAAAGGTCTCTCTTTCATAGGTCATATTTGTTGGCCAAATGTGGAGCTCTTTTCTCAAATGGTACAACATACTTAAATTTAGGAAACTGATTCACACCTATATTTTGGACAGGTTTGGGTTTTTTTTCCCTAGTATTAATTCACTTGTAATTCAGTAATTATTATTCAAATATCATAACTAATTTCAGTAGGAATACTTGTAGNGCTGAGGAGGAGCGTGGATGGAGCCCTCCCTGGATCTTCATTCGCGAAGCCTAGCCATACATACTTGTAGGTTAGGCAGTATGTTTCAATGGCTGATCTCTGGTGAACAGAGTAGATTCCTGGAGCTGATATTAATTTAAACTAATAGTAACTAGGTGGAACTCTGTTGACTCTAATATTTTACAAGTTTAATTAAAAGCAAAAGCTGAGCCTTATTTCTTCAATGTAGTAGCTGAATTATCACACTTCTTATTCCACTTTTACTGTTTGTTGAAACCATATTCAGTAGATGAACACAGTCAAGTTAATGCTGAAATAAACTTTGGTAATGAAATTTGTCTGTTCCTAGTACACAGAAGTAAGAAATATTTCAGTCACACATATTAAAGACCATCCTCCAAATAATTAGTACCATGTTCAACTTATTCAGGACTATTTTTTATACTATAATAATGTCACAAATTAAAATGAAGCCCATATCCTATAACATGTTGCAGACGCACACACAAGAAAATACTGTAACTCCCTACATGTAATTCAACGTAATCAGATACAAAGTAAGGTTAAAAATATAAAGATCAATAATAGTATGACTTCATAATTAATTATTTCATACATTTTTTTTTGTGACAGTGTAAGAAGATTAAGAGAAGCCAAAGATATAGCTGCGGCTGCAAGAGTAAATTAAGTGAAGGCAAGAGCAGAATGAGTGTTTTGCAAAGTAGGGAGGGAGCCATTGAAAAATAAAACAGCATTATCTCCTCACACTGCTGCTGCCAGATGGCCTCAATCCTTCCATTCTTCAACTTCTGGTTGGCTGGCTGAGCCAGAATTAAAAAATATACCAGATGTACTTGTTTGGACTATGTCCCATTTTATGTTCTCCTAATCAAGAATGGGGAGGGAGGATGACAGAGAATGAGCCAGATACACAGTGGCAAGTTTAAAGAGAAAACAATCAAAAACACACAAAAAAAACCCCTATGATGCATCCAAGCAGGGCATAGGAAGTAGAAAGGACTAGTCAGAGGAAGCATGTAGAAAAAATCCTCATCTTTGAACAGAAAACTAGCTAAGGAAGTAGGAAACAAGTAATATCCAGGCATGAGCTGGCAGTAGAAAGGGAATAAGTAGTTATTTCACTCCAGAGAAGTAGAAATGTATAGGCCACCATGCCTATGCTGATGTTAGTTTCTGTAGTGGGACTAAAAATACAGACCTGTTAGAGCAGGTCTAGAGGAGGGCCATGAAAATGACTGGAGGGCTGGAACACCTCTCCTATAAAGAAAGGCTAAGATGATTCAGGTTGTTCAACCTGGAGAAGAGAAGGCTCTGGGAAGACTTTATTGTGACCTTTCCCAATATGAAGGGGACTTAAATGAAAGATGGAGAAAGATTTTACCCATACTGACAGAACAAGAATTTTAGGCAACTATTAGTTCCTTCATATCTAGTATAACATTTGAATCTCCAGCATGGGAAATTGTGCTTTCTGTCTGAGATCACAGACTGTTTGATTCTCCACACTAATGAAATACAAGTTAAAATATTTTTTTTTTCAGGTGGAGTTTTTCTGGTTTTTAGATATTCCTGCACACTTTGAGAAGATCGAATCTTTGGTAAAAGAAACAAAAAAAGTCAATAAAAAAGTCAATGGCAGAACCTTTGCATGACTTATTATACTTTCATGTAGGTCATAACGTGTATTTTCAGGGTAACAGACAGAAATATTTAGAAGAATGTTTGCAATCGCTTTCTTCACCAATCTAATTAATTTAGAAAAATAATAATATGAACATTGAGTGCCAAATTCCCTTTAAAATGGACTTTTAAAAATGCAGTGGAAATGATAATGTAATTATTCTTAATTTGTCCTATAGTTTCCATAACAATTTAAGATTTCTGAAAGAACATGTCTGAGTTCTTATTACTGGAAGTATGGCTTAGAATGCTCTGCAAATATGACCATACTATCTCATTTAATTTATTAAATTCCAATCAACCCACAGCTTCATATATATAATCATTGTCTTTTCCAAAAACAAACAAACAAGCAAGAGGCCCATAAAAATGTTGAAACCTACAAAACTGCAGATGTAGATATGAAATATGATTCTGTTGTTAAACAAAGTGAAATGTTTAATTTATTATGTGGTACAAACAAAAAGTAATTGCTGACCTCTGTTAACGTTCTAGTTGATACCAGCAAAGTAAAAAGGTAGGAGTACATTCAATTAAATTTCATGGCTGTGGAATTAGGCCAGTCTTAAGTAATTTGGAAATCTCAAGACAAATCTTTCCCAAATAAGCCTAATTTTCTTATCCTGCTCCAATTTTATGTGTGGCCTGAAAGTCACTCATCTTTGCAGAAGTCATTATTTTATATGAGTTCTTGTGTTTCCTAAATCACCAAAGAATTAACATTGCTTTTTTTCTATCTCATTTTGTAGTATACTTTGAAGAATACATGTTTATATTACAAAAGTTTATAGACCATAGTGAACAGTACAGTAGCCCTTTGTTCCTGTAGGAACTCATCCCAAAATTTGGGATAGCCATTGAGAAAATACTTTTTAGTCCACCATTTATCTCTTTCGCAGACAGTTTCATTGTGTCATAGCCCTCTTCCTAAAACCAGAGCCTCAAGCCATCAAATCCTTTGAAGATAAAATAGAACTTGTATTCAAATCACCATGCAGAAAGAAAACTGAGCATTATCACAGAAGGCAGATTTGATGTGGTCATGAGAACCCAATGTGTTGACACAATGTCCTATTACAATCTGGAGATGAAGCAAATATTCCAGTATGCTCATCAGTTTTGCAATAACATAATGTATTTCTGTTTTGTTAAATAAAATAGATATTTATTTTAACAACAAATGCTTCAGAAATAAGTCATCAGGATTTCAAGCTGTACTGGAGTAGTTATGAAAGATGTGATATACAACTGGTTGGCAGCTGCTTTTGGTTCAAATGCATTTAATCTCTGCAGCATATATATATGCTTCCCATAGTTAACGGATATCTTATTGGCAAAGGGCAATAAAATAAGTTCCGGATTCTATTCATCATAAAAACCTGTTTATTTCTCATAAAAAAGTTACTTTACTTGCTTCATTGCTATCTTGATAAAAATGAAGGCCTCATTTGACCCCATGCTACAGGCAAGTAGAGTGGTCTCCTCTAGTGGGAATGATTTCTTTTTTCCGACCTTTGATTCTTGTGAGTCAACCAACCATATGAAGCCACAAACTCAGAGGTTATTTTAAATCATGTCTTGTGATTTTTGCTTCATAATAATTTCCACAGGAAGGCAAAGGGTTTTTTTTAATGCAATTTTCTTTATTGTCAGCTTTTATGAGTCTAGATGAAAATTGTATGGCAGTTTTATGATATAGCTCTGCTAAAGAGAGTCAGATCCTTATGATACCAAATTTTGGCATGCTTCATCAACTAAGCTTTGTTAATTAACATGCACAAAAAACAGGGATAATTCCTGGTTTAGGAAATAACTGTAAATTTAGCAACATTTATAAGATCTTTGGTATCAGCAGTTCAGGCACACCTTTTAAATGAGAGAAATCAGAAACATTTATAAATGAGCAAATGAGAATTAAGAGAAAGTTTGTGATCCACCAAGTAGAGACGTAATTATTCTTTGCACTAGGCTTCTAAGTACTTATACTGAACCACTATCAAAAATTCTGTGCTGCTAATCTCAGCAATTCCCCTGACTTTGTATTCATTTGAAATTATTGTTAGTAACATGGCCATTTTAACTCTGAAAAAACAGAGTTAAATTATAAAAGAAAACTTTTTAAATGCAGGAATGCACCTTAGTTATCAATTTAAAATCAAAGAAACTAAGAACTAAGATTGTGTGGGAAAATTAAGTTTCAAATAGTAAGAAAGGAACAAAACTTTAATATAAACACTCCAATTGCTTTTTCTCTGAATGTCAGAAATTTCTAAACTTAATTGTGGAAGTACGTGAAAATTGGCTTCCCTGAAAGGAAAAAAGAATCATGTTTAACTGTATTCCTATTAGTCTGATAGGCACAGTCTGAAAATCACTTGGGGTCTCCTGTGGCCCCTGGTGCGATAACTGTGCCAACAGCAGAGGGAGCATTAAACTCATTGCCCATGGTAAAGTGTGGGGAGTGATACCCATGTTCCTATAATCCTTGGATGGGTAGGATGAGCTCATTAGCCTTCTGGCAGTCATCCTAGGAGAGGGACAACTTCATTCACAAAGCCTAGCCACTACGACGACGATGACGACGATTACTCTGATACCTAACATTTCTCTCTGAGTACCCATTATAATAATAACTAACCATAGTGTTTGACTATTGCAGACTCATCACAAACAAGCAGAGAATTTCAGCTGTGAATCCTGATTTCAACAGTTTAGAAATAAGTATCTGAGAATAGGTAAAAAACAGATTTAAAAACACTTCTCTTTAGTGCTTCCTGCCATTTAGCTTATACCTCATCCCTCAACAAGCTGGCTGTCCTAAATCCCACTGTGATGAGTCTGAGATCTTTCTTTTACTTTTATAGGTCATTTAGGAACATAAATAAGCATTTAATTCTTAAGAAACAACAGCCTAACTTTTAAATGTTGTGTGTTCCTCTATATTTAAACCTGCATTTGAGGTCCTTGCTAGAACTAAGCAAGAGAAAAGTACATGAAAACTGAAAAGTCACATAGACTTCACCTTTGATTGGGTCAATTCTAATCCACAGCATGGTTCAGACATATTTTCTAGACAAGATGATTCATTGTGAGATGGAAGCACATCCATCCGCATCAGACTCTTTCTGCTCTGATTTACCTCATATGAACTTTGTCCATTGATCACTAAAAGATTGCAAGAGTTCTTTGCTTTGGAATTCTGCTCAAAGTATTCAAAATGGCATTTGGAAAAGTATAGGACTCCAAAAATCACTGCAAACCAATTACCATTTTCTTTCAAAGCTCAATACTCTGTCTAGCAAAGAAAGTAGGAGTCTGGGGCAACAAGAAAATATCTTTAGTAGATACAAAAGATTTGTTTTTTCCCTTTCTGCAAATAAAACTAGCTCATTTTTTCCACCCTTCTGTGAGTTGAAGCAGTTTCCTTCCCATTATTCTTATGCTTTATTCTTTGTATTTCCTTTTCTGATGCTGTCATGTCTTAAGTAACAACACTTAAAAAAACTCACAATACCTTACTTCAGACATTAGCAAGACAGAGTCACACAAGCACAGATTCATGCAGCTGCAACTAGTTTCACACAGTCAGCTCCTAGCCATTTCAGGATTTCACAACAAGAATGGCCATTTGATATGCTACAGACTTCAACCAACTTCTCCTTCATGAAGTACTGAACAATACGGAAGGATTCCAAAGACTCAAGCATGAAAAATATATTTTTAACACATGAGAGATATGAAGCCTTAACAACCCTAATACATGTTGTTTTCCCTTTTTTTAAATAAATTCTGAAGAATGAGAATTACAGCATACCACAATTAAATGTACTTGTTTAGATGCCATGTGGTTTTCATATGAACATCAAAATCATCTAAACTATAATGTGACAATTAAGACAGGAAGATTTTCTAAATTTTCAGTCAGTCAATTTTATACATTTTTTAATGAAAAAGAAAAAAGCACATGGCAGCATAATTACACCATAAAAAAAATTATGATAATATTTTCTCAATATGTCTTAGCTTTTACATCAATTTGGTGCTACTTGCTGAAGTATTTTTTATGACATTACTGTTTATGGAAACAACATCACAGTGCCAACTACATATCACCTATCTTGGGGTCAAATGTGGCAACAGTTTCCCTCAACAGGTTTACATTATTTTGCTGTGCCGTGTTGTTTCTGGAATAGCAGCTAAGCTGATGATGTCCACATGTTAAAAGGGGATTTGGTTTCTGCAAGAGTTAATATGTTCATTGTTAAAAAAAAAACTTCATTATCAAAGTTCCTGATAGAGTTCAGATTACTTTGAGGCATTTAGAGGGTAAAAGACACACTATAAAAACTGAGCTGTCTCACAAAAGAAAGTTACTATTCAATTGATTTTTGGAAGTGTTTGTTGTCCCATACAAACATGCTGTTAATTATTTTTTTCAAACTATGGCCTCCTGTACCTCGCTCTAGCCTAGACATTGGCAAGAATCACAGACAAAGTCTCCAGTCCAACATAATCTCTAACACACTTATAATCGTTTATTTTTATTTTTACAGTTAGTTATGTTTTTATTCTTCTTTCGCTTATGTTTTTTTTCCTCCTGGCAAAGTCCTAGGCCTTTAAGCCATGTGCTTCACATCTGTTCTTACACTGAGTAGAAGTTATTAGAGAAAATTATAGTTTATCTTCCAAATAATTTTCTACTTCTTTCCACCTGCCATTCTTCCTCTGCCATTTGACTTCCTCTCATCATTACACCTCAGGTCTACTATCATATTCTGTCAGCAATACAAAGCATTCTGGGAATCCCCTCATGCAGCAATTGCTTGGAGGTCTCTATCCATCCACTGCATGGTACTGTGCCAAATTGCATTTAAAAAACGAAGTCTCCTTAAGGACTTCATTCTGTTTTTCATAGGTATTTTTATTTGCATTATAAGTTTTTAACAAAGTAGTAGACCATATTACCCAACTGACTGGACAGAAGACAGGTTGAGCAAAAATATTCTCCATTGAAATCCCAAATTTGGAAACACAAGCTGCACATATAGTTAACTGTATCAACTTCTTCAGAATTTGTCAGTTTTAACAGAAAGTGTAAAGTGGTTAGTATCTTAACCAGTTTTTAATTTTTCACCTGATTAAATTGAACTTTGTTCCCTTTTTTGTGAATACTTATTCTCTTATTTAAATTCTGTTTTCTGTGGTTTGCAAATAGGTCATGACTATCCCTGCTGGCCGCTATATTTCATACAGTCCATAGCCATTGAATAACAGGTTACAAATGACCTCTGAAGGCCATCTGATCCCACTTCATTTTCCTCTGTCAAAGCTGAGCTGACTTAGATCAGGTTTCTTGGCTGGTAAACTGCTCAGCACACTTTGGGTAGGATTCAGCTCACTTAACTCAAGCACCTTGATTCATTTGCCCCCACATCAGCATTTAGTGGCAGTATAGATGCCTGAGGTATCTAAGAGAGCTGGGTCTCCTCAACCTGGACAAGAAGAGACTGAGAGGGGACCTCATTAATGCTTATAAATATGTGAAGGATGAGTGTCAGGAGGAGGGGGCCAGGCTCTTCTCAATGTCATCCAATGTTACGACAAGAGGGAATGGGAGCAAGCTGGGCCACAGGAGGTTTAGTATTAAAATGAGGAGGAACTTCTTTACAGTAAGGGTGACAGAGCACTGGAATAGGCTGCCCAGGAGGGCTGTGGAGTCTCCTTCTCTGGAGACATTCCAGAGCTGCCTGGACACATTCCTGTGTGAGCTGGTCTAGGTGATCCTGCTCTGGCAGGGGGGTTGCACTAGATGATCTTTCTAGGTCCCTTCCAAACCCCTGACATACTGGGATACTGTGATATTGTGAAATCTACATGGGGCTATGGGATTGGACACAGTACTGATGGGAAACTGGCATTTCCTGGAGTGGCAGCTGTGGGGGCCAGGAACATACTTAGGCACAAGGGATATTTGACAGGAATACATGCATAGATGAACTATTACCTTCCTATCTAAAAGTTACACACCTAGGACTTGGCAGGGTTTTCTGAAGATCGGCATAGATCTTATGTAAGTTTAAATTCCTAGCTGAAATGTAAACATCTACACTGCATATGACTAAATTTAGATATCTCAGTGTGTCTGAAATGGAAACTGAATCCTATCCCTAACTTTGAGATTACTAAAATAAACAATATCATTTAGACATTCGTTTTCTCATGCTAAATTACATAAAATAGTATGCACTGAGGAAGAGAGCAATGTATTTATTGAATTTGTGAAAAAGAATAGGCCAAGACCAATTTTGGTATTAATCTAAACTTTTGGTTGTACCCCTTCATTAATGCCTAACTGCCTTCTGGGTGCCTGCCTGCTTCCACTTTTTCATCACCTATTCAGCCTACAGGAAAACCACAGAAAGTAAGCTGTACACATGATTAATATGAAAATGACCAGAATAGTTTTCCTCATTTTGTGATGCCCTTGCAATGCAGTATCATTAATGTTTAAATTTTCTGGTTTTAGTACAAACTCTTATTACTGTTTTAGTATCGAGGATACAACTTCTACTCACAGATGTTCCATCTTTTTGCTTTGGTTGTTTTATTACTTGAAAGACAGAAGAGTTAGGAGTTCCTAGACTAACAATACACCTTAAACACAAAAGGAAGTCTGCATATATTTTTCAATATTTTATTTTTAGATTCTCCTATGATTCATAAAGTTCCTGACTGCTCTTAGAAGCACAATCTACCTTTACAATGAGAAGCGCTTTGATCAGGTCACAGCTGGAGGTTAGCACGTTAGACTTTCACCTCCAGATTCTGTACAAATACTAGTTTGTGGGGCCAATGTCAGCAATTTTGGGCTAGTTTTTTTATCTCAGCTTCTGGCAACACAGCGAAAGCAACACAGGACTTGGTATTGCTAAGAAAAACTGTCAATCCTTCATTTTCAGTAAAAAAGAAGACTGGCTTAGGATAACAGTGACATTTAAGTTAGGGAAATGGGTGGCATTGTCAGATTTAAACAAGAAACCTTTATGAAAGTCCTCTAGGTTTTTTTTTTAACTCTTGAGTCAGTCACACAGGAAAATTCCTCTTCCTGCACCCACATAAAATTGAAATCTTTGTTAACTCCATTTAACACCATTCAACCACCTTGAATGTCAGGAGTCACATTCAGCTTTAACATTTGGTTGCGGAAATGCCTGAGAGAAGGTTGCTTTACATACATTTAAGTAATTTCAGGCATGATCTTGAATAGATATCAATGAGAAAGACTTTCAGACTGCAAATATGATAAGAATCCAAATGACCTACAGAAGAATACAGTCATTTACTGCTACTAATTCCTATAAATGCCAAAATTGTCATTGCAAAGTCTTTTGAAAGACCTCAAATATTAAAATAAATCATACCTTAGGAGAGAAACAGAGACCAGGAAAGAGCTAAAGTTAGGTGATCCAATACTTTAAGCTGACATTTTATGACAGGGTTATATTTCCTCTGGCTATAGGAAGTTTTGTATATGAAGAAGTGGAAAGCAATAAGTCAGTCTTGAGAAGAATAAACTGTTACAGGAATATAATAAACTCTACATAGCCAGCTGGTCTCAGAGAGCCTGCTAGCACCTTTCTCTTCCTGCTGGAGTAAGCAACATCTGTTTCTTAAGTGGAAGAGTGTAAAGAGAATGAACATGCATAGCTATGCACAGAGACATGCAGGTGAAGAAAGTGATTTATTATATTCCACACAAAAACAAAAGCAGGGCCTAAACATGCTTCTGTAAAATGATTTGTATTTGACATTTTTTGTTTTTTTAAATGAGATGGAGGAAAACTGCAGTAATTTTATTAAAGCATAATACAAAAATATAGAGTAGAGAAAAATCTAATCAGCACAGTGAATGAAAACAGACCTCATAAAAATGATTAAGAAAGGAGCTCCTGTTCTTAATACAAGACCTTCTTGACTTCAAGTATTATTTTTGCCAAAAACATTTCTAACTGTTCTAAAGGACATGCTGTTAGATTATTCAGATATATAGAGGTTGAGGAGTTGGGGTGTGTTCAGTAGGAAAAAAATGTTCAATAGGAAATCTAGCAGAAAAGAAACATCTGTAGTGAAATAGTCAATGAACTGCTATGTCCAAAATAATGCTTCCCAAACTCTATATTCAGATGCCTGTCTCATCTTGTGAAAAGTAATTGCTGGTCTACCGCATTAACTGAAGTTTTAAAAATTATCATTAATAAAATGAATTTAAGTCATCAGTGCTGTATCAAGATAAAAGTACAATGTAATACAAATAAAACCACCTAAATCCAGTTCTCTTAATTTCTATGAGCCAAAAAGAAGTAAAATTGTAAATATAGTATCAGTATCATTAACTTCAAGACAAAGAATAATAAAATATTAAAATTCCTTTGTAAAAATTATTTGAAATTCAATGTTCAAGTAAAAGCAGTAAGTAGAACAATCAACCACAAGAATCAGACAGATGTGTATATGAATAACTAAAGGTATGTAATAATGTAGATTTTAAAGAAGTCACACTTAACAAATCTGATTAATATTTTTTAGGAAGTAAAAATGAAAATTGTTTAAGGTAACATGGAAGGTGTAGTCAACATTTGAATCTGAAGAAGGGTTTGATATAATACTGTCTAGTGTATGTGGTTTAACGTGATATTGATGCACAAATCCCCAACTGGTTGAAAAGCTTGCTTAGAAACTGAGGCCATATGATAAATGCTCTAGATTAAGTATCAAGAAGCTTGACAGATGAAGTGTTAAAAGACTGCTAGAATTAAATCTCCCCTTGCTTACAAAATAAATCAGTGACCTGATGGGAAATATGTAGCAAGGTGTTTAAATGTGCATATGGCAAGCCAATCAAAAAAGAATGAACAGATTAAGCAAGTTGTATTAAGTGTTCAATAGGACACATAAGTGAAGATGAATATAATTCAAAATATTCTGGTGAAACGCAGATAAACAGAGGTTAACCACACAGTTAAAGTCTTAAACATTCATTCGGAGAATTCCATCTTTGCATTTAGAAGATTTTGGCTTTGAGTGCTAGAGGCCATTATGGGTTTATTTTGATTTTAAATGTCTTCCCAGAAAGTGGTTATGAATGAGCAAGAAGTAAGACTGGAGCACTGAAGAAATTTTTCAGATATTACTCTGTCAATTGCAATTTATGAAGTACAGCAATTTAATGGATATAAAGAAAATAACCACAGAACCCAACAGTGATACCTTCCTGCAAACATTCCAGTAAAGCCTCTGAACCATTAACATAAAAAGACCATTCAAGAGAAGCATGTTAAATATGTATTATACAAAAAATGGATCAAAGCAAAAATGCTGTTCTGAGTCCATCCTTAATCCCACTTATTTTGCAAAAAACAGTGCAATAAAGCAAGAAGGGCATGTTCCATATTATTTCTTCAGTAGGCTACAAACCTCTATAAAACAATACTTTTTCTGGAAAACTCCCGTCTTCCAAGGTATTTTAATCTTATTGGAAAAGTTTGTTTCATTTGAATTTGAAAATGACTTCTGAAAAGCACTACGTGTGGTATTGCATAACATTCCTGAACTACTTCAAGGGGGTAATGGCAACTTTTCAACAACAGGAATTAGACAGGAGTCATACAGAGCCATACTAGGTACTCTTACTGTTACGCCAACTTGCAGTACAGATGATTTTAAATAATCAGCAGCCTGGAAATAACAACAGGAAGAAATTAACCTAAGTGCAGGATATCTACTCCCTCTGAAAGCAATAATCACCTCATTATTTTGATATCTTACATTTCCTCTTGGAAAGTTCTATGTAAGTGCAAATTTGGTTGCAAGATTGTTTTGATTCATGTTTACCTGTGTACCTGGTGCTGTTAATGGATAGTGCAGGTATGGTTAGAATACCTGAATTTGTTCTCACAGCTCATCCGCTTAGACTGTGTGATGACTTTACTTGTAAGGAGCAGTAAGGAGCAAATTTTACCCTCAAAAAAGTATGCAGAATTATCCAAAATCATCACTTACCTGATGTAAGCACGCCTCCCTGAAATATACTTCTAACTACTGACTTTTGACTCACTGTCATTATCCAAGCACAGATTTTTGATCTAATGGAGTATGCAAAGATATATGACTACAAAGACTGCATTGCTGTTTCAAAACTAGATGAATTGAGTTAAGGGATAAAGCTTTATTTTGACATAGTCAGGCTGATTTGAGTAAAGCAGAAGTAGGGACTTAGAGATACAGATCAGAGTTTTCCAGTCAGCATACTCTGACAGCAAGATCTTCAGTTTAATGGTCAGCTCTGATCTCTTCACTGCTAGCAACTTCCTCCACTGCACAGAAGCCAGAAGTGAGCCAAAACTCTGGCTTTGCCTTAGTTAAAACATCACCTTACCATCAAATTTTTCAAGTGAGGAACACTGCCATAAAATGGAAAAGTGTAGGTGAGACGGCTTATGTAGCTAAAGTTACGCTAAATGCCTTGCTGAATGAGAACATCAGTTCTCCATTTTTTCACAGAATCAGAGAATGTCCAAAGTTGGAAGGGACCCACAAGGATCATTGAGTCCAACTGCTGGATTTTTGTTATATTTAGGGAAAGCAAGAGCAATAACTGAGGATGATGAGTGATATGTAAGGATGATTTATCTCCTTTTTCCTACTTTACAGCTAGCCGTCAGGCCAACTATGAGCAAACATGAGCTCTTCGCTTTACAAATGATTCTGGCTATTGCATTGTGATTATGCATGTGTCCTATGCACCATAAATTGTCAGAAGAAGCACTTAAAGCTCTGAACATACAACAGTGCACTCTTCCACTCCAAACGTACTAAAAGCAGCTTTCAATATTATGTTTCCTTTGACCATCACAGGTTCAGAATGTTTTCTTCCTGCAGTGATCAGGAATAAGCCACAATTCCTCTTTGGTAATATGCACTTTAGATCTTAATCATCTATTTATACAGACATTTCCTCTTTACAAATAAATGTAGAGTGAAACAGAATAAATATTAATTTAAAAACCAAATGTTTATGTTTTGGAAAATGCCTGTTTACCAGAAATTCTTCAAACAGAATGATGTTCTCCAGCTGCAGGGAAGGTTTCCCTTAAAATGCTTTTATATACATTGCATTCACTACTATAGCAGAGTGACCCTCTGTTGGGTAATGAATGAGAGTTTCAGGTTACATCAAATCCTTCCTTCTATCTGTAACAGGAAGACTGTGGTGGTGTAAATTAGCTAGTTAACTGATGAAAGTGCATGATAACACCACAAGGAATGCAAAACTTGTTGATCCCTATATACAATGTAATGACAGATGTTTCCTTTAGAAAAAGCTTTGTTTAAAATAAAAAGAACTTTTATGTGGTGCGTAAGAGTATAGCAGAACACAAGATTAGAAGTGTATTTCCTAATTCTTTTACACTGATTTCCCTGACAGCAGTCTAGAAATATGTCCAGAGTACAGCCTGGCTGACAGCAATACCCTAGGCTGATCATTCATACTGTATGATTTTCACATGGTTTCTTTCTAAAGAGGTTGCCTTGCCGGATAGTTGAAATATTTCCTACTGTCATCACCCTGAAGGAAGCTAATATGCAAATATCAGTCTGTCACTTCACTGCTGCCCGGTAAATTTGGAGGAGGAGCCCAAGACTGAGCCACATAGCCTCTGGAATATGCTTGCTGTCTCTCCTGCATGGGCCCACCTCAAGGTCCAACACTACCTCCTCTGATTCCTTAATCTTTCTCTTAAACCTACCTCAGAGAGGAAATGTGTCCCTTTGCCACCCACCATTTAGTGTTCTAATCTCTTCTGAGTGTCCCAGATATGCATAGTTTCTTCCTGGCTAAGCAATCTCCATGGCCCTCTCATACCTTGCCTCCTTATTATCTGAGGACCAACACAGCCTGTTGTGAAGTATGCCAGACTCACACATGACCCATCACAACACTAAAAGTTGGAATTCATTTGATGATTTAAATTATTTCTTGCTGATAAAATATTTAACAGGAGGTTACTCATAGATAATCTTTGGCATATTTCCTGGAAATGCTATGGGTCTGTTCTTAAAGTGTTTAAATTATTAATGATATTTTATAAAGGATTGATTAGTGAGCCCTTCATACCTCTCTTAATACATTCACAGGAACTCAGCGTTTCAAATTCAAACCAAGATTAGTAGCATGCAGAAAATAGCAAATAATAAACACAGGTCTTCTTCCTCTGGCACAGCAACAGCAGAAAATTGAAGATAAGCACTTTTTCAAGCCAAAATTGGAATTTGGCTTCTTAGTGGAACCAAGCTGAGGTACACTTTGGGTGGTAATAAACTGTGGATCCTCTCTACTATCAGGCTTTCCTTCTGTGGATGGATCCTCTTATGCCAAAAGCAGACTAACTCAAAAATCTTCTACTAAACTAGTATGGCAAGTAGAGCCATAGTACAGGGACAGGGTAAGGGTCACAGCAAGGTGGGAACAACAGCAGGGGATAGGCTTCAGGCTTCAAATTTTCTTAACAGACAGACAGTTCCTGAAAGGGGAAGAAACTGTCAGAAGGAATAGCATGGGTAGTTGCTGCTCAAGGAGCAGCAGAGGGAAAAAAAGCTGCTAAGGTGTAAGCAGCTGTAACACAAGCGGGTTTGTTTTCTTTGCTTGATTTGTTTATTTTTCTACAATCCCCTCTGTCTTAACCCCCTCACTACATAGCTAGATGGTCTGTATTTATGGCAGTTCTGGTCATAGGCAGAAGCCTGGTTTATGTGACCACCCATGAGATCAGCAGATCTAATTCACCTTTAAGCCTCGTGCTTTATACAAAGACAAAAATAAAATGTCCTTGGAAACCATGATATGCCACTTCAAAATAATTGCCTAATAACAAATAAATTCAAGATTTCTGTTAACATTTAATTAAACTGTGTGACTGGGTGACAAAAAGCTGGAAAAGATTTTTTGAAAAAAGACTACTAGAATTATTATTCAGAAAATGATATTTCCTAACAACCAAACTTTTTCCTAGGGTGTAGCGAGACAGATACCCTCAAAACAGAGGCACTCTGAAGTTGTGGGTTATTTTAGAAGATTTCAGGCATCACAAATGATGACTAACTATACTTGATAGGAAGTCTTTTCAGACAAGCATGTCAACTGCTTGACACCAAAGTCTCACAAATACAAGAATTCTTCTGAAGTTTCCTTTCTATATTTGAAGTAGTCTGTCTTAGATCCATGCTATGAGTTCACCAGTGATAGCAGTACAGGTATGGTTCTTCTTAAGCAAATATGGTTGTATTGAGTGCCATCTCAGAAAGAATAGAAAACTTCCGTATCTTTAATCCTTGGCTCTGAAAAATTAATAATTTATTAATACAAAACACAAAGAAAATAATAGGCAGAATATTGTATAGCTATTTTATGTTAAGTTGTAAGTACTGAGCATAATTATTACATGCTGGGAGTTAAAACTATCAGGTTCATTATTTCCTTTTGAGGAAATAGTTATTCTAAAAAAAAAATTGTGTAGAAAAACTTATCACATTCCTAAATTATAAACGCTTCTAGTAACTTACTCAAAGAAAACATTCTTTGAACAGCAATTTTCATTAAGTCTAAACATTTACTACTCATCAGAATTCTTCCTACTCAAACTGCCATTTTTTTAATGTGCACCTGAAGACATCCATTTTTGGTTATTTATTGTGTTCTGCTGCATGTTTTTTCTCTTCTAATTCGCAGAGCTAGTACTTGCTAGAGAATGTCCCTCGATCCCCTTTACCATGTCTCTTTAATTCTCCTTTTACACATTACAAACTGACATCCTAAGTGGGCTCCTTCCTGATCTCTATTTCATGGAAGGAGCTGAGATAGCAATCAAATAAGTGCAAGTCACTTCAGCTGCCTGACTAGACTATGAGGCTATCAGCTCTAAAAGATCACTTTTGTGTGGCTTGTTCTCCCAGCAATGGGTGAAATGCATCTTTAATGTCTTGTACTAACTGTTCTTGTAATGGGCAAGGTAGTGATGGGAGCTCTGTCTAACAACATGAAGCAAATTCTTTGTGATTACATCTCCAACCTTAAATGTAAGGACCCAGAACAATCTCTGGTGCCCTCTGTTCCTGTTTGTTAAGCAAACAAACGAAAACCCCTACAAGAATAGATACCTCTTTTTTACTCCTAATTTTTTAATGCACTATCTTCCACAGTTCATTTCTATTAACTCATATTCATCTTCTTGCTGTTGGACTAAGCGTGAACTAGGAGGTCTAGTTGCTTTTAGACAGGTTTTCTAAGACAGTGATCAATTACTCCCTTTGCATACTACACATTTACTGTAAGTGCTGCACAGCCTAGACCCCAGAGAAGGTCAGCTCAGTTACTGCAGAGACCTAAATGCATGCAGGAAAGGGATTAGGTGCTGATTGATACAGACAGTCAATTAGTACTTCAAAGGGAAGCTGACTTCTTGTTTTATACACACAGAACATGGGATAAAAGTCTGTAGTTTGATGTCTTGTAATCCCTGTTGCTTCAGCATTGACTAAGACAGCATGATATTGGAAGGTTTCTCGGAAGTTAAAAAGAGTCCTGCATTGGTTCCTAATGGAATGGAAGCACTAAGAGAAACAATGACATTGTGTGATCTGTACACACTAGCTTTCCTATAGTATTTCAGGCTGCAATGACTCTCTGGGACTCTGTCTGTTCAAGTCAAAAGTATTCTTAATCTCTGTGATGTGCTGATCAAACCTTGAACTGTCAGGTCAAATTATTTCCACAAAACCAGTTCTATTTATGATTAATTAAAATTTCTTCTTGATTGCATACAATCCTTCAAATGCATAATCCCTTCATTGTGTAGTGATTGGGAGTATGGGCCCAATCCCTAAAATGAAAAACAAATTATTTCAGTGCATGTTATGCCTATGCTGAGATTTATTAAATTGACCCGTTCGGTAAAGGAAACAAAAAGCAGAAATCTAAGCTGACAACAAGTAAACCAATATGCTGCAAAAGAAAAGGGGGTTTTATGGTGATTGTATAACTACCATTATATTGTGTATGTCGGATTAAAAGTTTTGCTTTTAAAAGAATTGATTCATGCCAATATCCTGGATTTGCTGGGACAGAATCGCAGGCCAGATATGGGCTGCAGGCCATTAGCAGTTTCGAGTCATCCAGGGCCACTGACCTGCACTGGCTCACAGGTATATCCCATACCATAGCCATATCAGCCAGCTTTGTAATACACTGAAGTCTGTGGTTATATTTTCAAATTCTGGTTTCTATTCTTCTCAAAGCAGCAGAACATCAGATTACTAAGTAAGAGTGTTGTAAGAAAGAATATTTTGTCTTTTATATTCAGTACATTTGGTTTTGTTTGAATAAGGAATATAAAAAATGAATGAAATTATTGAAAGATGTGAGAGCTAAAAATATAATAAATTATTCATAAATTATTTTTTATTATTCCAAATTTTCTTTTGTTTCTCTTTCTTCTCCTTCTCGTCCTTTTGATAAAAAACTTGAAGGCCTCTCTTTACCTATGTTAATTATCTGTTGGACCTATTTGTTCTCTCTGTCTTCTGATATAAATGTAAGGGAATTCCTGTCCAAATATGAGTAAGAATGAAAAAGATAACACAATTTAGGATGGATTTTTAGGCCCTTCCAAAAGTTCAAAGAAGCATCTAAATAAGGAGGGGAGTATTTATCTCTACTGCCTTTAGGCAAGTAAAACTTAGACGTCTGTATGTGAGCCAGTCATCCTGTCTGCATTAGAATGAAAGACATCCCCATTTTATTAGATACATTCTATTAGAATATGATTATCATGAAGTTCATATAAGGTAAATAAAGTTCTTAAGTAAATGAAATAAATTACTCTAAAAAGTGTAATTTAACCTGTTTTAGAACTGCCTTCAGCACGGAGTAGTCTCTCCCTAAGGTGCTTATCATAGAATCCTACGACAAGTTTTTTCATTTACATTTGTCTCCTATTTGCAAACAGAGGTTTTTTACTAATTGCAGATACAGCAATAATTATGCATTAAGAACTGATTCACAGGATGTTTTAAAAGTGTGATTAAACAAACAACTGAAAAGAATGAATTCAGATTATTGATTGAGTATTCACTAATCTAGAATAAGGAAAATATACATTTCTCATAAAATTTACAAACTAGAGGTGAAATTTTCATAGCCTTGACATTTTTTTCTCTGAGCATACTAAGCATTGTTGAAACTGGTCTGCTGTTACGTGTGTGTGTTCCTGTCAACTTTTCCAGCTTACTTATACACATTTTCTTCCTTTGAATCTATGTGAAAAATTTCTTCCTTTTAGTTTATAGTTCACTATTATTTCATCTTAGCAGTTTCCATGTCTTTATATGCACATTTTCTAGCCTAGCCCAGGGGAAACTATTCCTCAGTGTAACAGCCAGAGTGATTCTACAGCACAGATAATGTTGTAAGAACTATAGAATGCCAAGAAGTGGAATAGAGTTTTTGGTGCTTTCTTGTTTTCACTTGCAACATCACATTGTGGGTGCATTATGTTACTGGGTTTTGTTTCTGTCACTATGTAACAGTATAACTTGGAATTTTAATTGCTTCCACATCCTACCGTTACCTATATCCAGTACAAGTACTGTGATAGCATAGTGATAACATTTTCTAAAGGGCAGAAACAAATAAGCACCTTTTCACTGATGAAAAGCTAAAATGTACATCAACACTCCTCTTGTGATGCTGAGAGTTTTACCTAGAAGGTATGACTCACTATACAACATAAAAAATTTCTTGAAGTACGTAGTGCCACTAGTTTTTAGAATTACTATGGAAGCTAAAGCCTAACTTTTAGTATATTCATAACCATTTGTGACAAATGTGACTTTGTTTCTCTTTCATCCTCATCTGTTTAGCACAGATTCAAGTCTGATGAAAGGAGAGAACAGTAAGGTGTACCCAAATGTTTTAAACTAGCAATATTGTTTGTGGTTTTAAAAGGGAAGAACATCTTGAAATCATTCAGAAATCAATTCTTGAGATATTAACCAAAACAAATCTCATGGGGAAAAGAGCTGGAAAGCAATATTTCAATTAAATTGAAATTGCTGGATAATTGCTGGACAGCAACCATATCTGACACATGAACAAGAATCAACATCTTTTGGTGGCAACTCTTAGGTTAAGAAATAGTCCTATAAAACTGGAAAAAAGCAAAATACTGAAGAACTGCATAGAATTGGAAGATATCTAATACTTCCTCACTTAATCCAGCAACAATATTTTTGGTTACACACTAAATCTACTAAGTTTTGTGCCTAAATTTCCCTAACTGCGCTGACAAACCCATCTGTTTCCCACAGCTGCATCAGAGATAAGCAATACACCAGTATCACAGCAGTGCCACTAGGCCTACACTATGATGGAGAATACTACACAAACACTTGTGCTATAGTGCCATTGCAATACCAAGTTCATCTTTCATCCTGTATTGATGTACATAGGCCAAACAGTTCGTCACTGCTTCCAACCTCTGCAAACAATATCTGCATTGGTAAAATATCACAGCCCAGGCAAGAAGATGCCTAAATCTTCACACTGCCACCCCATCAGCCCTTTCTCCCATTCCTGCCTTGGGCTGTTCATTTCCAAAAGGCAATGTGGACAAAGCTGTGTGCAAATAGTAGGCCTAATTAGCAAACTGGTCTCCTTAAATGTATCTACACTTACCTACTTACACCTACTTTGTTCCATTTCTGCTTCTGGCTGTATTTTAAGGGCACAGTAAAATACAACTTTCATCAAATCCTCTTGAAATTCTTTTCCATGACGCAGAGACACAAAAGTGCCCAAAATCTCACCTCAAAATGGTTGGGGCCTGGCTGGTGTTCACAACCAGTCCTGCTAAGCAAGAAATCTTACTTAATCTATTAAGGAAACTTAACTTTAGAGGATTGAAGTTCTAGTAATTCTTTCCTGAATCTGAAGCAGTTTCAAGTAAGAGTTTTCAGCTGAGAAATAAATGATGCTAATATGCCCAGCTGAATAATTATAATTCCTAAGATGACTTCTTCTACCTACTGGCTTTGTCATGGGTTAGGGGCTGGAGCAACCCCTAACCAAGTGACAGTCACTCTCTACCCCCCTTTCCCCACAGTCCCGGGAAGGGAAAAATCCAAGAGGACTTATAGATTGGAAAATAAAACTGAAACTACTTTAATAAAATAATAGATATAAAATAAAATATTTACAAATATATACAGAGCCAAAATCCCCTTCTTGGTAACTATGTCACCACTGAGTGTGTCCAGTAGCAGGCTTGTAGTCTAGGACGGGGAGCTGAATTCTGGAACCTTTGATAGGGATCAAAGAGACAACTAGCAAAGTCCTCCTCAGATGTTGGTCATTCAAAGAAAGGAAGACGAGAAAGAAGAGAAGGAACTGAATATGACTTGTATGGAATGGAATACCCAGTTGGTCACTTTAGGGTCACCTGAAATGTCTGTTCCTTAGAGATAAAGGTGTAGCCCTTTACTCTGCACCTCCTTCGAGGCACACAAGATTTGCATTGCATTCCTTAATAATGCCATAATTCCAAAACATTGGGTCTTATCTGTAAAAAACAAGCTGCTAGCTTCAGAAAATGCAGTTAATTAGAGGAGCTTCAGCTGAGCAGTATAATCACTGAACAGAACTGCTCTATTTTAGCCCAAAGCAGGACACACCTCACTACAACTTCCTTTCAGGTAGTCATATAGAGCGAGAAGGTCTCTCCTTCTCTCTGAATGCTATTCTCCTGAGAGAATTTTACTTTTGTATAATATTTTGTGGGAGAATTTTCTTGAAAGTCCATTTTGAGTGTATAATGCACTTCTCAGTGTGACTATTTCCTCCATTGCTTGCTGCATTTTCTGAACAGGATCAGAGGTTCAGTTTCATACTGTTGCTAAGTCATAAAACACAAGTGTTGAAGGACCACTGACCCTTTTGCCACAGATCTTCATGCACAGCAACATTCGCCTCATCCATCAATCTTATGGCAACTTGACTAAGAATTCTGTTGGATAGTTTAAGAACTGTTGGTTTTTTTTCCATGCAAAGGAGGCCTTACACTAAAAGGCACCTGCTTTGGAGTCAGAAAAGCATTTATCTTCTCATAATTTCATTCTCCCTTTTCCAAAGCTCTATAAAAAAGCTGCAGAGCATCCTGGGCTTGTAGCATCACTGAGGATCCCATTCTCTTAAAAATTATGCTCCCAAATTAGTTCTCAGGGCTTCTTCACTGTCTTGCAGCTTTTAGCTATGTACCTCACAAGACGTGATGTTTCTAGGGAGACTAATAGCAGTAAATTAATTAGACCTATGATTAGAAAAAAAATTGTTTCTCTCTTTACTCTTCTCCCACCAAAAAAAGTACTGATGCAAGCAAATTTCCACAAAACCAGTTTCTATCTATTAGAAAAGTTTTTCTTATTCATTGGTAGTATCTGTTTTTTACCACTTAAAAGTAGTTAACTTTAGTCAACCATAGTCTCACTTTAAGCCAGCATAGTTTTATGGAAAAGATGCTAAGGCAGTTTTATTAAAAAGATACAAAGGTCATCGTGCAAAACATGTTTAATGTTTTAATCCAGTTAGCATGAAAAATGGGTTTGTGTTGAAAACACAAGCAAGAAAACTTGGAGTTCTTTTTAAATTACAACATTTTTGTGTCCCATAGGTTTTGTTGCAGAGATACCAGCTCTGGCTCCACATATGTTAACAGTAGAAATTAGGGAAAGGCACACTGCAGTGACAACTCTTCTGGCTCTACATGAGACAATGTAGGCTTGAAAGCACCATGAATGCATTTATGCACTGTTAATTGCCTCAGTCTACATTAATTTGGGGCTCTCAAAACTGTGCTACATTCTGTGGTGGATATGACTTTAGACATGTAAATAGTTCTCTAAGTCTAACCTTTAGTAGTCCTGTTAACCTTGATATCCCTGGTCAGACCACTGAGCACTGGATTTCGGGGGTTTTTTTCCTAATTGTCAGATATATTCCAGTCTGAACTGTTGAACTATTCAGAACCAAGTCCCAGCAGGATTAACAAAATAGACAGTTCCCTGAATTGCTCACTTTTAGAAATTAATAGGTGAGCACTTTCATGTCCAATACAAGAAAAACACTGAAGTAGAGTAGACAAGAAACAAGCTATCAAATTTAAGTCCCCAGGCCATGTGAGGAAAGTTTATTCCACTTACAGCTGGAACTAGAAATATTAGTATGTGTATGGAGTACTTGCCTGTTGAAATTTGCAGACATGTCATAAGCAAAGCTCTTTTCTGTAAGATGGTTCACTGTGGATGGGACTCCATAACACACACAAGCAAGGGTCCAACAAGCACTGCAGATGAACTTCTTTGTTTATATGTCCAGTTGTTCCCATTTCCTTGGTATTTACCTTTACATTTTTAAACCCTTATACACATTGCATCAGCATACGAGTATGCTACATTTTAGAGAAGCAGGCATATTCCCTTTGTCCATTCTCAAGTTCTCCCTGCTGCACAGCACCTAATGATGCTGGAATCCATGATGTCTGTGAGCAACAGAATCACATAACTTGATAGACAGGCTCTCACAATCAACATACTCCAATTTATTATACAGTCACCTGAGCTGAGCCTAGGCCATTCCTCTTTACAGATACACAATGGTGGTGCCTTCTCTCCATATAAATTAGACGATCCCTGGCTCCAAAAAGGAAGAAGACTGAGTTTACACCAGAGTATTTTTTTTCCTCTCTGATTGATCCTGTTTACTTTGTTGATTGGGGTTTGTTTGTAAACATTCTCACTCGACACTGACTATAATTATCTTCAATTCCAGTAAAGCCCAGGCTCCATCTCTTCTGGATAGTGCTCCGACTCCTGCATCATACGCAAAAAGGCAAGCACCAAGTGCCCTTTTCCACATAGCCTGGAGCCTGGATGAAGTTCACTCAGCAAACTGCCCCAGAAGGACATACTTTCCTGAAATTTTTTGTTCTTTTTTTCCAGCACTGAGCAGAGAGATAGGTACCTAAATTAGGTATTATGCATTCTACAGCACAGCCTTTGGATCATTTCCAGACCTAAAAAAGTCACTGACATTGTGCTATGTTGTAATTCAAGAAAGATCTCCCGCTGTCCGTCCCTCTCTCTCTGTAGATCAATTTTCTTACAAAGAACTGAGGACTGTTCAACACCTCAACATATTTGGCTTATTTTTCTGCAAGCACCTTTTACCATAGTATCATTATTGTTAATGGACTTTGTTGTTCTTGTGCAAAAAAAAACCCCTCAGCTATTATAGGTTTTGTTTGTTTTTTTTCTTTATTATTTCCTTTTTTCTTTTTTTTTTTGCTGAGTCACATCTTTGTTACTAAGGTTTTTTCCTCTTCTGTACTTGAAAGATTGCTGCACTCCTCAAGCACAATGAATGTTTCCAAAGAACTGAACTTAAATTTAACTACACAGATTCCATTCGATTCAATGGAAAGTGTGCAGCTTAATCCTATGCAACTGTTTTAAGAATGTGTTTTTCACCTACTTAGCATTTCAGTGAGGCAGATTTGGGAACAACTTTGTGACAATCTCTGTAAATCCTAGCAACCAATTCTTAGTTAAGCAGATGCTTTCTAAATAGATTCTTTATAACTTTTACGTACTACTTCTATGAGTTTCCATATTTTAAAAATTGAGAAATACTGGTGTGCATTTCTCACCTGCTTAGCATTAATTTCTGATTCATAATCCCTCCACAAACAACAAGTTTATTGATTATAAAACTTCCCACAAGGCATTCTTGCTAGTGTGTGTCTTTTCTATGAAAACGTGAAAAAAAAAAGCCCCAAACCCCTGAAAAATGGTGACTTGGAAATAAGCCACCTTTATTTTAAGGGGTTTTTTTTGTGGTCAACTTGTTGCCCTAGCAACCGAGGTTCTTACTGTCTGGCAGAAGACAGATTTCTTTAGTTCCATGATGATGCAAAGCTGAAAGAAGGAAGAGAGAGACAAGCAATGAAAATTCACCATTTCATTATTTGAATATGTGAATTACCCTGAGCTGCAGCCAAGCCATGAGTCTTATCCACAGTGTCCTTCAACAGTCATTCAAACCCTCCAGTGCTGCAATACTTCATTTCCATTAATTAAATAATTACACCAAACTCTGTTTAAAGCTAACATTCAACTGAATTCAGGCATTCCAAAATAGTTCTTCAATGAAGCTGAAGCTCATATTATTATGCCATGAATTGACAAAGATTTTATTTCCTTATCAAAGTTTTTAAAAGCATCTTTAAAAAAACAACAACTAAAAAAACAAAAACAAAAAAAACCACACAACAAAAAAAGAGCCCAAAATCTTAAATTGATAACATTTCGCATAAGTGGAAAAAATTCAGAAGTTCCTGTCCCACAATCTTAGTTCTTTATTTAATATCATGAGCATGCCATTATAATCTAACACAGTTAGTACATCTTTAATCAAAGTTCTATGAGGAATAAAAGAGGATTGTCCTTGCTTACGTAACATGAAGGCTGTTGTTATTAGTGGAAAAAAGTGATGCTTGAACAGGTTTATCTAATAATATTACATTTTGGGCTTTTCTGTAGTCCACCTTTGATACAAATGGTTACAAAACACTTTACCTGCCATCACTCACATGGCTCAGAAGTAGAAAACAATGATGACTGAGATCTATAGCAGCATAAAACAGGTCATTAGATAACCAGTTGCAAAGAATTGGCAGGAAAGGGGAGAAAGACATCTGAAAATGCATGTGGAATGATATAACAGAAGTCAAATGTGCCTTGCAATAAAGTAATGACGTAAGTGATGATGTACAAGATAACACTATTCCTCCATTGAGATCTGTTCTTTAGTCTCTAACACACTCCTCTGTCTCTGTATACAGCACAGATATTGGGCAATCAAACTTTTTTCCCTTCCATTTTCTCTTCCCGTTTCCCTTGCCTTTTCATAGAATCATAGAATGTTTGGGGTTGGAAGGGACCTAGAAAGATCATCTAGTCCAACCCCCCTGCCAGAGCAGGATCACCTAGACAAGGTCACACAGGAATATATCCAGGTAACTCTTGAATGTCTCCAGAGAAGGAGAGTCCACAGCCTCCTGGGCAGCCTGTTCCAGTGCTCCGTCACCCTTACTGTAAAAAAGTTTTCCTCAGGTTAATATTAAACCTCCTGTGGTCCAACTTGCTCCCATTCCCTCTTGTCCTAACACTGGATGCCATTGAGAAGAGCCTGGCTCTCTCCTCCTGACACTTACCCTTAACATATTTGTAAACATTAATGAGGTCTCCTCTTAGTCTCCTCTTCTCCAGGCTGAAGAGACCCAACTCTCTCAGCCTGTCCTCGTAGTGCAGATGCTCTGCTCCTTNGCACCTTCCCGCACCTTCCCTTCCCGCACCTTCCCTTCCCGCACCTTCCCGCACCTTCCCGCACCTTCCCTTCCCGCACCTTCCCTTCCCGCACCTTCCCTTCTTCTGCTAGCTTCTCTTTAAATTGTGCAACACCACCACATGTAGGCATGTCATTACTATTCAGATCCTTCACATAATTTTATAATCAGTTGTATTTCTATCCAGTTGTATTTCACAGCAAATCTTAGATACTTCCCATCTTCAATTTTAAAGTTAAACTCAAGGTCTGCCTTATATATCTGCAGATATACAAGGTACTTGTTATGTGGCACATTTTCTTTTTTTTTTCTTTTTTTTTTTTAAGGCAATATATCATTAGAATTTCAGTTTCATGGCTAAGCTTTCTTTTAAGCTTTGTTTGCTATGAAACTACCAAAACCTTGTTCACTACTATAGCTCTGTGCTTCCTGCTAAACATGCAAAGTTTTGCTGGATAATGTTGTTTCTTATTTCAAAGACTTGTATAGAGCTATTGTTCTCTTTAAAACAGTCTTCTTCCCAGGGACAGATTCATTTCAGAAGTGAGTAGAATTGAGACAATTATTGCTGATATGCAAACTCAGCAGAAATTAGAGATCTCTGATCAGCATGTAACTAAAGCTGGTGTATGTGTATTATTGTTGTGCGTTTGCTGTGGAAAAAGTAGAAGTGATTGTGGGCTGTATTAATAAAGGATTTCCTGTAAAGAATGAGAAGCATTAATGCCAAGGATCTGGAAGGACATTTTCATTCCAGTTTCATTCACGTGTCTAAGGAAGAAGATTTCAAACCAGAACAGGTTCAAGAAAGGGCAGATGGCATGATTAGGGAAGCCTGTTGTCCAAGAGGATGTAACAGTCATGCAGCTTGTTCAGTCTAGCAGAACAAAAGTTGAGAAGAGATACGATTACTGTGTATAAATGCATTGATGAATTAACATCCTTGGGAGAGAGAGATTATTTAAGTTAAAGGATAATGGTGGCAGAATAAAAAAGTGGGTATGAATCACTCAGGACTAAATATATTCTTGGAACTAAAATAAGGCTTTGGTCAGAAAAAAATAAGGTTCTGCAGTAATGCAGAGAAGGGAGACAGCTAGTTTTATTCTCAGGTTTTATAGTTTTAAAATAAATATTACTTAATTCTGTAGTGTGCAATAACAGGGAGTTAGGTCCCCTGAGGCATGTGGTCCTTTCCTGTCCTACAGTACTCTATATACCCTATGAAATTTATGTGATAAATATTTCTCTCTCATGTGGTCTTCATGCATCAAATAAGGGAAATGTAGCTTTGAAGAGTACTGTAATAAAATTGGCATCAGAACATAAATTTAAAATAATGCAAGCATGGAAAAGAACTAAGTGCATTGAAGTCTTAAAGAACTGAAAATACAGGACAATAGTACGAACAAAATTTAATTGTATGAAACAGTTTGCACAGAGCAACTCCAGGAAAACTGGAATCAATGACCAAGACCCAGCTTATCTCAAGCTGAGGTTAATAAATATTCCACAAAATTAGAGATATTTTTAATATATCTAAAATAAAACATAGTACATGCAGAAGCCTGCTTTCAAATGAGTTTCAAAGAAAGAGAGTTAATTTCTACTTCTCAAGCCTGGCTTTTATTTCTGAAAATGTCCATCAGGCAACATCAACTGAGAATGACTCTAGTTGACTGTATTTACTATACTTTTCCTAATAAATAAATCATATTTCCATTATGTAGATTTCCACAGAGAATTTGCACGATGTGCAACTGTCCACTAGGTTTGCTTTCTACCGACAATCTTCCATCATGAAGCATACAAGTGTGGCCCTCAATTTACAGACAACTAGATCATTGCTTTTTTATGACAAATCAAAGCAATCAGAATTTTCTGGAACAGCTTGCTATGAGGAGTTAGAGACTCTGCAGAAGTTGAACATTTTTTTGATGAGACAAATGCAAAAGAGAACACTCTATTTAGTACAGTATCACTAGGTTTGATACTAAATATTTTTATGTTTTTAATCACATCCAAAGGAGGATAATTCCCAGGAAGTTGCTACAAATCTACCACATTAGGTTTTCTGAATAGTTTTTAGAACTACTGGCACCTGTTCCACAAGTTGGGCTGGAAGCATATTCATGTGCAACCTTCACTTTAAAAGGCTAGTTACGCAGCCATATTATTATAGAGCTTATCATCACCACTGATGTGCTTTGCTCTTGTCTGTAGGCAGTAAAAATGCTGGGGGCGTGATTAGAAATATTGTATGAAAGATCTTAACATTTTGAGATGTTGTTGACTTTATAAGTGTTCTTCACAACGCAAGCAAAGCAAAAAACATAGCAAAATAATTTCTTCAAGGAAAGCAGTGAGAAATTGCATAAGTCTTTCTGTCCCTTAAGAGTACTTTATTTAAATTCTAAAAATCACTTAGGCCTTCTGGTCAGTACTTATAGAGACTGATGGATTTTGTATTTCTTGACACTTTAATAAAGTATTATACAGTATAAATGTCTTTTTTTATGTATGTTATTATTGATTTAGGTACATTTTCTTCTTTTGAATTCTTACTAAACAGAACTGTTGTTTTCTGAATTGATTTTGCTGTCTCAGCCACATTCAGGCATAGATGCTTTTTTGGCTTCCATCTGAATGAACAATTTCCTAGTTAGATACACTGGATTTGGAGTTAGGTCAATAAAAGCCTTACTGTGTCCTTTCTCTTTCCTCACACAGCTCACAAAAGAGAACTAAATTCCATTCATCCTTTCACTGGCCACTGTGGAATCTTTAGCAATGCAGTTCTGGCTTGGATGAAGAAACATGGCAAGAAATTGGAAGAAACACAAATAAGAATTCTTTATTTCCCATGCTCACTGCCCTGAAGATCTGTTGCCACTGGGGATGCATATGAATTTCCCGCACTTTAACTATTTGTCTCTGCATTGAATTGCTTTGGAAGTATAATACATTAAATATCAGAAGACAGTTTAGCTTAATCCTCCGAATCTGATGTGGTTTGCTGGATGATGTTGTTTCTTATTCCAAAGACTTGTATTTAGCTATTTGCAAAAAGATCATTTTGAGTGATTCATGGCAATGTGTGCATAAAGCATCATTGAACAGTTTTCATATGACCAGTGCTTTTTAACTTTTAAATAACATAAACTTAACCATGAATTAATAAAGTGTTTTCACTCTAGGTTAATAAAGTGTTTCCACTCTAATCTTTATGGACAGATGGAAATTTCAAAGATTCTGGAGTACTGCATAAATATTTGCAAAGATACAGTAAACACATTAAAATTTTGTTGTTTTTTTTGCTTACCTTTTATTGTTATATACTGTTCTCATAGATAGCCCATTCACAGTCAAAACTACTAAGATAAGAAGATATCATCTATTTAAATTTTAGGCTTTTCCAAAATTGTTTCTGATGTCTTAAATTTAAAGCTTTTCCACCAGCTTGTGTAGAGAGAGAGAGAGAGATAGATAGATAGATAGATAGATAGATAGATAGATAGATAGATAGATAGATAGATAATCTCAGCTGTGTCCTCCAGTCTTTAAAGACTTTTCCCTTCATTTATTTCTATGTTGATGCTCCCTACACATAAACAGGAGACATTAAAATAACCCAGTTACTAGCATAGACCTTTCTTTCCTGTAAGTTTAAGTACTAATTTCACCTTAAGACTTCATATGTGCGTGTGTGAGACATGAAGATGCATAAGAGCACACACATAAAATCCTTTTGGGAATAAATCCAAGGCTCATCTATAGCCGCCTGTTTTGTACATATGTGACACCATAAAGTAGTCCAGTGATACTACTGGCAGGAAAACACATGACCAAAACCCAACAACATTTTGAGAATCACTGACAGTACATCAGGAAAGCAGAGTTTTCTGTACAGTTTCTATATGTAGAAATATACTAGAGAATAGTATGGCTCGTAGGGCACTTGAATTGTTCTGATCTACCCATCCTTAATGACCAACTAACTACTTAAAGCAGGGTTGACTAGAGATGGTTTACCCATGCTCTGTGTCCACAAGGAGACGTGAAATTAATTAATTCTATAACAAGAAGTAGTGCAAATATAAATTGCTGCAAAATAGTCAATTTCAGCTTTAAAATGAGCATATAAAAAGCCAATTTGTGTGTCATTTATACAACTAAAAAACAACAACAACTAAAAAAAGAAATTCAATAATTTTCAAATTATGTCCCTTTAAATATAAATCATGTGCTTTGAAATTTGCTCAAGGATTCCATAAGTGAATTTGAAGACTGTTGATCCACTGAAAAAAAAAATGTATCCATTTGCAGCATCCTAACTTACATCACTAATCCTCTGATTAGGAAAGACACAAACAACAGGGGTCACTTTAAAGCTGACGTTTTGAACATTTTCTTTCATCACCTTTGATAGGAACTCTCTTTCAGTGGGATTTTCAGCCTGTTAGATGGATCACAAAATGATGTCTGCCTAACAGCAGTTCTTCTGGGTGAATGCTATTTAATATGTAACTTGTTAAACTAGGTATATAATCTCAGTTTTTATTTGCTCCTCTTTTTCACCTTTTAATGACAGAATAAATGCTTTGAATAAGAACAGGAATTTGAGATAGTACTGCAAGGGTATGTTCTGCTCCAGAGCTTAAATTCTTAGCTTACTGGGAATTATTGCAGCACCATTACTTTTTTGTAATTAGGAGAGAGAGAATAATTGCGAGTTTGAAAGGAGAGTGGAATAGAAAATACCACTGGTTTGGGGTTTATGGTGAATTTTTTATTTACTTTCATGCCATCCTGCTTAGTGATATTGCCTTCCATTCACACATCCTTAATTTTCTGTGTCCAACTAAATATTAACTTACCTTTTTTTTTTGAGGAGGAGGAACAGAGGAAGGAAGGTTTAAGAACCCTTAAAATGTTTTTAAATTTTATACCTACCACAGGAGAAACCAGTATATGTGATTTACTGGAAGAACAAGGGTTCCAAAGATCTAAATATCAATAAAGTTGTTACTATACCATCAGAGTTATATATAGTATCAAGACTAATATATTGTTACTATCCCATATATTGACTGAAAAACATATTCCAACAAAAATGGCACCTTTAAAATAATGATATCTTAGAATGCGTGACTAGGATGTAGTGAGAACATAATACAACTAGAAAAAGAAAAATTATCCTGAATTAAGTGAGGATGAGCAGATTATGTTAAAGTTATGGGTACAAAGAGAAATACCAGCAGGTATTTAGCTTTAGGAGTAAATCAAGTTGCAGTACAACTGGTAGGACAACTGTGCATATATGTATTCCTGTGCACAGCTACAAATTTTTAAGACTACTGTTATTGGCTCATATGATTAAAATTTCAGTGAAATTTGGGCAAAGTCAGTCTAACATGTGCTTTCTTTCCTTAACTGCAAGATGGGGTCTAATCTTAATCAGCCAATAATCCACTCGTTTCTTTCAAGACTGTCCAAGGAGTTTCACATGCAAGTTCAGAGGACAATCTCGTTAGCGGCTTAAAGAATTTCAGGTATTACAATGACAAGGGCCAAAGTCATCTGTGTGTAGTTACACTTCAGAGGAAAAAGAAGCAACAGAAACAACCTGTAGGAATTTTCATTTAAAATTTGTATGCTTTTATTTTAAGATGACAGGAGTAAATACAGAACTTTTTTCCAAAGATGATCTCGATCCTTCTAGTGGAAACACTGAAAAAATAAAAAATGAAAAATAAAAACCATCTGTTTGGCTGAGAGGAATAAAAGTGTTTCCCCAGTGACAAATTTAAAGTGAAGAGGAAATTGCCTCCAAAGTATTAAGATGGAGAAAGCCAACTTGACTGTATCTGAACCTATATAAAATAGTTAAAACATCAAAGCAGAGGAAAACGGAATGTCTCTAAGGACCATGAGCCTACAGAAACCATCCAAAAGGAGCAAGAGCAAAAAAGAAATATAACATAATCCTTACATAAATAAAAAGTTCTATGTTTTCTTTTAAAATGCTATGTTATTCATATCTGTTCTGCAGAATACATACAACTTTTTTTAAGTTACAACACAGCTAATGAATAAATAACTATATAGATAGATAATAGTTGCATGTCTTGCAGTGCCATCTTTAGGGATCTAACATGTCTAATCCCAAGCAAGACCTTTTTATAATCAACATAAGTAAAAATGCACCTCTAGACAAAATGTTATGTGATCATCTTTAGATGATAGACCTTTTGAGCACATTCATTTATGTCCATAATGTAAGTCTAGTCTAACTTCTTTAAATATATGTATCCAGCTTTTAGTGGCCTAAAACTGGAACAGACTAAATCCATGGGAACAACAACAAAAAAACCCCCACTAAATTACAGGAAGAAATTTGCTATCAAAACATAAATCTGCTGGCAAAACAAATGGAAGAAACAGCTAAAGAACAGTTTATTAACCTGGAACAAATGGGAGTCAGAAGCTTTTGAGAAAATAGTAACGGAAATGACATAAAGCAATTATCTAGCCCACTCCTCCCCATCCCAACACAGGGCCTAGGCCACCTGGAATCATAAATGATAATCAATAAATTAATTGATTGATTTCTATGTCTATTAAATTCCAGTTATGTGACTGCAGAAGTGAAACTCTTTTCATATACTGTTGAAGTGTCTCACTTCAGGAGTTTATACATAAAAGGCAATATGAATGAGGTTAAACTCTGTTCATTTGTTCCTGTCACTCTGTCCTGAAAAGCTCTCCTCTATTGGTTTCACTCTCAGACTCCTCCAGGCATTCAAATGAAATAGCTCTAGCATGCAACACCTACTCTCATTTTCATTCTGTAATATACCTCTCTCCAAGTCCCAGCAAAGCCCTCACATTATATCAGATAGTTCAAACTAGAATCAACACCCCCTCCTCTCTCCCCACCCCTCCCTCAAAGATCACATGATAGTGCCTTAGGGCAGCCCAAAGAGGCTGCTGCACCACGTACTAAGTTATGTGGCCATGGCATATCTGCTCTATAGAGATACAGCTTTAAACAGGATAGATATATGCAATCTTCACTGCTTTGGAGCCAGGGATCGTTCCCTAAGGTGGATACATTTAGCAGTATAGAAATAGCTTATGTCTTTCTTATGCAGCTGCAAAGGAAGATAATTGGAACATTAAACAAAAGGATGTAAGCAGAATCAATTAGAGTGTCCATTTGGAGAGTAGACAAGGACAAAGATCTTTCCTGGCTTTGCTGCTCATTTACTTCTTTCGCAGATCATTAAAGAACAAAGAGGCTGGCCCACTTAGTCCACATTTCATATTCTGCTTGTCGACAACTTTATGGTCTTTTTGGAAAGGCTTCCACTTCTTTTGTTTCATGTCTCTTCATGTTATGCCCTCCCTACCCCATAATATTCGATGCAGTCTGCTCACTGGAGAAGCAGAGTAGCAAATGCTAAGAAATAAGAATAACTTTGGAAGTGCTTCAGTCATTGTAAATGATCAACAATGATTAAACTAGTCACTAAGTGTCTCTTAGTAAAGAAAATTCCTTCTATATTATACACTTAGTATTTAGGTTATAGAGATCTGATTATATGCTTTAAAAGCTTGATATAATATTAGCTGATGTACAAAGATACTGAAAATATAAAACAAAAAGCTACAATCAGAGTATCAGTATATATTTAGGACCAATTTTGTAGAGGCAGCACAATTAGTGATCCACGCCAGTAAGAAACAACCTTTAGATTCAAGTCATGATCTAAAGAGTATAACTGTGTGATATGAGGTACATAAGTAACTGTGCAAACATTAAGCATTGTGTCTTACTACTTTGAACTAACCACATATTAAATTACTACAGACCTCTGTGCAGAAGCCCTGTTCATTCAAAGCCACTTGAAAGTATCTATCAGTAAGCTTGTATTTTCTACACTTTCATTTTGAGCTTTGACTTTCTTACAAATGTGGACTCAGATGCCAATATTGTACATTTTTTTTCATGCCTTACATTAAAATTGAGGTGTTCAGGATGAATGGTAATGCAGTCAAGCTGAAGAAAAAAAGATTGTCTTCAATATGCAGCACCTTGTTTTCCTTCAGGAATTTGAAAATGGAATCTAAATAAGAGCTCAACACTTATGGAGCTAGCCTTTAAGCCAATTTTCATGCATCTCGAAAGGAAGGAAAACAAACAAACAAAAAACAACAAAAAAAGGAACATCATAAGTAAAATACTTGGCCGTTTTTAAAGGACATTATCCTAAAGGAACATGATTACTTTCTCAAGACCAAGTAATATCCAAACACAACTATTTTCCTTCAAATGTAACAGCTTTGTTATTTCTGTACTGTATCATCCTCTTTCAAACATGCAACATATGTATAGATAGTGTATAGAAAATGCTTAACATTTAAAGAGGAAAAAAAAAAGTTATATTAGCAGTGGTATTAGTTTCGTCTTGTGTGACCAGCGACTTTGCAATAGCCACCAAAGCATGTGAACATATGGATGGTTTACACCTTCATTGCAATATATATACAAAATGATAAAAAAATATATAAAGTGTATGGCAAAAAATAGTCTTCTCTTTGTTAAACAGTAATTACTCATATACCTCAAATTACGTGCCACTTAGATGACTGTCTGCATATCCATGTAATGTTGCAATGCAAAAATCAAATTTCTCTTAATTTGTATGTATATGTGTGTAAAATGTTCCTTTATAATTTATCATTTTAGATACTGATACTGACACTGTAGCTGCTGATCCCTATTCGGTTTTTTGCCATCATTAATGTTCTTCCATAAACATATTTGACTTTCACTTAATATTCAGGTACAAAATCAAACTGTCACTGATATCAGTAACAGGCAGAAGATTTTTTTAAATGTCTTTTTAATTGAATTTATTAAGAGTATGCATACTAATTAACAAAAATACGCTCAGGATGAGATATTAATGATACATGAAGGACTTGCCCCTCCAGATCCTTAACAAACACTAAAAAAAAAAAAAAAAATCTAAATTAATGGATCACTCCTTCACAGATAAGATAAAATTATAATCTCGCATAGCATGTTGATTCAGATTTTTTTGTTTGGGTTTTTGGTTGGTTGGTTGGTTTGGTTTGGTTTGGCTTTTGGTTGAGTTGGAATTAAAAATGACGTATCTTTGACCATCTGAGTATCAACAACGCATTAGGATGGTACTCAGCTCACAGGTTAAGTAATCTAAAATTAGAAGCTTGATTCAGATACTGTGTTATGAGTGTTTAATGACAGTTGAGACGATCCATGTTAACCAAGGCATTCAAATAAGGCAGACTGACATGACACAGGAAATGGTAAACTTCTCAGTCAGGATAATCATATACGGTAGACCTAATGAGTAAATTCAATGAAGTCTAGAGAGCTATTTAGCTTGCTGAGTTTAAGTTTCCATTTTATGAAGATGTACTGTTGTCAAAAGTCCACTGGCTATTTTATTTAATGCTCTGTTGGCTAGACTTTTATTGATTATATCAAGAGCTTAAATGTAATGAAATATAGATGTCTTAATTTGCAAGCTGAATCCCATCTGTAAAACAGCATCCAGTTGTCTAAATATAAGTACCCAGACTGAAATTCATTTGCCTGAATCCTGTTGTCAGGAAACATAAATGTCTATTGCTAATTTTTATCCCAAGACATTTTAAATGGCACCAGATGTTTATGTTTAGGAAATCAGATCCTGCCCTTAGTTAATTTTAATTTGTATTCATTGTTTTTTATTTGATTTTTTGTTTTCAATATTTATAATATACTTCTTATGAAAACATTGATACCAGAACAATGTATTTTAACTGTGTTATAATCTATCCTACAGTTTTTATTTAACAATATTTGTATGTAAGTTTATAAACTCAGGTATGAGCTTTGAACGCTGGGACTCTTACTTAGCTTAGATCCCTTCACTCTAAAAATATATATTGGAGCTCTTCCTTCTGTGTTCTATTTGCAAAGAGTGGAGAAAACTATGCACTTTGTGTGAATCACCTGACCAATAGCTGTGCTTTTTAGGATGAGACCAATTACTTCCAAAAATATTTCTCTCCATTGACTAATGACTTGTGTATCTTTCCACAAATCAGATCTATATGTTAACATTCAGCTTCGTGAATCTCTTCTGGGTTTGCTAGTCATTAAAAATCTGCTAATGACTTCCGCAGTTTTCCAGCTTCTGAAAGGGGAAAAGAGATTTTAAGATGTAGTCAAGAAAAAGCAGAAGGAGATGTTGATTTGACATGCTGAAAATTGGGGAAAAAAATTAAAAACACTACAAAACATGAAACAAAAAACCCAAACAGTCCCAAAAACCTCCAAACACTCTAGTCTTTCTCAATGCCCTTGAACAACAGCCGACAAAATCCTACTTCTTTTCTACTGCTCATATAAACTCAGTCTTTGTCCAGCATCCAAAAAAGAACAACTGCAGACCTCATTCTGTAAAAACCTTTCCTGCCCCTGGGAAAATGAATTTGTTAAAAATATCAGGCCTTTATTTTTATTATGCTTGTTACAAGACAGCAATGTTTGAGTCATATTTTCTGACTCCAAGTCATCTTGCTTTAAACAGTTATAGAAAGCATTTTACAAAACTTCTAATTTTGCCCATGAACAGTCTTTTTTAAACACTAAGATGAAGCAAATATGTTCTTGTACAGCTCTAAGTCTCTTCTCTGTGAATAACAAACCAAGAATTTCAGCTTGACATTTTTAGAAACTACCACATTCACATGCACAATCAAAAGAAACTTCAGATACCTTCTTTGCCAGAATTTTGCTTGCAATGTCCTCAGACCTCACACAAGTGTCTTTCTAGTTCCCCAAGTAAAAGATATGTTTACTTACCCATTTCTGCTCCAATATCTACAATTAATTTCAAGGCAAGGTCAATGCTTCTTTGCTATACCTTGAAACCTTAGAGGAGGGAACCCTTGCTGAGTAATTCCAACACTGAACCCCTTAGTTGCAGTCAGTGTGTGCAGGTCTGTGTTCAGTCCATCCCTCCTATTACTGCTAAATAGGTTAATGGATTATTTAGGTCTACATGAGAGGTAAATGCATAGCATAAATACATTCAGATTTTAAATGTCTTAACCAACAATTTCTACCGTGTTTACAAGAGATATTCTGATTTATCTCATTGGAGGGACTTTGGGATGTAAATTATGATACACATCTGAATACACAGAGGAATGTGGGAGACTACATTACTGAACTTCTGGGCCACTTTTTTACAGGAAAAATACAAAAAGATCTTTATATTTTTATATTTATATGAAACATAGGATGGATATAAACAGGATGAAGAAAATTGTCAGCAAATTGAGAATAATGGAAGGTTTTAGATGAAAATTGTTTACAGCAATGTCCTTTCTCAATCTTAGAAGAGATGGGAAGAGTAAATCTTTGCCTGTGTCAGATGGAACTTTACTCCTTGCTTATTGCCTCTGGTCTACCTTCAAAAAAAAACCTATCTACAATAACATCTGTTCATGTCAGCAGGGAAGCCTTTTCTGTCATAACTGTATCAAGGTAGGATGCAAGTGCATTAAATCATCACACAAATTAGTGATGTCTTGCAGAATACACTGAGAGTTGCAGCCTTCATTTAGAGATAATTTGTGGGACAGATGCCTCACCTTTTCTAAAGCATTAATGCATCAAAAATCCTCAAGAGCAAATATTTTGGAAGCTTCAGAAGGGTACTTTAAGTTTCAATAAACTAATAAACATTGTAACAGATTGAAGTATTGTGTTGGATTCCAAGGAGCTGATTCTAAAAACATCACTTTGCATTACTTAAATAATTAAAGAAATTGTAACCTGTGTCTTTCAAGTTTGATTCAGGCATAGAAAAAGACAATTTCCACAAATCAATCACTGTTCATAATTTCATTAACAAATATTACAAGTCTTTTCTTCCTGGACTTTTCACAATTATCTTATCATTTTATTCAATGATTTTGTTGTTTGAAATAGTTCAGTGTATACTTTCGAAAAACAAATTTTGGGCCCATAAATTATGAGAGTACTTCCTGATTGTTATTATGGTACTTGTATTTCTCTGGTGGGCTATAACCAAATCTTTAGACTTGATCACTCTTGAAATAAGCAGGTTGAATTTGAAATTTTCTTTCTAAAGCTGTTGCAGTTCAGACCCATTTTCAGTCAACACGTTATTCAAATCAGACTCAAGGGAGAAATCTAACTACAGTTACAAAAGGAAACAGTCATTAATATTTCCCCTTATAATCTGTTTTTATTCCTTTATTAACATTAGTTAATTTAGAAGAAGACTCTGAGGATGCTAAATGTCCTTGTGTGAGCCAGAAGTGGCAACTTGGATCGTAGGTTCAGCCACAGGCACAGGGTTATTTGCTTTTGAAATCATTCACAGCAGGGACAAGCTGAGCTTGCAGCCAAGGGAAACTGTGTGTCTGAAAAATAATGAGCCTTAAGTATACTTGCTATTTGACTGTAAATATATTAACATCAATTTTTGCACTGCAACAAGTTCTTTGGCGAAAATCTTAGTCTCCAAAATTCAGAGCTTGGAAACCAAGCACCAGGACTGACCAAAATAATAATATGGGGTTTGTTGCCATTTGGAATTTTATTCTCTTAAGAGTAATTTAAATTTACTTTGATCAAATGAAGAAAAGACTTTGTATGAAGTTGTACTGTGTTGTCCTCAAACAGAAAACACTTGACTTAAAAGGAATTAATTCTCTTTCCTATCTCAAAAATGTCAATTTGTTATTCTTTATTCTCTTAACTGGGTACATGTTCTGCTAAAGCTGTACTATTGAGCAGTTTTCTTCCCTGCTTAGCTTCTTCTCTCTGACTGGAACAGAGACATACGTTCAAAAGCCATTGCTGTGGACTTGATCAGGTCAACAAGATGGAAGTACCTGTATAAACAGGAACATTCTGCCCCTTGACCTTATAGTCATGCCCCATTAAGCTTTTGTGTGTCTTCTGTTGTGCAAAACCCATAAAGAAGATTTTCTATTTGTCTCCTGCTGTGTGCTTCTGCAAATATTGCAAATCACTTCCCCCCCTCAATATTCATGAACATAAGGAAATCGAGTCTTGATCTTCTGTAAATTAAAGCCACCTTGAGATAGTATATACTAGGAGAAACTGCAATACAGCTTAAGTGTGCCAGTGTTCTGACTATATGCTGTAATGCTTTGATAAATACATATACAATTTTATTATGAGATGGAGAATTATAAGCAGTGTTGATGCTGTGATAAACTGGCACTTGAAAGGCCTGTGTTTTTTGTTTTAATGTCAACTATTTATTTGCTGTTTAACCACTTCCAGTTAAAGATCTCTTCTATGTGGTTGTAAAAAAATGACAGTACATTGTAATCTCTTCATAAAAAATGTGACTTAAAATTGCTTTGTAATGTAGGTAACCCCCATATCTCTCCAAAGACTGGAACGGAAATATCCCAATAAAATTTTCTTGCAGGAAGCTGATGATTTTTCAAAGCCATAGCATTCTGCTGGAAACCATAAGGTTTGCTCAAGGTTTCAATCCAAGTCTGAGTGGCAATGAATCTGACTTCCCAAGCACAAGATCTTCCCAAGAACTTTGGCTATCCCAGTCTACTGGCTTCCAACATAAAGAAATTGTCTGTTTTCCAAAATGATTTGATCCTTTTTTCTCATCAGTTGTACTCTTTTTTTTAAATACTAACACAAGGTTATTTGATTTTCCAACTATTAAATGAATCTCACAGGGCAAAATATTTGGTTCTCTGCTTTCTAGTGTAATGATGTTCCATAGGCACGGTGAAGATTTGAAGAATTTTTTGAGGAAATACTAATAATTGCTCACTGTAACTTCTGAAAATTAACTTATCTGTGAAATATCATAAGAAACTGTAGGTCCTTTAAGTAAATCATATCCATGTTTGAATGACTGAGAACATATTGACTGAGAATATTAAGTATTTCCTGTATTTCTGAGCAGAAAGCTGGCTAGTGTTTCCTTCTCATACACACTTTAAAAAATACATTTGGAAATAAGGAACTTGCATCTCTTCTTTATCTTCCTTTCTATCCCCAGTTCCACTACTGCCCTTCTTTTATATAGGAGCTCAAGATTTAAAGGCTGTGTATTCAGAGAGAAGAAGGTGGCTGATGGTGAAGGTGGAGATGGTTCAGAAACAGTGGTAGAAGACGTCTAGTTGGTATAGTTGATACAATAAGGGTTATGGAGTAAGAGACAGAGGAACAGAGAACTGATCTGTGAATACTGCAAAGTCAGCATACAAAACTGAGAAATTTAAAACCCAGGAATCTTGTTTATACAGTGATAACACAAACTTCTTTCTCTGTAAATTAAAACACGCAAAGTTATGGGTGGTGCTTGTCAACCAACACAGGCTAGCATTCACTCTTACATGAACAGAATGCAGGAGTGAGTGAATCAAGTTTAGCCAACAGCCTTATAGGCAGTGTTAGGAGGAGTCTTGCCAGCAGGTTGAGAGAGGTAATCCTTCCCCTTTACTCAGAGCTGGTAAGTCAATACCTGGAGTACTGTGTCCAGTTCTGGGCTCCCAAGTACAGGAGACATGGACATACTGGAGGTGATGAAGGACCTGTAGCATCTATTATATGAAAGAGGCTGAGAGAGCTGGGAGTGTTCAACCTGGTAAAGAGAAGGCTTATGGTGGTTCTCATCAATATGTATAAACATCTGGTGGGGGTGAGTAAAGACAACAGAGCCACACTCATCTCAGTGATATCCAGGAGCTGACAAGGCAGTGGGCACAAATTGAAATAAAGGTGATTCCATGTAAATATAAGATACAAAATTTTACTTTGATGGAGTTGCACACTGTCATGCTTTGCCCAGGTAAGCTGTTGAGTCACCATCATTGGAGATATTTAAAACTCAACTGGAAACAGCTCTGAGCAACGTACTGTAGCGGGCCTTCTATAAGCAGGGATGTTGAGCTAGATGTTCTCCAGAGGTCCCTTCCGAACTCAATAATTCCATAACTTTGTGATTTTGTGATCTCCTGCACCATGTACAGTGGCTATTGGTAACTCCCTATAATAGAGCAAATAATTAATTCAGAAGTGATATTTCACTGGTTTTGGACTAAAAGCCACCATTTCCTAGTGAAAAACAGGTCCATATAGTTTGAAATAGTGATGAGTAAATGCCATGCACATCCTTAATATAAAGAGGCAATTAAGAAAGTAGTTAATTTTACATGAAAGCAAAAAACATCCAGCTATGATGGAATGGATGACAAATCAAGTGTTTTAAATAAAAAGGATAACCCCCTCAATTTAACTTCAAAAATGTTTTTATATTTGCTTTAGAATATTTTTTTAACTCACAGAATAAGATGTATACTTTCCTTCAATAGCATTTGAGACTCAATAATAACAACTGCTGACCAGAAACCAAATTATGCAATACACATTGCTCAGAGAACAACTGTGCCAAAACCATTTTAATAGATTATGAAAGGAAGTAATTTAAATGTGTAGTTGATTTACAAGCAGAAAGATGCCTTCACATTGACAGAATTTCTGGCAATTCAACATTTTTTTGGCAGATCTTCAACTTGTCGTTACACAGAGGAATGAAGAGCTATCTTTTCCAGTTATGTGTGGTTGCTACATTTATATACCCTAGGCTAAGGCCCTGTTTGCACTACTACAGAAACTTAATATTCATCAAAATTGCCTTAAAGAGGCAGCTAAGTGTTCCTACTGAAAGGAAAGGTATTCCTAGGCCAGCTTAATTTTAAATATTTTGGCCAAAAGCTGTGTTTTGCTATAACAGCTTCTTCTTTCCTCATAAAGAACTTAACAAATATTTTGTAATAACACTGCATTGCTGTATGGTTCCCTGGTCACAGGAAGCATCAGAGAGTTGACTACCACACACTCTACTCAGGAAATAAAAATTTGAACAGCTTTTGATCTACTCTGAATTATAGAGGAATTCCTAATATTCTCTACAAATGAGGCAGCAGGAAGCAATTTATAATTAACTTGGTTGTTTCTTTTCCTCAGTTGTGTTTTGCGAATTGTTGTCAGATCTTTTTAAAAAAGATTCTTTAGCTGCAGCTCGCTACAGCAGCTCCCTACTTTTGCTCTTTAGATCAGTTTGGAAAAAAACCCCACACTGTATCTTCAGGTTTTATTCCAGTCTTTCTTTTTTCTGTTAGCTTTTTTTTCAGCTGTGTCTTGGAGAAGGTCATGCATGGGCTCACCTCTCTCCTGTCCCTCCAGTTCCCACCATACAGCTTGGTTTCATTTGCAGACTTGCTGAGGGTGCACACAATCTCACTGTCCACATCATCAACAAAGATGTTAAACAGTGCCAGTCACAACACTGACTCCCGAGGAATGCCACTCATCACTCATCTCTACTCAGAGCTGTTGACCACAACACTTTGAGTGCAACAACCCAGCTAATTCCTTATCCACTGAGTGGTCTATGTGTCAAATCCATATCTCTTGAATTTAGAGACAAAGATGCTGTGCAGGACAGTGTCAATGCTATGCACAAGTCCACGTAGATGAAGTAAGGTTCTTTGCCTTTATATAAATCTATTTCCAGTTGAAATGAGAAATTATCTCTTTTTTCTTTTTCATAACAGAGGATTGATTAAAAACAAAGTTAGCCTTCTTAAAGTTACTTGTTCTGGGTAGTTGGGTAGTTTCAGCACTTAAGGTAAAATTTTTATACAATAAACTAAAAGCACTCAAACAATGTGTATGGTTGATGTGCAGTTTTATGATCAAGTCTACTATTTGAAAATGTACTGCTCCAGGTTGAACTATGGAAAATGATTTCTGTGTTAAAAGAAGAAAAAAGGAATGGAATGTGTTTGGGTTTTTTTTCTAAAAATCCTGACATCTCTGGTGTGTCTCTGATGCCTCAAAGGACAAGCATGTGATGCAACTAATGTTTTGAACACACATTCATGAATAAAAAAGAATTTAGGGCTCTTTTAAAGTGTTATACAGACAAATCCTGAGAAAGGACCACGTGTTCATATGCATGTTCATAGTCTACCAGAAACACAAGAAGTTTGTCTTGGTAAAGCATTGATCATTTTTTCTCTGCATAAGAACTTTACTTTAGGCAAAACAGCACAAAACGCAATACTTTCTCCACAAACCAGGAAAATGTTTTTGTTTTGCCTTGGTTTTGTATTGTTTGTTTCCAACAAGATTTAGTAATGAAGACAACATTCAACTCTGGGTCAATGTGAAGAATTTTTGTTTTATTATATTAGAGAAAGACTGGGTATCACCTCTGTGATTTTGTAATTATACCAGAAAAAGCAGGAAAATCTGCTACTACTCATTGAACCTTGCTACTGAGAGAAGTTGAATAGATCATTCATTCCATGGTTCAGAAAAGTCATTTCAAATCTGTGTACCACATGTTCAGCCTCAAGCATGTCCTTCAGATATGGATCATTAAATTCAATCTGTAACGCTCCAAGAAAAAGAGCTAAAAAATTGGGGTTTCCTTGTTTTGCATTCTATCATCTCTAACTAAAACTATATATTGTCTTTGATTTTCCAAATGGAATCATCATTTGTATCCTAGACCTATGAAAGCCATGACTGGTGTCTTTCTGAAGAATATAGCCTTCCCAAAACAAATATTAATCAATTAGACTAGCCCATGCCTAATCTTGATCTTCATGTCAGCTCATGCAACGAGACAAGCTTAAAAAAGACTGATACACTGGTGTAAGTCACTCCCTGTTGCATTCCCCCTTGTACACTTAGACTTATTCCATCTCATGCTCCTGATGTGTAAAGAAGTTGAAGTGAATGTTGTCCCAAGCCTACTGCCTTCCTCTTCTTTAACATATTAGTGACACTTGTTCAGTCAAGCAACTGTAATATGTTTGTGGATTGATTATGGACAACCTCTAAGGGCAAAGAACCTCACAGCTCCCTCTGTGTCCTGGGAATGGGGGAGACTTTGTGATATCAGTAATATTTTGTGGCAGTTTAAGGATTTAAGGATCTCAGTAATAAATTGTCACATTCACTTGGCTCACCTCGCCTCTGACCTTTTCATCAGTCCACACCAACCTTATGTGGACCTGGAATATAGGGTGAATATTGCAAGCCTCTGCTGGAGGAGGAAGAAGATTCATGTTGGCTTCTTCGTATTGATTTGTCTGTGTTAACCTAACTGGTTGTTAATCTATAATGTAGAACTTCTCTCTCTCTTTTTTTTTTTTTTTTTTTTTTTTTGGCAATGCATATCTGGGAGTTCTCATTTTTCCACTATCAATGAAACAGAATTTCTATGAATTTTTTTGTGTAAAAAGTAAATTCTACAGCATCAAAGACCCCTACCAATTCCAGTGAAGAAATTCTTATAAAGCTGAGATTATTAAATGGTCTTGGTGGACCATTATTACCACAGACAACTTAAAAAATACCTGATAAGATCTGAAAAATGAGAGGGTTAGTTTTAACAAGTACCTCATGTAATTTAAACTTTGAAAAATACACTATTTATGTCAGTGGACTATTTGTGTCAGTGGGGCTAGAGGAATCATTTTATCATAAGTTTCTACCCTTCCAATGAGAGCATATTGATTTATTCTATCATAAATCAAGACTCCTGCTAGGCTATGAATGAAGGATTTGTAAGGTTTTGGCCTTTAAAAGTGGTGGGAGGGTAAAGGAGAGACCATGAGAGTTTGCAGTAAGGGAGGTAGAGAATCATGTTGGCCAATAAACACACAGAGCAACATTAGAAACTACTGTAAGAGGGCACAGCCAAGTAAAATTGCATTCATTTATGCCAGCATTTCATCTTACACTTCAACATGGAACTGAAGGGAAAAATCTAGCTCATTGACCTCAGTCATATAATATCATAAGCAATAGTATTATATAGTCTCTCATATGTATTTATCAAGACCTCTCCAACACGTGGATATGCAGAAGTGTTGATCTTGAAACTATAAAACCTTTGATCTATAAACTGCTCTTCATGGGAATATATTATACCTGAGAGAGGACCCAATAACATTTAAACATGACAGAATATTGTAGTACAAGTTATGAGTAAGAGAAAATATGACAAAGATATGAACAATGCCTTTAACATTAATGCTTTTAGTCTATCAAAACAAAAGCTGAGAGAACTTATGATCATTTTCCATGCTTAAGTAAAGGTTAAAAAAGAGATAGAAAGGAAATAAAAGAGAAATCTGGCACAGTGAAGAAGTGACTATATTCACAGATAGAATTATTTTGGAATTATAATTAAATTAAATTCCTAACCATCAGTAAGCAGAAAACCTCTGCACTTCAACCAGAAGAGAGGTCCATGATCACCTTTGGCTCAGTTTGGTCCTGGAGCAATTTTTGAGAGAGATCTTGATGAAATGTAATCAAAATGAGTTATTAAATAGATCTATCTTTCAAGATGGTGTTTCTGTTAGAGCTTGAAATTAATGACATCCAGAGGTCCCTTTCAGAATAATTTATCTTTTTGTTTAGGATGGATTACCAACTGAGATCAGCCTCTATGATCCAGAATGTTCCTTCTTGACAACATTCTTATGAAAACATGCCAATTTCCACTTAATTTTAATTGAGACAGACTTCCTAGCTCCAAATGGAGCTGATAATAACCAGACAGAGAAGACTTTTAGAATATTTTCTTAAAATTTGTGATCATTCTGTTTAAAGCTGGTATTTTGTCATTCTCCTACATTTTAAGTGAGTGCCTTAACTACCTCACTATTCTTTCAATATTTGCTTATCATTAAGTGATGAACTCTACACCAAGGCACCAACATGCTATATTGTGTCTATGAAGCTAATCTCCTACTTATTAAAAGTAAACGACATAGCAAGGCATCTCTTTTCTCCCTCTCCACTGACTTTTCAGTCATGACCCATGCACTACTTCCACCTACTGTAGATATTCATTATTAAATAAATAAAGTATTTCCAAAACCAGGAGCTAGAATCCCTCTTCAAAGTCAAAGATATGCACAGGATTGAAACACGACACAGAGATCTTGCTTTTGCAAACATCCTATTTCATGTGGTGATATCATTCACTATCATGTTACTATAACTATGCTTTGACAAATGACAATTATCTTCATTCAGACAGTGATAAGGAGATATGGATTCAACTTTGAAATGCAATCTGTAGTAAAAGTTAATTGAACCGCTTTCAGGCTCTGTTACCATCTATAAAATATTTCACCTTATACAGATTAATGTTCTTCAATTATATTTTAATGGAGTTGCAAAGACAGTTCATTTATAATTCCATCTTTAACATTCATTTTGTTATAGACATGTCCTTCCTCAAATGCTTAAAATCAATTATCTCAATGAGCAGTTTCCAGTAGAATTTTTTTCTGACATTTTTTCCTCCCATTTTCACTCAGTTTCAATTCTTGGGATTCTGCTTGTGGTGCATGACAAGGACAGTTATGAAGGGTCCATAGATAAATATATCCTCTAAATGTACTTTTCAAGTTAGGTTCTGCATTTGCCATTCTTGTAGGAAATTTCAGATCAGGATTCAAAACCAAAGTAAAATATTAAAGCCCATTATAGTTTAGTTTGAGTGATTCATGCACTATCAAAGGTAAGGTGAAAAACTCTGTGCCTTGGTCAAGTAGCTGCATGAAATCAGACAAGAGTGAATGCTAAACCCAAAAAGTTATTCTTAACCATATCCACTCTCCAGAACCTGCACAAATCACAGTTGCAAGCTGTACTCTGGAGAGTACAATGCCCCAAACTCATTCCTTAATGTAGCCATCTGAAAGCATTCCTTGAAAGAGCTATTACAGCTTCATTCTTTTAATAAAAGATGCCAAAGGGGATAAGGATCATCACAAACTGAAGCCTCTTGATTAAAAAGTTAGCTTTATTCTTCCTCTGGCTGAAGAATGTTACTCCATCATTCCTCCTGTCCAGGTGACTGCTCAAACCAGGAAAACTCACTGGAGATGTTTATGAAGCAGAAAAGAAAGGGGAAAAGAGTGAGATTCTGTGGAAGTGAGGAGCAGCACTCTTTATCCACTTTGCTGGTGTTAGCCAATGTACAGAAAAGTCAGCAGAATTCATGAGGCCAAAAAGGGATTAGAAAAGAAGAAACACACCAATGACTCTATGCTGCAGTACCTGGAGCTCTGAAAAATGAATCCTAGGTTTTTAGTACCTGTTTCTGAAATTTGTTTTTACATAAAAGAAAATTTATTACAAATATTAAGGAGAAGGCACTAGCCTATCCTTTACTTGCTGAGTGAACTAAACACAGGTTCCTTCTACACTAGGCATTAGGTCAAAAAAAAAAAAAAAAAGGCTGAATATAATTGAAACATCCTGGTATAGGTAAGCCTTAATCATACATCAGACAGAGCAAGGACATGATTCAGTTAGACACACTTTGGCTTTGAGTACCATTTGAATTATTCTCACATATCTTAGACTTCAAGAGAAGTCTGGGGACCCAGTGACATTGCATTCACTATGCTGCAGTCCAAGAAAATGATAGGCACCCTGTTGGCTGCTTGCAGCCTTGAGATGGGAAACATGATATGTGCACCATCTTTCCTCTGAGGCAGGTGATGAAGAGACATGGAGTAAATTAGATTGAAGAAGTGGGAATTGAGACAATCTGGTGGGCTTGGAGAGCTTAGAGGGTGAGAATTTTCAGGGAAAGGAAGCAGACTTCATTATTGCTTAGAATAACAAAATAAACAAAGAGGAACGTTTTCTTGAGGCAGGCCAAATTCACGACATAGATTCACAGATTCATAGAATGGCCAGGTTGGAAGGGACCTTAAAGATCATCTAGTTCCAACCCCCCTGCCATGGGGGCATAAACTCATAAGGACAGACAGCATCAGATCTGATGTTGATAGCAGCAGCACAGCTGCTCCCACTCAAATGCATCTGACAACATGGCACAGGAAGGTACCAATGAAACAGATGCCATCAGTTTAGTCGCTTGTTCTTTTTTCTTGCCTTCTTAACCTTGTAATATATGGGGTTATTTTCAGGACGATTTTGAGTCCAACTTGTAATGTACAGCATTTATGTTCTTGTCACTATAAACACTTTTGCCTTTTCTAGAGACAGGAGGAATATTGCTTGAGGCTCTAGAAGAGGCTTTAGGAGGAATTTCGAGTTTAGTGGTAGCAGAAACACAGAGTGTATACTGCCATTAGGATAAGAGACAAAAACCCCACAAAACAGAGTGTCTGAAATACACATTGATATCTATCAGTACATTCCATCCATTTCCCAAAGCATAGTTCTCCAGGCACTCTGCTTGCAAAATAAATTTTTGGTTGTACTTCCTCTTATTTTTTAAGTTACTTTATTTGAATATTAATGATTGTTGATTTTTTTTTTCTTCCTAATTCAATGGGAATAAGTGTCAAACATTGTTTTGATTTGAAGGATGGAACACAAAAAGTAAAAAAAGTAAATCTCAGGGGGACTTGGCAATTCTTATCCCACTTACTGGAGGATTGGTGCATTACAGACAGGAGCAGACCTTAGAGAAGGCAGCCCTGTCACACTAGTGACATTCCATTTTTCACTGTCTTTAAAAGCAAAATTATCAGAAGTGTAAGCATTGCCAACAAGTCAGTGTTACAGGATTTACAACACAACATTTTGATCTTTCTTCTACATTTTAATTGGGTACCACATTCAAATGCCTTATATTTTAAAGCTCTGAACAACTCTGTCTACATATCATTCTCTTTTTTGACTCTTCCAGGCTATAAAATTCCTTTCTCTCCTGAGTTGGAAGTGCTCTTCAGTTGAGTGGTTTTCTGTTCCCTTCTCCTTCTTTTGTCATTGGATAATTTTACTTTTAGTCTGCCTGCCCTACTTACAAGTTTCTTTTTATACATCAAACAGCTTCCATTACAAACTCAACTGCCTCCACTTTACACAGATTCAGTGCATGAAATACTTTTGCAGCAACAGACCACCGGGTACAATCAACTGTCCATTACCTGTGGCCAGTGCATCCATTTTGCAGAAAAACCTTGCTATGGCAGCAAAGTGTCCAAGGCTGGCTCCATGCAAAATAGTACTTGAACAAGGATTCATTACTTCCAAGGTTAGCTCAGTACATGTTTGCCTGGTTTTGGACATTGAGCTAAAAAGCCCTGCCAGACTTGAGCTGGCTTCCCATAGAGTCATTCTCTCTTGTCTGCAGCACACTCTCACACACTACACTACCTATGTCATCCAAGGTCTCTCATTTCCCCACTCCAGTACCCTGGATAATGAATATGAGAGGGAGATGTTTTGATCTTCTACTCATTTCTACCCATATCTTGTCTGTAAAGAAAGGCAGGCATAATATATGTGGTGTATGTTTTCCTGAATTTGGACTGAGATGGAAATAGACCAAATAATCTTGTAGGCATTTTCCATTGCAACAGACTGAAGTTTGTAACTGAAAAGTGAGAAAAGGGTTAGATACTTTGAGAGAATTTATGTTTGCCTTATGCAAAACCAAAAAGCACATTTAAAATCAAGACTTTCTGGCACTGTTTGTTATTTTCCAATCAAGACACAAAGTCAGTGTTCTAATTGCAAAGAGTGAATCACTCCCAAACTATGTTGCTATGTACATATCTCTCAGGTATAGTTTAACTGGGTTTTCTTATGGAAATATATTAGTTTTTGAAACATATTGGCATGAAATATAACTGAGTTTTAGTTCTGAGATTAGGATCTGTTAATTCCTGAAGATCCAAAAAATCATCATGACAGATTTATAACACAGAAACACAGAAGGAAATTTATTGAACATACTTAAACTGACTTTGAGTTACCTGCTAGTTAATTAGAAATGACTCCAGAGCTGGCCACTGTAAAAGACTTCTCAGTAAATTGTTTTCAAACCCTAAGGCAGGTTGTAGTCATTATGTTTCCTTTACACTTTACACAAGATGGTCTTTGTTTAGTAGCCTGCATGTTACATATATCCTTTCACGTTTTCCTAATGTTCCTATTTATTTTTTGATTTGAAATTTTAATGTGATGCTATTCTATTATTGATTCATGTAGACATGTGGACATTTTTAGAATGAATGCAATCTCTCTCTGTCACTGGCCCCATCTAAAAAGTTGGTATTTCAACTACTTTGGAAAAAAAAAATTAAAAAGTGATAAAGAAATACAATGAAAGAGAGAAAGAGATAAATAAGAAAAGTGAGGGAGGAGGGAAAGATTGAATGTATGAAGAAAAAGGAAAATCCAAATCCATAAAACAGAAGACTGTATCAAAAAGGGGAAGATTAAAAACATAGTATATATCACTGCTAACTTACTTAAAACTGTTTAATAAGCCTTCTTATGTTTAAATTCTATAGCAAGAGCTTAAGCATTTGGAAGACCAATTTGTGTGCAAAAGGAGTACGCAAAGCTCCCAGGAAGATCTTCTGCTAAGTAATCACTTTTTGGCATGCTATAAAGGAGATCCACTGTGTGCTGAAGCCCTCTCATCTGCAGTTGTCTTTCAGTGGGTTCCAGATATGAACGAGATGAGAATCTAACACAGAGCCTCTTTTTTTTTCTTTCTTTTTTTTTTTTTTTTTACTTAGCATCAGATATACATAGACCAAGTCAGAATATTCTCTTTACTCTTTTGGTGAATTCCTTTATCCCATGAGACCTTTCCTTAATTTTTCTCCTACTCTGCCCAAAGATTTCTTACGAAGTTTTTGTTTGCACTCACATGTACTCACACTGGAATCACTGCCACAGAGAGGTTTAATTGTTCAAATCCAACCCACGCCTGAACCAAAAACATCCGGAACTGCTTTATTCCACTAAATTTCATTCCATGTGAAGTTCAGCATTATTCAATCTTAAATTCAAGTGCAAGTCTCACTTTAGAAAGAACTGCTACCTTTTCAAAACTGCTTTTTTAAATTATTCCAATCATATGCAAAGCTTGGTTAGGAATAAAACCATGTTTTCATTAAGTTTGTAAAATTGTAACATTCTTATCAGCAATTGTCATTATTAATTCATATCAAGCATGAGCCTTGTCAGATAAATTAGAAAAACTCTCTTTAAAATAAAAGCTTAAAACACAATAGTCCTTAAAATCTAAGTATTTCTGCCTCTAATCACTGATACCTCACTGAAATATTCCTTTTGCATACAAGTTTTCCAATTAATTACAAGAACATTATAAGCAAATGTTGCAACTTTTTAAAAAGCCTTAATTATCCCTGAAAGAACAGCTAAGCATCAGGGAACAGAGAGGAAATGTGTGTCTTGCAACCACAACTATGAAAAAAGTTTGCAAACCTGTGACATCATAAGCTACTAATTATTTCCACACATGGGAAAATATTGGAATTTATTAAGGTCTTTTCAAGATATGGAAAATGTTCCACAAGTGAGGCAACTGTAATTCAGCAGAGGTGGAGTCCAAAATGAATTATTAAGGTCATTTCTTCAAGAATGAATATAAATATTTTCCACATTTCTCTACACCAGCTACAGTATATGCATGAATATACATCTTAAATGCTGGCATTCATGGAGTCTGTGCATACGTAATAGCTATCCTATCTATTTTAGGAATTTTGAAGGCACATGTTGCTTTGGCATTGAATTACCTTTCATATTTATCTAAGTTTAAAGACTAAAAGAAACTTAGTATATGTCTTCCATGTTCACTAGCACAGTATTTAAACTGAAAACTGTATGCAGAATCTTTGGTAACTGCCATGAAAAATCGATGTTGGCATATTCTGAATGTTTACATTATTAAAGATAAATGCCATAGAGAAATGTGTGGGTAGGCCTGGAGCATTCCACAAAGATCTTATGTTTGCATTAAGAATCGAGCTAATTAATGTTTTACAAGGTTTGACCTTGACCTTAGGGTTTTATAGAACTGGACAAAAACACAATACCAGAATATTTATTTTAGTACTTGATTCTCTAAATAAAAGAACCAGTGATAGTACCAGAAAGGCATAGAGCTGCAGTGTCTTTACTGTGATCACTATTTTCTTTTTCGTCTCTAACTGTGTTGGTTGGCCTGATTACAAGCCCCAGCTCATGCTGTTACTTCTTACCATTCCCCCCCTGTCCTGCCCTCCCTCCAGTAGTTTCTTTCAGAGAAATTCAGTTTGACTGTTAATTTTCAGACAAGATTACCCATTCGGATTAAATGGCTGATTGGAGAGAATACAATAGCAGAGGCAGAGGGATGAGGAGGACAGTAATAGTATATTTAGCCACACAGTTTGATCCAAAAGCAGTCTACAGTCTTTGGACAGAAGAAGATCTTACTCTCTTCATGCTCTGTTTTCAGTTGATAAGATAGAACAGAGCATAGTACTCATGCATAGCAGCCAGTACAAACAGGTTTTATTAAATAGCAATTATTTTTCATATAGGACAGAACTGCCTCTTAAAAATGTTATTTCCTTGAAGAACTGTCATCCCCAAGACTTGAAGAAAGCATATTTAAACACAGTTAATCACCTGCTTGGCAAAACAGAGGCTGTTGCTATTATTTGCATTTATGTTCACCACTCTGCAGAGCTCCAAGTTAAGTTCCAAACTCATTGATATCTATACGAATAAGTTAACTATGTCCAGGACAATCTCTTCGCATCCAGCTCCACTGGAAGAGAGTAGCCTGTCTCCATACAACTCACCTCACAGGGAATATGCATCAGAGTTGCCTAAAAGGCACACAAACCAGGAAAGAAGTCTATACTGTGCATAAACTGGAAGTCAAGTACATGCCCCAGCATGCTCCCCAGTCAGGAAGGCTCTGTCCCTGCTAGAGTGCCTAATGGCTCTATCCTGTGTGCACACAGGCATTTTCTCCCCCTAGCAAGAAAGATGTTGCCAGAGGAGCAGGGAAGATGAACTGCAAATAGAGGATTAGAATTAGGAAACCTGAAAACAAAACAAAACAAAAAAATAAGTTTGAAGAAAGGAAGAAAAAGAAAAATTTGGCAATGAGTGAAAATTCAGAATGGGTTTTCACTTCTTTCTTTTCCTGCTCTAAATATCTAAAACCATCAGCCTTGTATAAACCATGAACCTGTAGTAATAGCAGCTTTGTGGATTTTCCAGACAATCGGGCAGCAGAAAGTCACCTGATCCATCTTTGGGACCTGGTGAGAACCAGCAAGTATAATAGGCTGCAAAACACCTGAAACTGCTGGCATCGCAAACACTTCCTGCCTAGTTCTGTTGGACAACAGACACAAAGCCGACCCTGTAATTACATACCACCCTGATCTACATTTTCAGTCATGTAATTAATACTTCCTCTGTAAAGCAATGGAATAATTTAGAGAGCAGATTTTCAACCTTAGTCTGGGAAAACTGAGAGAGTGTGAGCTCTGCTTGGGCATTTTAGCTACAAGGAAATGCTTTTCTGATTCCATTTGCTCACAGGAACTGTAATTAGATGCTCAGAGCTCTCTTTGTGCTAAGGGAGAAGAAAATGATACTTCCTTCCTGTTTAAAAGCCACAGGCAAGAGCAGGTGAGGGGAGCTTTGATTTATTCAGGGGACTTTATGAGAGTGATAAATGTAGATGGCCCTGCAGACTCAGCCAGCTGAGAAAGTGTTGTGTTGTCCCACACAGGGAAGCATTTAGCTTGTTCTTGTGGAGCTAAAATGCTTCTCATAAATCACTGTGGTTTTACAGTAGGCATAACAAAATCCCATATAGATCCTATACAGAAAATAAAACACTTTTCTGGTTTTTATCATGGTACCTCCTGATAAACTTTCACAGAACTCATTTTTTTATCTGCTCCAGATTTCCCTTTCTCAGTATATTATACACAGAAGGGGGGGGGAGGGGAAATCATGATAGGATGCTTCATAAAGAAAAACTAAACAGAAAGAAATGTAGAAGTCAGCATACTGGAACTGAAGAGTAAGTTAGGTATCCATGCTATCATAATTTTGAAATTCTACCTCACGCCCACTTTAGATGGAGAATAGCAGGCCCAGAAACATATCCTGGCAAATAATGATTACTAATAGTCTCACTGATGTGTTTACACTGTAGTGAAGTAGTGGTTACTTTTGCACATGAATTATCTGCTGAAGTGGTAAGCATTCAGATGTGTTTTAACCCTACTGATATCTACAGACAGCGAGATGTAGGGGAAAGTTGGATTGTATCTAGGACTTCACAGTTCATTCAAAAACCACCTAAATCAAATTTTAAATCTATAAAGTGGTCCCTAGTACAATTCCCTCCATGTATCTTATGTGCTTTAATGACAATGTCACTCATGCAGCATCAAGAGGGTATGACTGACAGCTGTCTCCTTTGGAAGAACTCTACTTTCCATAGGAGCACACAGGGTGCACAGCTGGCCTGAGTTTAGGCTTTTCATTGCCAGGACAATGAAAATCCACTGAAAGATTTTTGAAGCTCTCTAGGCTTTGTTATTCCTACAACCTTAGTCTTTTCAAGCATGTAAAGTTTTCCACATCAGAAGTGGTTACAGGTACAATCTAGGATTTCACAGTAACCCATACAGTACAACTTCAGTGGAATTCAGGCATCTAAGTCCCAGAGCACTCTCCAGAAATCCTTGGCTATACGCCCGAGAAACGCTTACTCCAGAGCTTGAGTATCCTGTTATTGCCCACACCTAAAGATAATACATTCTTTGCTGATCAAAAGAGTTGAGTGCCTACTCAACTCTGAATTTACAAAATAGGCAGGCCTTTACCACTGAAAGGACAGTTCTCTCCCTGTGCTAAGACTATAGCCAACTCTTACCCATAGAATTGTACTGAATTCAAAACATAACTAGGAAAGGATGCGGTTCCTACTGTTTTAATAATAGCTTTATGATGAAAGCAGTTGCCCACGAATCAGAAGGTTTGGATTCAAACCTTAGCCTGCAGGGACTTGACTCGGCAGGCACCCTACCCACAAAGCCATGCAGTAGTCACAAGAGGAGATGTGATCCAGCCTTTCAGCTGAGGCTATATATTTCTGCAGACAGCAATGAAAAAATCACTGAGAAGATGTTTAGACAAGAGCAGTCTGACTCTATAGCCTACTGATTAGATCAATTTCCTGCAACTGATTCCTGAAAGCAAAGTAAAACACAGAAAACTCTGATCTTTGCATTAGACACCTGCTGTCTCACTCAACAGTGTATGTTTGTATTTCCGTCACTATAAGAGAAAGAAGGAAACTAAAGCATCCAATTTCTGCAGTTGCGTTTGGCTAAAATTCGAAATGTTTTTAGAGACATCATTCATTCAAAAGAAATAATTCTACTGTTTTTAAATTATCTTTCTGGCCTGTATTAAAAGCCATGCTTTGTGGAAATTACTGTATCAGAGGATATTGCCTACAGGAAATTGAAATTACTCAACTGATATATCTAATATTAGTAAACTAGTACCTCTGTGTTCATAAGTGTATTTTTCAATTTTAAAAACAAACAACAATAACAACAAAAAACCCCACAACAAACAAAAATCCCCACATTTCTCCTGCTTAGTAAAAGGATATTAATGAAGAATTATTCTTTCTGTATGTACAAAAATTTTAAATATGTAGTCAGATAGCTATGTATTTCTAAAGCAGTAAGTAGCATAGACTTTCAGCATCAGTCCAGCACTTTAGTATCTGGAGTCAACACATTGACTATATATGTTTCAAGGCTGGAAAGAAAAATTTAACGTTTCAAGACTCAGCAAGACAGAACAGAATCTTTGGTCATTATGTTCACGTTAATCTTTCTGTCCCCTTTCACTGGCTTTTCCCCTCTACCTGTGCTTCTCATATTCCATAGTCAAGAGAAAATGATAATTTCTTTTTTTAAAAATAATTTTCAAATGACCACAAAATTAACAATCACAGACAACAAAATAAGGATGTCATGCAATTTCTAATGTTTTTAAGATCCAAATATATGTGTCCTTTTTAAAGGACAGAATGTGAGGTAACAACAAAAAAAATTGTACTACCTTTCAATAAGGCATGTGTAAATTTTACTTGCTTTGTTAATTTAGGATTGTTGGCTTTCATCTTTACTTCCTAGTTACATGTTTTATACAAGCAGCTGACTTTTTTAAGAGGGATTTCTACTAAAAAAGGAAATGGGAATTCAAGAAATTATACTCACACCACAGAACTCTTCAAATCTTCTGCTGGGGTAAAATATACAATATCTGTGGTTGAAACATCTGATTGTACATTCACATAAGTTGTTTCCATTTTAATGTTTTCAGGATCAAAATTAACAAGCAAATTTGCTTCTTTGGCAAAAATGAATATTTTGCAATTTCTGGGGTTTGTATTACAGCATAGCATATACAAAATAAGCTTTTTTCTTCCTTTTTCTATTTAGGAGTAGCATAGTCAGAATTAAGTTTTAAAGTATATGAAATACAGATGATATGTAGTTCAATATTGTGTGCTGGAGCCCTTGATACAGAATTTATATCTATCTGGAAAGGGAAAGTGCACATTTGGTTTCTTGTTCTCTCTTACAGATAGTGATATGTTTTTTAAAGGTATAAATATAGATTAGAATTCTTTAAAATTCTGTCACTAGTCTTCCTTGTGTACTCACGACATTAGTAAGAGAAGCTCTCTGTTTTTACAGTACTTCACTTTGCATGGAGTGATCAGAGAAATGTAGAGAGAGTGCTATATGTCAGTGTCTTTAAAATTAACATATTATTGAAAGGTAAAGGGGAAAACCATTTATTTATGCTATGTAACATAAGGTTTTGAAATCTTTAGGGTAAGGATAAGCATCGTAGTGAGGACCATAGACGCACGTAGACATTTATCATCCCATGCATAATCCATAGAAGACCCTTGTAGCCACTAAAGTAAATGCTTATGTGGAAAATAAGTATTAGGAAAGTATCAGTAATGCAACTTAGCAGCTGAAAGCAAGAAAGAGAGCTAACACAGTGCAGCCAGCCAGGTCTCCCACATACTACTGTTGGAAAAGTACTAACTTAGAATAATATTTCACAGTATGAATTATATGCTTGCATGCGTTCTCTGTGTGGGACAGAGGGAGCATTGCCTTTGGAGAGCAGTTTGATTAGCTCCTTCACTGTCTTATTTGACTTCATAAATCTCACTGAAACAAGAGAAACTATAGTGCCACTGTATTTGTCAGAGCAGAATACTGCATAGTAACAGTGTAAAAAAAAAAAAAAAATTTCTTCCTAGGTCATTCTGTAGACAGGCATCAGAGACTAACAAGAGCAAGATATACCAGTAGAAGAATTTGTCACACTCCCCTTGCTTGGAAATAAATACAAGATTTTGTCTGCGTACTTGATGGTCACCCTGAATTCCATGGAAATCTGATAAATGTGGGCCAATGTCTGCAGAAGATCTCCATATTTCTAGAGGAAGCTCAACATCTCTCTGATCCATTACAAGAGTGTTGCAAACTAAAATGTGCTTCCAGGACTTGGGCCAACCACCATATGGCCATGGTGACTGACTTTCCCATCTGTGGTATTCAAAATACATGGTTTCATCTTCAAAATATGTTTGTTTTCAGTAGATTTATTAGAGCTCTATTTCCTCCAGTTTTTAACCTTTCCACCTCCTAGTGTGTTCATGCCCATTACTGGACCCATAAGGTTCTTCTAAAGGAGATGCCAGATATAATGATAAAATGGGAAAAGTTTGGGGCTTAATAAATAGCCCAGTAAAGTGATTAAAAATCAGGTATTATCAACCCTAAGGCAAAGCTTAACACCTGGTACCTAATGCAGTGCATTCTTGTCATGACTCTAGCCGTTTGATAGCGAACCAGCTCTCATCTCACAAAAGTGTTGCTGAGGCTGTTAAATCCATCTGAAGGGATTTAAAGACCTCTATACTCAACAAAATCTATACAGTTATGGTTCGTATGAGTTGTTTGCAGTTTTTTGAGTCATCTGATCTTTGGCACATCTTCCATGTGCCTAAACAAAAGGAGAGGTCTTCCTGGGAAACAGCTGACTCTATCCTGTACAGGTGATGAGAATTCATTGTGGAAAGAAGCAGTTCCCAAAGAAAGTTATTTTCTGTTACAGCCACTTTCACCTCCCCACCTCTCACCCCTAACCTGTTACTTAGGAAGCAGATCATGAAGTACACAGTCTTGAAAGAAACAAAGGCTTTTTTCCCAAGAACTTCTGCAAAAGAATCTGATTTAAATCAATAACAAAGAAGAATTTCTGGATTAAGCAGATGACATTAATTGAATTCTTGCCAGTTTGTTTTCATCTGACATTGTGCATATGATCCTCTTAATGCTTAGAGAAAACATTCCTCTCATCAGCTAGTCTCATCCATCTGACAACTTGTCTCTGTCATGTTTAAATGAACATGTTCTGCTCTTTATATTAGAGCAATTTCCTCGCATAACCACCAGCAATCATGGGCACCAGGAAAGCTAACTTGCAGTCCCTCTACTTGCTACCTAATTGGTGGTGTGGCTACAAGTCAAAAAACAACTGGGGCCAAAAATTTGCCTATTACCTGCAGACCAGTACAATACACATGTTCACACAGAGGGAATAGCCACAATACTTGCAAAGTCAAGGACAAGGCCAGAACTGTAATTATGTACAGCAGAATATCTATTTGCCTATTTTAGTGGGAAAATTTCCAGGAAACCATACAGAATTATACTTTGAAAAGGTAGGGAAGAGGAAGACTTGTTGAATCATGTTGTGGTAAGAAGCAAAGCCATCCTAGATTGGAAGAGTGACGATCCTGGCAAGGACAGTAGACAAGTCTGTGTGCTCTGTAAGGTTTTCTCAAGCACTGATTCTAGAAAGATTATTGGGAAATTGCTAATTTAGGCACATAAATGAGGCATCCACAATTTATTGTACGTTGTACTCCGCTTTTATTTTCTTTTTAATTTGTAAAATTTTCTCTCTTTCCTTTCTGATTTTAAACTAAGATGTAAAGCAAGACTGCAGTATTTTTCATTTTCTTTGCTTGTACATGATTACACTGGTGGAATCTGTCATTCCGGGGTCTATGTTTCTCTTTCCAGCGTATGTCAGGCAGTAATCCCTCGTAACTCTACAAGATCCAGTCCTTTTAAGGGCAGGAGTACCATCTGCAATGCAATCCACTGTGTACACTGACTCCTATGGCTTGTGAAATTACCCATGTTATGACACTCATAGCAGCAGGAGATGAAGCTGAAGTCAGACATGGAATGTAAGGGTGCCAGATGTCCCAATTTTCATGGGACATTCCCACATTTAAATAAAACTCCCACATCCTGTTGACAGAAATAATTGTCCCAAGATCTGCACATGCAGCACTCTCCTCTCTCTTACAGGGTGGGAGTGACACACGCAGCTCTCTTCACCCCACCCTTGGAGTGTTTCAGATTCCTGCAGCTGCAGCACCTGCAGCCAGAGATAGGGAATAATGGAGAGGGGAATTGGGAGGGAGGGGAAAGGGAGCAGCACAGAAGAGAATAGAAAAGAGAAAATCAGGCAGAGAAGGAAGGAAGAGAAGCAGTTAAGGAGGAACAGCAGGAAAGAGAAAGGGAAGAAATAGATGAGGAAATTGAGAGGAATTGAAGAAATATCTCTAAAAGCAAGAGGAACTTAAAGGATTTAACAAAGGTGGGATAAGAAGGGGAAAAGAGTGAGAAGAAGATGAAAAGTGGTAGAGACATACAAGCATAATGGAAAATATGGAAAAGTAAAGAAAATAGAAAAATCAAGGAAAACCAAAATGTCAAAAGGACAAAGAAGGGAAAATGAGGGAGAAACCCTACCATATCAAAAGCTGTAGCTCTTCTGCACATAGCCAATTCATATGACAAGCCATGCTGTCCCCTTCTTTCCACGCTCACTTCTTTCCACTTCTTTGCCATGACAGCACACAACTTTGTGCTGGAGCAGTCAGTGGGGGAAGCTGCCAGGGACATACATGAGAGCACAGAGCAGCCGTGCATAGAACAGGAATTGCCATGAACTCCTAGGGCCACCTCACAAGCAGCTGCTATTGAAACAGCTATGCGTTTTAATGATTTCTTTCCAGATTCTGCTGGATAGCAGAAGAGTGAGAGGGGAATTGGAAAGGAGGCTGAAACTGAAGGTGCAAAGAAAGGCCAGCCAAATTTTGGAGTATATGTTGTGGGGTCATCCAGACCCTTGTGTTGATATAACTAAATGTAGCTCTTCCCCTGAGCTCCCATAGGCTTCTCTATTGTGTCATAATCATCTTTTCTTGACATATTTGAAAAAACGTCTTTTGCTTTATTATTGTCAGTTCAATTTTCTCTCCCCATGAGAATCCCAGGGAGGAGATACAGATTGCTAGAGTCCCACCTGCTTTACTTCATGGAGTTTCCTATTCTTACTCCTGTCCAAAGTAAAGGATTTGCCCCTTAGAAAGAAAGATGTGCATGGGGGAAAAAAAACAAAACCTCTGCTCTGTACAGAAGCTGGGTTTCATCTTTGTAGATCCAGTACATATCAGTGCAAGGCTGTCAGCCCCACAAACTTACTAGTTTTCTCCAAACATCCTTATTGTAAAAGCACCACATGGGCTACAGAGAGCAGCTGTTGCTTAGGGGGAATTTCAGCTTCTCAGTACAGTCAAGGGAAAAGAAAGAAGAACATGAATGTGGTATAGTTAAGAATAAACATAAAATATTTAATATTTACTCACTTCTAATTAGGGCAAAGAAATGGGTTTGATAGCAGTACCTGAGCAAGTTCAAGTTGCACTCCCACATGTGTTGAGTCAGCTGCATCCATTCTGCTTGCTTGGGACAAAGACCACGGATGAACCTTGCTCCCCTTTGCCTCTCTCCCATCCCTAAAAGCCTGAAATCACCTGATTGTGGAGCAAGCTGACTTTTCACAGGCTAGAGTCTAAGCGAGACCAGTGTGTGAGCAAGGTAGGTGACAGGGAAGCTGCAATGCAAAACCAGGCTTGGTCCCCAAACGTCCAAGATGTTATAGACATTTTCACTTCTTATTGTCCACCCCAGCACATGGGAATGGATGAATTTATAATTGTTTCTTTCTTTCTGTACTCCACTTCATGGACTACGCTGACAGCCATCCTCTTCATCTGTGAATTCTGGCACATGCCTGCCAAGCAATTTTTAAAAATCACTTTCCCTCACAGTTTTGGCTAATTCTGCTTGCATGAGGGAAAAAAAAAAATAATAATAATTAAGTGCTTGCAGCCACATGTAAGTCAGCTGCAATGAGACTGCATGGTGCAGAGCAGTGTGAGAAAAGCCTCGAAGTTTTTGTAAGAAAATAATAAGGTTTTTTTTTAAAGAAGACAGTATATTTGTGTGGTATCTGTAAAAGAGGTTTGTAGGTCCATTGTGCAACCTCATAAATGAGCTCTTCTCAAATTTCTTCTGATTTTTTTCTACATCCTGCTTGAAGTAAGGATATAACAGAGACTGCAGTTTCTTTCAGTTGAATTAGCACATTATACAGAAGAAATATCAAACACTGTTCTGCAGCATATCTGTGTGTTTGCCTTGTTTGATATTGCACAACATGGAGAACAAATGTTCAGGTGATAACTGTCACAATACTGAAGCAGGTATAGCTCTTCCTTTAAGGAGAGCAGGATCTATCCCCTCCAGAACTGTACAATCTTTGTTAAAATCTTTCTAGTTTTTTTTATTTGCTTGGTTTGATTTAGTTGGCTGGGGTTTCTTTTGCTTTTTTCTTTTTCCTCTTGGGCCAAGCTTATTTGGCACAAGTCCTAGCACAAAACCCAGCACCACAATAAACCAGAACATTAATATACAGCAGAAGAAAGCAAGTGCACCGCATGCCTATGGTAGCTCCCAGTGAGGATTCCCTTGGCTGTCCCCAGTCTTACAGAAACTGATTTGTGGGAACATGTGCTAAACACAAAAGTGATGTATAGGAAAAACATAGGAGGTCCCAACACAATGCCCATCATTTTATTTAATTTCTAACAGAGTGGTTACGTTTGGTTCATTAACTTTGCTTCATCTTTCCTTTTCTTAACAAAGTTGAAAAATGTAGATTTTGTTGCTGAAAAATAATTTTAATAAACACAGAGTTCACCTGCATTCACAGAATGGTTTTCAGTGAGCATCTTGTTAGCTCTCCTTAAGCTCACAGTGACAAGCATCTGACAGCTTGGGATAGATAAATACAAAGAAAGCAAAGGAAAATGTTAGAGGGTTTTCCACAAGGCAATGAACATTTTTATCTTTTCTAACAGATAAATACTCTCATCTTGTTAGTATCCTTCTAATAATACTTAATTTATACTGCTCCTCTTTTGTGTAATATTGTTCTCTTAAACTTCCATTGTGTTATTTGCACACGTGCAAATGCATACCAGAGACACACACACATGATTTTCTGCTGACATGCTTACCAACTAAAAAGCTACAATTGCACTGAAGTATTATTTTCCGTGTGACTTTAATCACCTTTTCTACCCATGCATCCTCAGTTCATAAGCACACACCCTCTCAGTCAGCTTAAACCTTTGTTACCAAGCATCCCTGATTTGCTTTTTATTAGCAGTTGGTCACTGAGGTTATTCACCTTTCCAATAGTTTTTTTTGCCATCTAAAATTGCCAAAATGAATCTGCGGTTCTTTTTAAGATCACAAATCTTAAATCTTAATCATTTGTCAGCATCAAATGATAATGAACTCAGATCTCTGTGACACTGTTTTAGGAATATTTACATTCCCACTTATAGATACATTTTGTAATCTGTTGACCAGATTTTTGTATGGCTAATACAAAATTTTCCTGTATTACAATTTTTCAGACAAAATATGAAACAAAATCTTATACAGCACAAACATAAATTGCTGTCAGAATAGTCAACCTGAAAAAGCAAGACTATATGCTAATTGAAAAACTATCTATGTTCCTAAAGCATGTTGATTGGAATTAGTTATGCAAATATCCTTTAATTCTTTAATGACTCACCCATGAGCCTCTTGCTCAGAATCAGTATCAAGATATACTAATGTGGGTCATAAATTTTCTCTTTTAAAATGTTAAAACAACATAGGGTTTTTTTCATCATCCTGTAAAGTCCTCCATTCTGTAAGCCCTGTTTAAAACCAACATGAATGTCTCACAGAGCTTGTCTGCCAAGTCCTTTAATACTCTTGGCCACGAGTTATACAATATACTGGATCTAAAAATGTTTCACTCTTAATTTTGTCATTTAATGTCTGCTCCAGCTACTGATGAAATAGAATGTGCTTATTAGCATTGCAAGACATGAACAAATTCTCCTACTTCAAAATTAGAAGAGAAATTTTTACAGAATACATCTGACTTTGCTATGTGACTAAGTCACCATCCCTGGAGGTGTTCAAGAAACGGGTGGATGTGGCACTTTGTGGGATGGTTTAGAGATAGCAGTAGTGTTAGGGCTATTGGATGGACTTGATGATCTTGAAGGTCCTTTCCAACTGTGATGATTCTGTGATTGAGAAAAGCTATTTATTAAATATCCTTGCCTTTTCTGAATGGCCAAGACTTTTTTTCTCATACAGGGCCTATGTTATAGCTGAAGTTATTTCTAATAATTTAAATAAATCCTCTCATTTCCTTATGTGAAACAAGTATGGTTTTGTTTTGGTTTTTGTTTGGGTTTTTTAATTTTATAGGCTTAACATCTCTTATCAAGTGGCTACATTCTTAGTTGCAATCTGTGATGCATTTATTTTATTTTATCTTCTAAAATAAAATAAGATTTCTAAAATATGTAATTAACAAATAGTGAATTATTTTAAGATAAATTATTTCTGTTGCCTAGGTATACATACAAAAGAATAAACATTTTCTAGATTTTCTAACTTACACTTTTTTTTTTTACATGACTATTCATAAATTACTAATGGAAGATCATGAAATTGGCCAAACAGAAACAACTGTAAAATTTTCAAATGACCATAATTTAGGCCTTGTCTCTACAACAATACAGTTTCCATTTTCACAAAATAAAATCTTGTTTAGAAAATAAGTTTTTAAAAGCTTATATGTGCTATCTCTTCAAAATTCAGTGGAATTTCAGGCCATTTTTTTCAGACACACCCCAAAATACGTTTTTAGGTATGTGCAGGTTAATTAAAATACATAAAAATTCATCAGAATTATAAAAAAACCACGTACCACTAAACTAATACATGGAGTGAGAGCTAAGAATATGCATGTGGCCTGTCATACTTTGCATGCAAAGACTTGCAGAGCTATTCATCATCAAAACAAATCCTGCCAAACACGATAAGATCTGTCATACTCTAGCCAAATTGGTAAAATTAATGTAGAAAGCAGGAATGTAGTGTGATGTGACTAATCCTGAGACACAATACAACAGAAAAGAAGGTTCTCAATATGGCAAGGAAAAAAATGCTCATGATGCACTGAAGGCTGAAGATGGAAATGCTGAAGACTTCTTTTCTCCATCATGCCTTATAAAGAGCTTTGAAAATGTCATACACATTTCTAATGTTCTTCCTAGAGCTTAAAGTAGATTTTTATTTACTTTCTTTTTCATGTCTCACTCCATATTTTCTGAAGAAATCACTGCCTGGTTTCAGATTCAGTTTTTTTAGAGAGCTAACCTATTTGGCATTAGAGTAGGAAAGCAGATTATTCAGAGCGCAAAATGTCAGGCACTACACCCCTATAAAAGTCTGACCAATAGTGGCACAAAATTGCCCTCTTGGAAATGCATCCTCCCTGAGGGGAGGCTTCAAAAGGCTGGAGTATTATTTAAATTGACCTTTGAAATAATCATAGAATCATGAAGGTTTTGAATTTTCCATCAGGATCTACAAAATAGTGAGTAGGATCTGACAGATCCTATTATTCAAAATGGCTGAATTCCTTTTTTATTGTAGCTGGTCATAAAACTTGGTACAAGCTTATTATTTGTAATATTCCTTTATCATTGCACTTACTTTTAAGATGTAGATCTGTTTTGCATTTATGGAAAAAAACAGTCTGGGAGCACATGGACTGTGGACACAGCAAATTACCTGCGTAATTTATTTTATGATTTTACACTGAATTAAATAAGAAGCACTACCAACATCTAGCAAGCATTCTTCCTCCTTGGGGCTGCAAATCAGCAAGGACAGGTTTCTTAAACCAGCACACAGAAAGGTCTGGTTTTACATATGTTGTTTGAATGTGTTCTAGTTGAAACAGAAACTGACAGTCTAATTGATAGCCCCTATTACTTTTCTTATTGTCACAAATTACTTTCAGGATGCTAGTAGTAACACAGATGTTAGAATCCTACAAAAGGTGCAGCTCTTCAGATGGGCTTTCACCGTGACGAGTTTTGTCATATTAGTGGAAATCATTTTGCTAAATATTTAAATGCTGCATCCTGCAGAAACGTGTATTGTAGGAGACTGGTAGTGAGAACAGATTAGAGAGCCTTTTACCTCTCTGTTCCTAGCTTAGTAGATATTAACTGCTTATTTCTATACAGGGACTATTCAGTTCCCTATGTAAAATGATTTTAGGCTAACCATTTGTAAATGAGAACGCTGAAAACTCTTTCATTAATAGTATTGTAACTACTCTGAAGAGCACTTCCTAGTGACATGAGGACAACAAGACCCAGGTTCAGAACAAACAAAAAGGAAATTGTTTTTCAAATAAGTTGTTTTTTTGTTGTTGATCTCCTTCCCATATGATCTGAAAAGTAACTAGAAAAATTGAGCTTGGGGAGTGAAATCTACCAAGAGCTATTTAAAATAAAGACAATATTTTTGGCCACTCCTTCATGGTTTTCCTTTTGAAGTATTTATTTTATGTTATAATAGACATCTACCTGCAAACCCCTAGATTGCTTTAGACAAGGAATATATTGCAGGGTGTACTTGCTTGATTACTTGTCGTGTTCTTACTGATGTGTCTGATGTCTTTCACAACTAACAGCAGAGAGAATCCTTAGTTTGACTCAGTGTAGATCATCTTGTGTTTTTATGTTTTTTACTTTGTTGTTGTTAAGCTGGAAAAAGCTTCTTTCTTCACAGGAGACTCAAACTGTGGGGATTATAAAGTTACAATTTCCATTGCGTAGAAATGTCAACATTTTTACCCTTTCTCTCTTTTTCTCTCATTTAAAAAAAAATCCCAAATGCCTTCTTCTGGTTTTTAAGGCATTGCAGAAAATGGACCAAGTGTAAATTGTGTTGGTTCAGTTCAAAAACTGCCATAAGCTATGTAAAGGCTGATTTCTTCAACTAATTGTAGCTATATCTGTGTCAGAAGATACAGGTACGTTTTTCTGATGCTAGGCTAAGATGTTTATGGAAACCAAATCCCAGCATCATATTGGTACAGTAGTCACATCAACTCCTTTCCTTGTCCCTGTATGAATATGAAAAGAAACAGAACCATGCATTGCATGAGAGCAGTGAAGTATACACAGTCAGGGGATTGGGGCCCATTCAGGGCTTATCTATACTCAGGCAGATGTGCACTGATGCAGATTATGAAGCCCTGGTAACGGATCCTTGGATATTCTTCTCAGGACTCTAAATAAATCCACAAGTGCATGACTACTGTGACCTTAGCAATTGTTTATGTCACTGGAGTTGTTTTAAGATATTTCTCTGCCTTCTGCCTGCAAATAAACTGAGTAATCTACTATCTCAATGTTGTTAATAGTATAGAAAAGAAACAAAGTGTAGAGACTCAATTCAGCTGCCTAAGCACAGGTATAAAATGTGTTTTTGAGACGCCTTAGAATATGGCAGGTTTCTCATCAGCAGGGCTTGGGTATCTCCTAGGTCCTGTGTCATATTTCCCAGGCACATGAGCATGCCCTAGATGCCCTAAGTAATCTCAGATGTCACTAGACATCTGATTTTAGGTCTCTGAATTGAGACATATATAAAATGTAGGTTATGTAGATATCTAAAGTTTCATGAACCTTATTCAAAGGAACTGCTTTTGACTCTTGATTTTGACACACCTCTCTGTAACCCTGAGGAAATAATTTAATTTTCCTGCCCTGCCTTTGCTATCTGAGATACATGATTAGTTTGGCTCTATATTCATAAGAGTAAAACAGTGTGGTTATGGTGACTTAACATGTAAGCTGACCAATCTTGATTTGTATTTTTGGTTGGTTTGTTTGGTAAGTATGAATTGTAATGTACAAAAACCTTCAATTAAATCTGAATAAATTTTAGCAACTGTACGTGACTATAAGAGGAATGGAGAAACAATTTTATCCGTCCAGCAGGATATATGTAGGTTTGAAAACCTCCTAAGTTATATAATTGTGATCACAAACGACAAATTACTGAGAAAGACCTGAGAAAGTCATCTCCATCTCAGTCCTGTAGCACATAATATACACAATACACACAACACTACAGATCTTTCAGGAGAGCCTCAGGAGAGGCGTAAAACTGAGCACCACTGGATGTAACATCTGCAAAATACAGAAAAGAGCAAAACCTGCCAGCAACATTATTAACCATGCTCCAGGAGTCTTTAAGCAGATGCCATACCTATTAGAGAAATGCAAATCACAGAACAGTACAGCTTGATTTCCAATAATACTAAAATCTGATTCTGCATCTGAGAAAATTATGAAGCTATCAATAGCAAAACTATTTCCAGACATCTCAGGAGGCCTCAGAAGAGCAACTTTTACAGACATCTGAAAGAAAACATGACTTTTTTGGCCACAAAGTTCTCACAGTCTAAAGTACACACTGGACCTGCAGTAAGCAGCATATTCCTGACTATTTTCAAGATATCGTAATTATCCTGCAAAGGGAAACTAGTACAAAAAGCAAGTCGCTATAAAGCAATAGGAACCGATGTCCTGTAAGCTGTGAAACAAATGAACAAACAAACACAACAAAAAAACAAACTAAGGTGTATCTGAAATAATCACGACAAACTTCCTGTTCTGTAGTACATAGAAGACAGACAATGACTCCTTTTAGACACTTGCAGTGAGCAGATGTCAAACATGAAACATCTAGGCCTGATTTTTCTAATGAGAGTTATCCTGAAGATGGTTAGTGGTGACAGTGGTTCAAATTCAGGTGCCAATACTTGACTTTTTGGTGAAAATTGGAACAACTCTTTTTTTTCTTTTTTTTTTTTCATGATGAAATTAAATTGTTTAAAATACCTTGGGTAAAGAAAGTTTTTATCCATGTATTTTAAAAGAGGAAAACCTTTTCTAAACAGTCTGAGGAATAGCTTTAAAGAAAATGTCTCATTGTCAAGTGCAGGATAAATTAACATTTCAATAAATCTATTGATACTACAAAATTAAAATTGAAGATAAATAGCTTTAAAAATCAATGCTTTGACTGAATTTCATGCTCTTCATATTCTCCTTGTGTAAGATAATTGTATCTCTCTTTAAAAAAAAATACATCTTTTTGCAGAATATTTAATTTGCCATATTTGACATAAATGGATCTGGTTTATAACATTTCTTTATGAGAAGCTTTTCCCTGAAGTAAATATAACATTAGCTGCAGATACAGCTCTGATGCACACGATTGGAGTAGGTCTACACATTACTTCCAACCAAGTTATACCATATGACAATGGCCAACCAATATCAGAGGTCTATAGATTATTGTGACACCTTCTTTCCAAATACCTGCATATAATATGCAAGACAGAGGAGCTGAAGTGAGCCTGCATCAAGGAGCAGGAAAAAAATGGCATATGATATTGCTATAACCTCCATTGCCAGCTGGTATTTCCCTTAGGGCTTGCACACATCTAAAAATGAGTTATTCTGTAAGATATGCATCTACAAATGCATTCACCAATGTACCGTATTTACTTCAGATGAGCTTTCTGGATATTCTCATCTCAAGTGAAGAACACTGAAGGAAGTTAGTCTTAAGTATTAAGCTAGAGAAAACTGCACTAGGGTGCATGCATACTCAGAAAGAGTAAAGTGAGCAGGCTGATCATTCAAAGCTAGAGAAGTGTGAGAAAATCACCCTTTTCACCTAGAGATATCTCTGCTTTCTTGAGAACAAGGAGAGAGCAATTCTGGGTTTCTTTACCACTGATTTTCAAGTTAAACTTAATTTAGCCTGTGTTCATGGCTTAATACAAATGGACTATCACTTCCTTCCGATAATCTTGTTTAATCACCAGGGTGTATTAGACTTGTTTCCTCTGAAACTCATTTTTTGCTGCCTGCTTTAAATTCATTTAGCCTACCAGCTAGGATGGACAAACAAGAAAGGTGTAAATGTAGAATTGCCTAGAATTTTTGAAGGAAACACAAAAGCACATTCCATCCTACTTCTAGTGGGCGACTGAGAAAGGATCACACAGAAGGCCACATGCAGAGGTAACAGGGTAACAGAATGCTTAGGGTAACAGAAAGAAATCCAAAAAACACTGAAAGGCAGGTATTGGCTCTATAAGCTCTGCCAAAAAACCTTTTTTTTTTTTTTTTTTGCATTATTATGCATTTGGTTGAGAGGGATATTGTCAAGCCTGATTCTTGTTTGGAATAAAAATAATGTCAAAACAAAGTTTGCCTTTACTAAGACACATACTAAATCAGTACAGTAGCTTCTTTTTTAATATAGCTTACATCAATATAAAATATAATTACAGTTTCTCTTATTACATGCACATTGAAATTACATCTTTCTATTGATTTATGCATTTAAGTTTCAAAGGACAACAGTTTCAGGGGAGATACCAAGCTAAAGTACCTTGGTTTAGTGTAGGAAGCAAAAGCTTTCTTTTCTCATCCATTAAAATGCCGGGAATCAATGTATAAATGACAGTTAAGACACTAAGTAGCAATTATTCCTGTATCTGCTCATTTTAAGCAACCTTAGCCTTATCTCTCACTTCCTTCAAGGTAGGATAAAATACAGAGTCAGGTATTATAAGCTGAATCTATAGGTTTTCTTCCAGCATTTTACTGCTACTCTTAACACTAAAAAAAGTTACAGGCAACAACAGTAAGGGAATTTATGACCTTACAAATGGAGGCAGCATGTGATAAATACCACACTATCAGTTGTTCAGGTAAGTAATATGTACTCTTGTAAAACCTGTACTGAAAGCCGAGTAATTTATGAAGTAAAAGAAGTCTGGCTTCTTTAACCTTTCATGCTAATTTACTTTAAGATAACATGAGGATAGACTTGTACACCACCCTCTCCTGGTATTTTTAATTGCTACGTCCTCTCTCTTTCATTAGTGTATCCTATTTCTTCCATTCATCATGTAAAAGGAGTAAATGTTATTTCACCTTTAAAACTGAAATCCTTCTTCCTGATATAGGCTGATGGTTTCCAACCTCTTTTTTGAAGGGGAAAAAAAAAAAGGAAATTGCTTTTCTGGCCAGTGGCCATGCTGAAGTTGAAAACATGTCTTTTAGTAAAGGAAAAGCATCCTAATGAATGACTTGCTTTTGAAAGAACAAGAGACAATCCTCATTCATTACAAGTACTAACAAAAAAAAAGAAAAAAAAAAGATAATTTCCCATGTGTAGTGCAGCACATATCACATTGAGCATGGAAGCCTTTGGTTTCAACAAACCAGCCTCCTGAATATGATTCACTAAAAGGACAAAAGGCTGAGATCCAAACAATATTCAGTTGACTTGTGAAAAACAGGAATGGCTCAAGGTATACTTGGAAGAGAGGCCTCAGGTGGGAAGGTCATTTTTCTTATGATTCTAAAAGATCTTTATAACTGAAAATTCTAGTTTAGCATTAAGATGTGGTTTATACATTAGAAAGCTATTAAAACCAGAACCTTTGGAAAAATTGAGGGTCAGCTGCTAAGGAGCTCTTATGATAGTAGCCCCTTCAGAGAAACTCTACCAGACATCCACAGGCTCCATGCTGAAGCTAGATGTGACATTCAGAGCTCTCTGAAGCTATCATACCTGAAGCTTCTTCTGGCTTTGCTGCCCATCTCTCAGCCAGTATGTTGCCTCAGCCTACTACACTGAAAAATGCATCACCTGTTCCTCTCCACTTGTCTTATGTATAGGAAAACAAGACATGACAATTAGTTTGGGATTTATTGATAGTTTTTTAAAAGATAAGAGGTGCCTAAAATAATTTATAGGTAGTTACTCCTATCCTAAACCCATCCTGTATTTTTAAACTTTGCAGATATGGTCAGAAAGAAATTCAACCATGCTCTGTAGAAACTGATTAGTCAGCTTTGAAGGGTGCACCTTTAAGTATGTGTAAATAAAAGAGTCTCTGGCAACAGAGATAAAAATAGTGAAAGTATCTTAAGCAGGTGCCATTCAATTCTTCTGTCACCTAGTAAAAGGTGGAATAAACTAAAAGAAACTCAGGAACAAGGAAGTAAGAACAGCAACTTTGGCTCAACTTTTGTCTTGCAAGATCATTCTTATCTTTAGAGAGCTTACTTACTACACACTTATATAGGAGGATCTTCTTTCTTTTTCTTTTTCTCTGTTTCTTTGGAGTGACTGGAAAAACTTGCTGCTCAAAAGCTAATGAATGTATATGATTTTCATTAATGACGGAGGCCTTTGACTAAACAACACTATTTTGTTTCATTAAAAAAATTTCAGAAGTTCTGTTTAAAGCACGAAGATAAATTTTCTCCTTTTTGCATGTTCCTTGCCTTCTTAGATATATCTCATATTTGGATGCATCAAGAGATATATTTTATGCAAAGCTATGTATCATTTTGACAGATAGCAAAGAAAGTACACATACCATTTTTACTCTAAACTATGAGATACAAATCTGTAAGAGCTACAGGTTCATAAGTTCATAAGAAATGTTTTATTGCACTAACACACTTGCTTTAAGTCTGTCAAAAATTTCAGCAAACCAGACTTCTGCCCTAAGCTAAAGCTTCTTCTTGATTTACAAATAATGGCAAATCCATGTCCAATATGATTGCTGTAATGGAGAAACAGGAAGGAGGAATATCCTAGTACTTGAAGAGCTGGACTAAAACCCATTTACCAGCCAGAAACACAATCCTCAACAGAGCTAGACTATGTTGTCTAAATAAATCAGTTTAGTGGGATTTGTATTGTTAGTAACTCTTTTCAAACCAAGCTATTACATTAACAGGACTCTTCTTCCATTTCTATTTCTGTATATCATGAACACTGTAAAATGGACATTGTAAAACTCAGCTGTTCATTAAGACCAGACTAAAATACCATTTCAAATTCTGATATTAGCATACAGAGCACTCTTTCAGTTAGCATAACTTAAAATGCACAATTTTCAGAATTTACTCTTTCTTTTCTTAGCCTTCAGAAGATGTTGGCTCATGCTCTTTTAAAAACTGTCACCTTCTCCCCTTTCTTGCCTTTCTCTCTCTTTTTATCATGTGCATTGGCATACACTTGGACAGAGAAACACACAAGTCTACTGATTTACACAGAACCACAGAACCATTAAGGTTCGAAGAGATCTCTAAGATCATCAAGTCCAATTGTCTACCTATCACCACCATGCCCACTAAATCATGTCCCTAAGTACCACATACAAGACTTCCTTACTACTCTGTTTGAAGATGTCATATTCCTTTAATAGTCAAAGTGGTTGTAACTGAACAGCACGTGTTGTTTTACCCTACAGGATTAGAGAAGACATTCTTGACCAAACCTTGGGTAAGGGAAACCTGAGGATGTATTGGATGATTTAACAATATATCATAAACCGAGTGCTGAAAATATCTGTAGAGATATTTTGGCTCAGTCATGCCCAATTTATTCGAAGCCTTCACTTTTATAAGGCATTGTGATCACCTTTTTTTTTTTCAGGAATTCAGGTGAAAGCAATTTCCCCCTGCAAACAATTCCCCTCTGAATTTGCAAGGATTTAAAAGAAAATAAGCAAGTATAGTAGACACTGAGCTTTATTTCACACATTGAGGATTTTCTATGGTTAAAGTTTACCAGTGTATCATTATTATATAAAAGATATCTTCTCCATCCTTATGTGTTTGTGTGTTGATTGAGAAATACTGATTTTAAACAACAAAACTGTACTAAGCCTACACGTACTTTACCATATCCTCCCCAGCAAGAACATCTGCAGTATAAGTGATGTATTAATTTTACAAAAGAGATTATGTGATGTAGTGCTTATAATAGTAAGGGACAGAACTCTCTGACCCAGAAAGTTTCTCTTACTCATATGTTGTAAATTTTAGAAGACTGATCAGAGAAATATGACTCATTTTGATATGTGGATTATGTACAAGATTACATGACAATTAGCTTAACCGCAACATTGCTAAAGTTGCATATTTCTCTACCGTTATCTTGCTTTTTTAGATTGACCTAGACCCTCAGACACCCTATGGAGCCAGCATTGTAGAAAAAGAAAGAAGAAAAAAGATTATATGAAAATGTGTTCTGTCACATTCTATTCAGATTTAATGCATTTTCCAAGATTTTACCTTAATGTTTCAGGTATTTGCAAATGTAGTTGAAATCAATACAAACAGGGAAGACCCTCCAGAAAAGAAAAAACAGAATAACAACAACAAAACCACCAACAACAACAAAACAAAACAAACAAAAAACAGGGAAACATCACTGTTCTTCCCAAGAAATCATAAAAAAAACTTATAACAATGAATTTAAGAAACTGAATGTCAAGGTTCAAATCTCGAACAAAAAAGTGACAGTTCGGAACATCTAGGAGAGAACTGTAAGCAAGGAACAATGTTCAGATTCATGACAGTTTAGTTTAGAACCTGCTAAAATTATATTAAATGTGTGGTAGGCTTTTTGTAATTCTGTCAAAATCAAAAGCACAAAATTACATCCAAAGACAAATTTCTCAAATTGGAAAATTACAAAAATCAAGCTATACCTTGAACAATGCAGGATAGAGGGCAGGATTGGGTTTTCTTGTTTCTCTCTTGCAGAAAAACTAATATTTAAATACTTCCACAAATTTTCTCTTACCTTCATAGCCATTCCTTGAAAATCATAAAGACTATTTGTGTTTCTACCAGCATCCATGATCACAAGCCATATTTCTCAAGTTATTCAGTAACAACACGGTGCTAACCTTTTTGTCATAATATGGAAGGTGAAATGCAAAATGAATTCTTGGATAATTCCACTTTTCTTCAGTTTGAAAGCTATTTCTGACATGAAATGTGAATTAGTTACTAGGAGGAAAAGAATTTATTTTAAAAATTTAAATATACTTACTTTCTCAGTTACCAAACTTCCATGTCCACCCCTCATCTTTAATTGTTTTCAGTATGAAAATAAGTGCCACCTCCCTCCTGTGAGTTAGACCAGTGTGCCAGATAGTACACACATGTTGTATTAGTAGGAGATACTGTACAATGTGCTGTGTTTTATTTTTATTTGAACTGCGTGCATGTAGTTTCCCTTTAGGCTCTGAAGCTCAGTGGCATTGTGTATTCTACTGGCGAGGTTTACGTGGCTGATTGCCGTCTTTGGGATGAGGTCCACATCATTTGCTGTGAGTGAAAGATTGGCATGTGGCATCAGTCCATATTTAGTTAAGGATTTGGGATGTTACTGGCTTTCAAACTCTTCTACTGTAAACTCTCTGCCAAAGTCCTACTTAATGCACTGTATGAAATTAATCTCTTTAAAGCTTCATCATTATGATTGTGAGCAATTTCTTCTTGAAGTAGCAAATCTAGCATTGCAGATATTTAGCTTTCCGCTCTTCCATGCCCATATTCGAATCCCTTATGTAAATATGCCCACACCTAAATCTGTCCCATCTTGTTGATCTGCGTGTAAAATTCATACGCTGGCTTGTATAAAAGTTACGCAGCCATGAAAGTAATTTGTTCATGAGTCACAGCCTTGCAAGTATTGAGGTAGCTCTAAAAACATCCCTTGTTAGATCGCAATTAGGGTATTAAATCCTGATATCCTGAGTTAAGTTGGAGAACAGAATTCTTAAGGGTTTTGTGCTTTTCTGGAGATTTTAAGGCACTGGCTTAGTGACTTAATCCTGTTGGTATGAAAAGACAAGTAAATATAGTTCTTATTTCATCCGTTATTAAAAATAATTATTTTTCTTGCAGAACCATGGCAAATGTTATTGCTGACATTAGCTATATGAGCAATATGATCAGCTGGGAAGGAAATGTAGCTTCTGAAAAAAATCCAGTATATCCATCAGAACCAAATTGAACCTTGCTTTCTCTTTACGAGCTCTCCTTTTTGTCATTAATGTTTGTTGACTGTCATTAATCATTGAAGTTGGTCTGCTCTGTTCAGGAAGGAAGCAAAAACAATCGAATTTAATCTTCAGTATTCAAATTAACCCACTAGGCTTTAGGTTGCCTAAGGAAAAGTAGCATTTGTTTTGTATTTCAATAATAAAACCCTCCCCTTGCACTTAGGCAGACACAATTCTCTAGAAGTCTATTTTTTTCTTTCATCTCATAACAAAAAAACAGATTAAGAAAGTTTTAATGTTTTAAGTAAAATATTAACAGAAACAAGAAAGAAGATTAGGGAGACAATACTGTGAGACACTTATTGAAGAGTAAGTCTTTGCATTTAACATGACAGAAGAGGTTGAGACATTGACAGTATAGTTAAACCAGCCATAGTCTAGAAAAAATGTTTTTGACAGATCCTTAAAATAAAATAACTGAAATATGGCTTCAAGTAATTTACAACAGTTTTATTACTGGTATAGGGATAACACTGGCACATTAGAGTACCATACATACAGTAGAGGGGAAAACTTTTGGCTAAAGCATAGAGGAAAAATAGGGTAGTTTCAGTGAAACTGCATAGGTCTGACATAACGTTAAATGTGGTTGCACATCTGCTTCTGAGTATTTGTGGGACAGAGGGCAGTATGGTCCTGCTAAGAGTATGTCTTCATGTATTCTCGCTGTGAAAGAATCTATTCTTATGCAATTTTAGGCAATGCATGAAGCAACATTCATAGGTCCTCATAATCAGTGTCAGGTTTTTTTGCTGAACGTATTACACTGACACCATTTTATAATAAAAATATTATAAAGTGTGGACTTCCTTGAATGAATCCCCTCCCTTCCAAATTCAACCTATGTAAAATAACTGCATATGATGTGGAAAGATCATCCTTGGCATGCACATATGGTATTGCAAGAATCTGGCACATTTTGTTTCATTGCATCTAAGCCAGATAGCCAGAAGTAGCCAGAATTTTCATTTGGATGCTCTCCAACCATTGTTAATCATGAAAGACATGGTACAACAAGTTGGCATTCATATATGTGAATAATGGAATATTTCTTTAATTGTGTACAAAAATCCCAAATGAGCTAGTTTTCTCTCCGTATAAAATGCTCTTTCTGCATCTGTTCCAACTCCCATTGAAGTCACGGGAAAGCCTCACATTGATTTCAGTGGAAGTCAGTAGAGTCTTATGAAATTCTGTTGCATGATGGTTCCTGACTTCCTTGAAGTCTGTTTCAGATTTGCTCTTGACATGCAAAATGCCTACCTCATATCCTGTAATTCCATAAATCTGTTCTGAAGACTGCTGCTTATCAAGCACCAAAAAACCATATTCAAACAGGAGACCAGCTTTAGCAAATATTTTTTAGCTGGGCCAGAATTAAAATTAAGAGCCTAGGAAAACGTATAAAAACTTTGATACTCCCAGACAGTAAAGGAATGCTAAAACTTAAGAATTAGTTATTTAGTAGGAATTTTCCCCTAAAATGGGAGAGAAAAAAAAAAAATTCTACCACAGTTTCTGACCCTTAACCCTTAGGGAGCAGCTGATCAGAATAAGTTCCAGTCCAGAGTAAGTTCAGCCTTTACTTTCAACCTGAAAAATCAAAAGGATATTTTTTAAATTGGATTTGTAAATTTATGGAAAAATAAAAATATAATTAGTGGGTAGCATATTTTGCTTATTAGGCATTTACTCATTCTGAATTAGCAAGGTTTTCAAAACAGGCAGAAAAAATATTTTTAGTGAATTGGACAGCATAAAAAGTGTTGCAGTGTGTGCTGATGACACTCATTAAAAACTATATCCTGCCATTTTTTAATTCTGATTTTGTGTGTCCTTGTGTTTCATTTGCACATTCATTTTGTTCTTCTTAAATTTTAATTTAACTGTTGACTATAAATGTGTATAAACATTTGAGCACAGAAAGGATCAACATTTATGACTTGCAGAAAAATTCTCTAACATTTTGACATCTCTCAAAGAGGCAGTGATATCAAGATCACCTTAAGCTCTCCAGAAAGCTTCAGCGAGAAAAAAAATTAATTACTTTCTTAAAGGGAACATAAATAGTTTGGAACCATCTGATGATATTTTACAGCTGCTGAGCTATACAAGTATTTCACAACTTTGGAAGAAGTTCTTGTTATCTAAACAGCAGTGTTATTATAGCTGATTAATCTTATCTTTGATATTCAACCAAACTCTAGAGTGATTCTTTCCTCCTACTTCCAGGCAGTATTGTTCTACAGTATAGAATGCAGATGAACACAAACAGCCTGCAAATGACTTCTTGGTATACAGGTTATCATTACTGTATCAGGCAACTTCATATGTGGCGTAAATGGTGGTGTTAGTTGCACATTGTTACAGTGCTATCAAAAGCTGTGCCTTGAGTCTCTGTTATTCTTTTATTTCCTTGTTATTGGAATAGAAACTCAATTGAATGAAGCTAGAGTTCTGGGAAACGCTTATGGTGGGTCAATTTATTGGCAAAATCTTATGGTTTGCTAAAGGCAGACAATGGAATTAATAGACCATACTTGACTCAGTCAAGCTCTTCATTCAATGGAATCTCACCATCTCCTCCAGGAGGTATTTCTTTCAGAATCAGAGACACTGAGATGGCTAAAGCTAGGTGATGCTAGTGCTATTTGTGGTGTCACACAACAGGCATATGCACTGATGTTGCATTGCATGGGCTTTTACAATAAAAATATGTTCTTCCTTCTTGAACTTTTAAAATAGAATTCTTTATATGGCAGCATGTAATCTCTGATAATGTATAATGCTTGTGTGTCTGTTTTCATAGAAAAAAATTATTAAGACAGAGAAAGGGAGTATAAATGTATAAAGGAAAACCATATGACTATCAGTATATTTGATCAGCATAGTTCACATATAAATCATGATCTGGAGAAGTCATCTTGTTCACAAGAATCCTTTATCTTGTTTTTCAGACTATTGCTCCCACACTAAATTCTAATCAAGGAATCTATTTCACAGAATAAAATGAACAGTACTGAGCCATGTTCTTGGTGTATGCAGCTATAGAATGCCAGATTCCTGAAAGATGTTTTCTAATATGAAGAAGTCTAACTTGAATTCATACAAAGCTTTAATATAATGAACACAGGTTAGATTAGTAGTCATTCTGAAATTATAGTTCTTGGTTTTGGAGGGTAAAACTAACACAACTAATACTACTAAGACGTAGACTGCACAAGTAATTTTTTAAAACGCATTGACACAGCCTTCCTCTCTTCTTTCCTCAGATGAGCTTTGATAACTGTTCATTGATTACTGATCTGATGTATGTCTTCAATATTTGTAATAAGTGAAAC